>JAENPR010000596.1:0-386664 GCA_018135685.1 Themeda triandra | reverse complement strand
GATGGCTCGGATCAAAGCTAGCAAGGCAGAGCATGAAACACAGGACTAAAGTTGTTTACTAAGTTTGAACAATGAGCACTCGAACATCCATGCTGGATGTTTGTGTAAACATTCCACTAATGCCGATGATGGTAACGCATTTCATCTGTTGTCATTTTGCCCTTGGAAAGGTGGTCAGTTCTCAATTGCTAGTATGAATGTGTTAGCTGCATTGATGTTCTATATGTTTTTAACATTTATTTTTAGATGTTCTATCATCTATTTTAGTGATGTTTTATCATATTTCTAACGATGTTCTACTATGTTTCTAGAGATGTTCTACTATGTTTTTATCGATGTTCGTCATATCACTATCGATGTTCTGTCATGTCCCAAATTCGATGTTCTATAATGTTTCTAGCGATGTTCTGTTATGTTTGCAATGATGTTTTATAATGTTTTTAGCGATATTACTGAAAAATAATTTATCTTTACAAAATAAATATTCATAAAAAATTTATATAAATATATTCGTGTGAGATCTTATTTTGAAGTATTTATTGTGAAAAATTTAATGGTGTAATTGAAATTTAATTTAGATTTTTGGTTTGTTAGTTATAGCTTTTTTTAGTTAGTTGAAAGCTGGTGGGACCCGCTCTAGATTTGACGCACTCCGCGCCCAGTTCCCACCGCGTTTCGTGTGCCACAACGTTTTCCCCGCGCGTCCCACGCAGCTACTGCTTTTGGCGTGTGGACCCCGCTGCCGAACTGGCTGCTTGCAGCCGTGCGCGGGAAAGAAGGCGGGAAAGCGCCCCCACACACACCACCACCACCCCGACCACACACATCGTGGCTGTTATCCGTTCTTTAGTAGGGCCCAGTAAGATCACCATTTCTTGTTTTTTCTCCATTGCTTGCAGAAAGATTATCATTCTTGTTTTCAAGAAATCAACTAATCTCGAGTGTATAAATTTATGATGAATAATAATTATCATTAGATTAATAACGGATTAGGGTGTGTTGTGCTCATAAGGGTGTATTGTGACGTCTAAGTCTATACTCTAATTAAAAAAAATGGACCATAAGAAGGTCATGACCCCTCATAGTAATGAATTAGTTAATCTTCTCTGTGTTTATCGCAGAGAGGGAGTCCCTCAAGAGGATTTACTTCTCTCTGCTAGTCAGTTGCCTTTTGGCTTGGTCAGTCGAGTGAAAACAAAGACGTAAAGTTTCGTACCGTGTTCCGCGGAAGTCGAAGAATAGGGAAAACGAATACGTAAAGTACACCCGGTGTACAGTGGAAACTGAGCCGGTCCGCCCAGAAGCCAACATTTTGCTCAGTCTGGGCGTTCGGTCTAAACCGACGATTCGGTTCGGTTTGTTCGGTTTGCCTAAACTTCAGTTTCCAGAAAAGGGACACCAATCGGTTTGAGAAAATATAAGAAACCGATGAGTTCGGTTTTGGTTTTTAAGTTTGGGTTTTTGGTTTGAACCGATGCAAACACAGCAGAGGACAGCCAACGAATCATGAACAGATGAACTGATATCTCCTACAGCAAGTACAAATCAATGACAAATAAAAGTAATTGAGGAACTTCACTGCCGCCGGCCGCCCAGTTGCCGCAGCCGGACTCGAGCCATGCACACGCACCTCCTCTCCACTTGACGACCGTCGTGGATGCTGGGTGCACCGGTCAACCTGTGCGAGGACGAGAACGACGGACGAGGATGGACGAGCCTGAGGACGCCAGTGCGGGGACGTTGCGCCTGCGCCTGGGAGGACGTACGAGGATGGACGAGGACGCCGGTGCGGGGACGCTGCGCCTGCGCTTGGAAGGATGCAGGAGGACGGACGCCGGCGCGCCGCCACAACCCACCGCCGCCTCAATTAGGGTTAGAAGCAAAGATGAATGTCGAGTGGAGAGGATGAGGAATTGAGGATGGGCACTGCGCTCCCGCTGGACTATTCACTAATGGGTCGAATGGGCTGCCTCCTGCTCTGTGCTCTGCATGGCTGCCTCTTGCCTGTTCGGTTCAACGGTTGTTCGGTTCGGTTTGAGGCTGAAACCGAAGCCGAAGCCGAACACCGAACATCACAGAAACAGAAACCGACACCGAAAAACCGACATTTCCGTTCGGTTCGGTTCGGTTTTATTCGGTTAAAATGTGCCCAGACTGACATTTTGCACCACTGTGTGCTAAAAAAGAGAGAGTAAATTACACCTAAAGTACAATAACTATACTAGTGGGAGCAAGTTGCCTCAATATCTTTGAATTTGCTTAATCTAGCACAAGAACTTGTCATTTTGGTGCACGTACGAACCAAATCCCACGTCATGTACGATCGTCTTGTATCTTTGGTGCATGTACGCTTAAATTGCCTTCAGTAAATGGCCCGATTCAGTAGTTAAACTTCAACAAGAGTCGACTCGCTCGACATCACATGACTTGTGGTCGGCTCGTTTGGAATCAAAGCTGACGACGTAAGCCCATGATCTTAGTACGGTCAGTTCTCATATGTTATTTGCATATAAACCATGCATCCGTTATCTGCATCTAAACTCTATGTTGTTTGATACGAATCAATCATGTACATCTGCTTGATAGGTTTGCTGATAAATTATTAAATTTACATTGCACCATCGCATTCTTCATTTAGATGTTGTATATGAAACTAAAGTGTAGGTGCCGGCCTTCAAGAGCATGCTACGAAGGAGGTCTCCATGGCTGGTGCCTTGTGCAGGACATCGACGATGCCCATGACTTGATATCCCAAGTGACGAGAAGCATCGGCCTGTACAACGCTGGGCGCTTATTGACAGTTACCGGCCATTAAATAGTTATTTTGCCACCGTGGCGTATCAAGTTGTGGCTTTGGGGCGCTTAAAATAGGCTTCAGCGCTCTGTGAGGCGGACACAACGGGATATTGAGCACATGCAACACAAAGGACACAACGGAAGCGCCTTCAGCGTTGTAGATTTAGCCATTTAGGCTCACAAATAGAGGCTCTTAGTTAGAAATTATTTTCTCTTTCCATCTAAGCGCCTTTTGCATTGTACTTGGCCTAGAGAAACATGAGCAAGCTAAATGGAACTACGTGGCTCTGCAAAGATTATATGGAAGAGAAACCTGACAGCTTCACTATGAAGTCATGAGACTTGATATATATATGAGCCAAGCTAGAAGTATGTGGTTCTAATTCTGTGTACAAGTGAGCCGATGCTGCAATACGAGATTCTCTATAGCATACGAACGGAGCTGGGGTCTTTGGACCGTCTACGCACCAAAATGACAAGTTCTTGTGCTAGATTATGCAAATTCAAAGATGTTAGGCCAACTTGCACCCACCAGTATAGTTATTGTACTTCAAATGTAATTTACTCAAAAAAAAATCGCACCACTGAAACGGTGAAACCACAGATGATGGTTCCCGCTTTGACCGCCTTCAATACCTGTTGCTTCAGCATTTGGGTAAGATCTCTCAGAAGCAAAATTGGCAGTTAAGTGATTAGGGAATTAAGTGAAGTCCAGTCAAGGCCGAAAAAAAAGTTAGATAAATTAGTGGTACTATCATCGAATACTACACGCGGACACGGCAAGCGGGTTGACCCCACAGCGGTGTGTGAAACGAACATACGTATAAAAGTATGCGGATGTGTGCATAGATCAGCTTAGATCAACTAGCAGCTTATACGTACTGGAACCTCTTTCCTGGAACGGATAGTGATAACCGATAGCCACGCAACTTCCTGGAACCTCTTTCCTGGGATTAGTAAACAGCGTTTTCGGTGTGAAGTGGGATCCTCTGTGGCCAGGACTCATAAAAGGAATGTCAGCGTTCGGAGGTGAAGCTGAGGGAATGAGGTGAAGTGCTGATCGAGGTGAGTCGTCCTAGCAAATTATATTGTATTGTTCTTATTAGGCGAACTGATCATAGATCAGTTAGTAAGACTATCCAGGGACGCTACTCATCGGGGTTGAGTCGATGATATACTCCTGCCATTGCAACATATACTCCCTCCATCCTAAAATAAGTGTTGTTTTGGTTTTCGTGCCATAAATTTAACTTAGTTAAGTAGAGAATACGTGCAATATTTATATTTTTAAATAAATTTGTTAAAATTTAGACGTAAAGATCTATTTGATAATATAAATTACTTAGTATAAATATATATATATTTTAAAATATATATTTCTTGTAAAAGCAAAAATAACACTTATTTTAGAACAGAGGAAGTAGGATAGAACCATAAAAAGTTTTTTTTTTTACAGGAGAACCATAAAAAGTTGGAGCGGCACAAATAGAGCAACCGGTACCCATTAAAAAAAATGAATTTATTTGCTCGGCCACCCAAGTTGGTACCTATCCTTGCCTGTGCATGCTGTCCTTTTTCAGGCTCCGTGGGTCGATCCATGCAATTTATGTTGCCGATGCGCACCATTGTGTATATGAAAACTGATGCTAGTAATAAGAGTGACTTAGATTTTTTTCGGGGTGTCACTGCACCATTTGCGGAAGGCGACCTTAAGGTCACCGGAAAAAGAGAGCAAATTTGGAATGAATGGGGCTGTTTTTTTTTTCCTCGCAAAAAAAAAAAGAATGGGGCTGTTTTGAATCACACTGTGGTTGCTCGAAAGTGGTTTATCATTATCTATAAATCAGAAATGCAAATTTTTAGATCGTAATTTTTTCAACTTTGTTACTATAGCACTTTAATTTATATTTGATAATTATTGTCTAATTATGGATTAACTAGGCTCAAAAGATTTATGTTGTGATGTACAACCAATTTGTATAATTAGTTATTTTTTACCTACATTTAATGCTCCATGCATACGTCCGAAATTCGATGTGATGGGAAATCTTGAAAAAAATCAACTTTTCACATGCAACTAAACAAGGCCTTAGTTACGAACGTGTGTTTTATTACCCCTCGACATGTTCACCCGCATGTACGTGACTCTTTCTTTCCTACCACACCTTTCGACACCCCCCCCCCCCCTCTCTCTCTCTCTCTCTCTCTCTCTCTCCATGTGAGCCCCGACGAGGTGCTCCCTGGCAAGCTACTTCTAAGTCCTGTGAGCCCAGCGAGGTCCTCTCAGTGCCCCCACCGTGTCCAAGCACATCATGGACGACGGTCAGGGCGTATCTCGGTGGCGGTCATGCCTACTCCTCCCTCATCTCTCCTCCTAGATCTTTGAGCTAGGGTTTCGACAAGCTCTCCCTATTATCTCTTCTAACTCAGCCCGAGTATAGAATGGCCGCTTGGGTGGAGGCATGTAGGCTAAGGCGAGATGTTTAGGGGAGCTGACAGTGGCAGTGGCAGTGGTGGCCGTGCTAGGTCGGGGCGAGAGAGCTCCAACCATGATTTTGGTGGTGACGACTAGGAGGGAGGGGTGAGAGGAGAGGGGCAAGGGAAGAAGGTGGTGCCGCGACAGGGAGGTAGTGGCGGTGAGGGTGAGGCCACTAGAGTTAGAGAAGAATAGCTTTTTCGACTAAAAATTATTGTGAGGTGTGCAGTTGGAAGTCTTAAACCCTGCACGCCCCACGTTCTGGGAGCACCCTTCATACCTATGGCTTTAGGTACGGCGAAACTAAATTCCATAAAAAATTATACTCCCTTTGTCTCTTTTTATTTTGTCGTCGTTGGTGTGTGCGCCATAAATTTGACTTGATTTGTAGAAAACTAGGTGGATACCCCGCGCGTTCTTACGGGTGTTCCAGTCAATTTAAAAAGAAATTAGATTATATAAATTTATAGTTATACAAATGGAACTATCTTAAACTAATTATCTTTGTAGACAACTAAATTCATGTTAGTGGATGAAGAGAAACTATCATAATTGTATATGCTAGTTGGCTATAATTGCAACTTATAGTGAATTATTGATGTAGATAGCTTGAATGTTGAGAAAAATCTCTAGTGATGTTTATCTTTATAGAAGATATAGATACATGTATCATAAATAAGTTTGTTAAAAAACTAGATTCAAAGAATTTTCAGTAATACTAATTTTGTACTATAGATATTAATATTTTAATATATATTTAATTAAAATTATTTCTTTAAAAACGCAAGTGATGGATAATTAGGGGCTGAGGGAGTAATGCTGAGGACCATTGTATGCTCAGGCGCTCTGCCTAGTAACGAACTGGTTACACACATTTCAGCTAGAGAACATCCGAGACACATTACTCGAGATCGACTTACTCGAGATCGACAGGTTTCCGTTCCACTAGCCAGTAGTAGTAGCTAGCCAGGTCTGTCTGCATCCGCCGGAGCCAGGTCTATCTGCATCACTTTCCTGCAATGTTGCTGTCCGGCGAGGTCTGCAATGTTGCTTTCCGACACAATGTTGCTTTCCGGCGGTCTGCAATGTCGCTGTCCGGCGAGGAAAAGTTAAGCTAGCAGCGAGTAACAGAGGAAAAGGTAGCTGCTGACAGTATTTTAGTCACAGAGCTGCTAGGTCTGTCTGTATAAATATAGGTGTGCCTCGTCCTTCTCTGTTCGTGAAAAGCTAGTCGTTCATCCCTGGGCGCCGGAGCAGAATACGCCTCGTCCTTGAAAGGTACTATGATCTCTTTTCTCTTGAATCTCCGGTTTGACATGTCGACATCCTCAGTACCTCATCACATCCAATTCTGAAAGGAATTCTTGTTTCCCCTTTTTCTCCGGAGAAAGTGGAAACGTGTTTGCTGATGGTATTTCTAGTTCTCGTACAAGATTAATGCACTCTCTTATCTTATTATGGCAAGCAGGTATAGTTACAGTTACTTTTTACAAGAAGAAGCATTTCATTGACGAAAATGGTATTACGATGAGCAGGTCGGTCGGTGTCTCTCACGTCTCAGCACAGAGGATGGATGCTCCCATGATCGGGCTCTGCGTCATCTCCGTCGCTGTGGCCGTCGCGGCCACTGCCGATCCTCAGCCGGGGATGTCGTACTTACCATCCCTTGCACTATGCGTCGCGCTTAACCTGGGTATTCTGCTCGTGACTTGCGGCGTCGTCGCACACGTGGGTGGACGCCGCCGGGCATGATATGAAGCCGGTGAGTGAGATGGCTGCTTGTCGCCGTGTCAGCAGTCACAGCAACAGCAACTCGGCACCATCTTTGGTAGCGGCTTGGACTTTTCTGCACTCGTGGCAGAATCCTACTGAATAAAATATGCCGCTGCTACTTGTCAGTTTGTCACAGTACGCTTCTAGTGCGCCAACTTGTTGTCATGTTTATGCTTTGTGTTGGTTTGGTTGAGTTTCGTGTCTGTTTTGTTTGGTGTCGGTATCACCAAACAAGTTATATTGTACTGTACTAGAGTAATAAAATGTTAGAAGTAAAAAAAAATTATGCCAATGTATGTGAGATGCATGGATCATGTTGGATTCAAAAGTGGCGCTAACAAATTACTTTTAGGTGATAATTATAATCTATAGGAATGTAAACATGGTCTTATACACAGCAACTTTTTCCAGAATTGGACTTTGTAGAATAATTGAACTGTGCCACGTCCTGCCTATTAAATTATTATGCTCCATCGGCTTTAGGCAGTGCACAGCGTGTGCATTTTTTTTAGAGCACGCCGTTGTGCGTATTTCATTAAGGAGAAAAGAGTTTTCAAAGTACAAAAAATGGAGGGGACGGTAACCCAAGGTTACCGAACCCTCCCGACCTGGACTAACACGAGGTTGTGATTACAAAAAGCGAACTCCCGACCTGGACTAACACAGCGTGTGCATGAGCTTTCAGTTCGGAGTTTTTAGTTGCTGCCTATTAAAAATATTATGCTCAATCGGGTTTAGGCAGTGCACAGCATGTGCATGAGCAGCCAGTTCAGATTAAATGTCCATTTCCAGTCATGCTTCTCATTTTGATATTTTTTTTGCTGAAAAACAAAACTCTGCTGCTCCTACAAGCATTCCCATTGTGGTTTTCAATGTGATTTCAATTTTCATACATTGTTTTTAATATTTTCCACTGGTGCTGCCTTCAACTCAGGTTCTTTATCAACTCTGGAACCGGGGATTTCATCAGTCTACTTGTGTTGGGGGGCGCCCTCTGCAACATGTAGCTATACGTTGAAAGGTTACAGGGACAGCTAGATGATATGAATGTAAATTCTTTTCTGAACATTTGAGCAAGTCTATTTCACATGTTCAACAGGCCAACACGGCCTGACATTGAAACCCTCGTTCCCTCGTTCTAGATTACTAATGACATGGGAATCATTGTAAAACTGATGAATTGCATTAAAAAAAATTGGAAAGTGAAGTTCTCACTCTTGGCAGTTAACTAATTTCACGCCTCAAGCACTAACATTATGAAGCACTTGTACGTTGTTTTATTGAATCATCTCACAAAAGAAGACCGTATATTCTTGGGAATTAAACTTCATGATCATGCTTACCAGCTATTCTTCTACTCCTTTACCTCATTCCAGGGAGAACAGAGAAAGCAAGAGACAGTTGGTTCGATTCAGAAAATAGCAATGGTGATGCCTGCAACTGATATACTAATGTAGTGCATATGCCATTTTGTCCTAATATTTCATAGTTTACTCAAATAACAGAGCACAAGTTACTCCTACAATTCTAGAATGTCAAAACACCTTAACTTATCTCTCCTCCATGCTATCTGTTAAGAGTTTAAGACCAGTATAAGTAGTCTGTTGTGCTGCCGAGCACAAGAACATCAAATAAAACTATATTAAAATAAAGTGATATGTTCACACCATGACCTGCAACATCAAACATGGCCAATAACTTCAGAATGAAGATTTAGTGCATTACAGATTAATAAGTCAAACTGTGGCACTGTCAGACTGCCACAATTATACAAATCTTACAATACATAGTTCATTTAGCAATCCCCTACTTCAACACTGGAAAAAGAAATAGACCTCATCAAATTTAACAGCAAACAAGAGTAGGAGTCCAGCAGCAACTACTCAAAGGATGCACATACACCTACCCCTGTTTCTTCACATTCAAAGGGATCGGTTATAGACAAGTCATGGACATGATCAATATGCATAAAGTTGTGGTAACATGTTTGAGTAGTAAAATAAAACTGAGCACGTCATGAAGCCCTCTTCTCCAGCTGGAGCAGCCGATGCTGCTCGGCAAGAAATCCTTCACTCACATTGTACCCTTCACCCTGAAATGTCATTGACTCCAGCATCTTCGCGTTCAGTACAAAGAATGTTGCAAAGTTAACTTGTGACCTTATGCCTCGATAAGGATTCAACACAACTGTCTTGAGACGGATGTCAAGGTATTTGATAAGATTACAATATTTACGACGCCATAAATTCTTGTGTCCACCCTTGTATGACTAAAAGGGAAAAGATAGTATAGAAACACAACCAATTCAAGAAGAATCGACACAATATTAAACCAGATCCAATGAATACATGAACAAAATGAATTTACTAGTTTAGTATGTTTACCTGGATATACAACTTCTCCAAGCATGGTAAGTATCTCATTAAGTCAATAATCACATCCAGGTTAAGAGAAATAACCCTGATGGCCAAAATCTTGACGGTACACGCCGGCGTTGTCGAGTTAAAGACCCAGAATTCCTTTATGCGGCATGGCTGCATGAAACATGTGTCAGCCCATCTATAAAAGTCTAAAAGACTATATTTTCATGTACTTTTCTACACAAAGAAAAGCAACTCAGAACCTGTAGGCAAGAGGTACCTCAATAATCATAGAGCCCAACGTGAGCCTAGAATGGTAATCAGAACAATTTAGGCATCCCAAGGTCTCCAGATTGGGTGCTGAAATAACTGACACTTGCAGTCGCATGCCCATTTGTATTGGTCGATGATCATGATACAGAATCGTTTTAACAAGGGGCATCCTCAATGATGAATTCTTTTAAGAATGTAGCTGTCAGTTCTTCCCTAGCATTAGCACCCACCCCAATGCTTGTAAGGCTAGCTGAGTTGATCCTGACACAGCGGAAGCCCAAGATGGTGCTAAGCAGCAAGGACTCGAGGACGGGAGAACCAGCAATGATGCTATGCAAGGAATCCTCCGAAATGCTGACCCATTGAAGTGCAAGCTTCTTGAGCTTGGGGAACTGAAGCACCTGGGCGACGTCGTCAGAGAGGTGGCATTGGCCAAGAGTGGCGACGCAAAGGCACGACGAGAACCGAAAGGTAGATGCCGGCAGAGGTGGCGGTTGCAACAGCAACACCTTCCGCTCCCAAATGGAGCCGATCCAGCAGTCAATCTCTTGGAGGTTGTCGAGGGCGGGGGATCGGAGCCATGCATCCACAATGGCGGGGTGCTCCATTAGTCGTTGTGCGGGAAAGCGAAAGCGGCGGCCGGGGCCCCGGTGGGCGGACAGGATGCTGGAGACGACATCGATGGCGCGAACGTCACCGTCGTCGAGGTTGAGAGGGGCGGAGCGCCAGAGATGGCGCCACCGGGTGGCGAGGATTTGGGTGCGGGCGGCGTCCTTCGTGGGGAGAAGAGAGATGAGCTCACCCAGAATGGCGTCCGGGAGGAGGCTGATTCGGTCGACCCCATCTCCTTCCTCTCCGCCGGCTCCAGGCGGCGGTTCTTGGACGTAGGGTTCGTCCCCTCCGGCTCCAGGAGGACGGGAACCGGGCGCACTCGTCGCTGGTGGCGGCGAGATGTTCACTCCGCCCTCCTGTTCCGCGCTCTCAGATGCCTCCGCCTTCGGCTTCATTCTCTTGGCACGGCGAGCCGCCGCCGGAGTCTCCATGGCCGGTGGGTGGCTGGGGAATGGGGGAAGAGCACACGGTCGGCTCAAGAGCGCCGCCGCCCGCTGCCACGGTCTCGACCTGACGAGGTTGGGCGTGCGGCATCCGGGCCTCCCCGTTTCCGGCCCATAGGCGTTTACCACGAATCTTGGGCCTTGGGCTTTTGACCAAGCGATGCTTTTCAGTGGGCCGTTGGGCCCGTGGAACAATATCCGTTGCCGTAGACTTGAGAAGCGGTAATGCTTCTCCTCTTACGTCCTACCATTAGGACGGCGTGGCGACGGCCCAGTGGGCCGCGCGTCCCCCCGCTGCGCTCGTGACACGCCCCGGCCGGCCGCGGACGCCCACACCACGTGCGGCTCGCCCTTCACCCGCTCCCATTCTCTTTCACCCGGTCACCCTCTCTCCCTCGGGCGCTCCGCCATTCCACCTCCTCCTCCGCTTCTCCATGGCCGAGCAAGGGGCGAGCCACGCGCGCTTTCGACGTCCGGCACCGTGCTTCTCCCTCCCGTGACCTCCGGCGAGCGCTTGCGCTCGGTTGCCCACGGCTCTCGTCCATCCCCGCCGCTCCCCGCTGCTCCTCGCGCACATCCACGCCTCGCGCGCCTCCGGATCGCTACGGCGGCGACGGTCCGCGGATCCGCCGGGGTGGACGTGGATCCGGAGGGCGACGTTCGATCCGGGCTCCATCTTCTCCGGCCGCGAGCTAGGGTGGGAAGTGGAGCCCCTCCTGTCCCATCTTCTACGCGGGGGGCGTCTCACCATGGCGCCGGAAGTCGAGGGAGACGGCAGCGGTTCCGGCGCCGGATCTGGGGTGGGGGGTGGTTGGCGGCGGTGGATCCATGCAGATCCGCCCTCCTCCTCCTGCTCTCTCCTCCCTTTCGCACAGCTCCGGCGGAGCAGCGGGCGGCGACGGCGGATCTGGCCTGGTAGGCACCCTCCTCTCCTCCGCTCTCCTGTCTCGTCTGTCTCCTCCCTCTCCGGCGACTTTTGCTAGGTGTTCCGGCGAGCTCATCTCTCTTCTTTTTTCTCCAACTACGTTTTTTGGTTGTTTCACTGCATTCTGGTGCAGTGTTTCTTTATGATCCTGTGGGTTGTTTCACTATGTTCTTGCCGGTTGTTTCTAGTTTTCAACAGTATGCTAGTAGATGGGTTTCAATAGTTTCGTCTTTTTTGTTTCAGTAATTTTTTCTTCTTTTGTTTCAGACGAACTGCAAATGTTGTTTCGTGCCTGCTTTTGAGTTGGTTCCGTATCCTCTTTTGAATCTATTTTGTTTCAATCGTCTTTTTGCTTTTTTTGCTTCTTTTTCTGTGGATTTTTTGTTTCATTTTTGATGTAGTCGATTTTGTTATCTTTTGTTTCATTAATTATTTTCCCCCGTCCCCCCATGGTTTCGGTTGTTTTCATTTTTTGTTTCATTTTGTTCCATTTTTTGTTTCTTAGTTTTTGTTCTGTTGTTTCAGCATCGATGATTCTTTGTTCCATTTCGATATTTTGTTTTGTTTCATTATATATTTCTTTTTTGTTTCATTTTTAATTTTACTTTTGTTTTTGAGTTTTCGCGAACCAAAGTGTTGCATTAGCTCGCAACATGTTGTTTCATATCTGTTTTGCTCATGTTGCGGCGTACGCCCATACGTGTTTCAGCAATTTAGTGTTGTAGTAGTTCTCGGGCATGTTTGTATCATTAGAAGATTTGCTTTGTTGTTGCAGCAATATGCCCATGTGTGTTTCATAAGTTTTTGTACTATGTTTCAGTTCTTTGTTTTAGTATGCTTTTTGTTTCATTTTCTTCTATTTTTTCAGAGGCATGGCGGTCATTTGGGCGGCGGCGGCGGATCTTCGCTCGTGAGGGCCTTTGTGTGTCACGGGGATGGCGTCCGTGTGTGTCAAGCGTCCGGGTGGCGTCCGTGTGTGTCAAGCGTCCGGGTGCCGTGGCGGGGGGGCGCCCCCGCGTGTTTCCGCGTGTGTCGGGGTGTTGGTGGGCTGAGCTGGGCCGCGCGGGAGGAGCGTCTAAGGTAGGACGTCCTAGCGCTAGCAGAGCCTTGAGAAGCGCTCGCTCGCTCGTTGCTGCTCCGCAACTGAAGGGATGCGATGCGAGCCACCGCAGGAGGCCGCGCGGTGTTCCACCTCCAGCACCTCCGCCCGCGCCCGCCATGGCGAGCCCCTCCTCCTCCCGCCACCGCGCACCTCTCCCGCTCCGCGCCTGCGAGGCGCGCCGACCACCGTCGCTTCCCCAAAGGTTGGTCTTGCCTGCTACTCCGCCTCTCCTGCCCCCTCGCGCGGAGGGTGTTCGACGGAATGCCCGCGGGCGACTCCTTAGCTACAGGTAGTCGCCGGCACGCTGTTGCTGCTCGTGGGGTGCTTCTTGGCGCGATGGATTTTACTTCGCTTCGCTTTTTCTATTGTGGCCTGCGTGCTGTTCCGCGGGACTGTCTGCCTAGGACTATTTATTACCTATTAAAAATATTATATGCTCAATCGGCTTGAGGAAGTGCAATTGTGTGGCATGAGCAGTCAGTTCAGAGTTTCTAGTAGCTTCCTATTAAAAATATTATGCTCAATTAGCTTTAGGCAGTACACTGCATGTGCAGGAGCGGTCAGTTCAAAAAAATTTGGTTGTTTTCTGAAGCAATGGTCGGATGCCACACGAGAGCTTTCATACATTCTTTATAATATTTTCCACTGTTTTTGCCTTCAACTCAGGTTCTTTATCAACTCTGGAACCAGGGATTTCATCAGTCTACTTGTGTCGGCGGGCGCACTCTGCAACATGTAGCTATACGTTAGATGACAGGTTACAGGGAGAGCTAGATGATGTGAGTGTAAATTCTTTTCTTGGGCAAAATCTAGATCTAATAGCATATAACTTCATTGTCATGCTTACCTGCTATTCTTCTACACCTGTACCTCATTCCAGGGACAACAGAGAAAGCAAGAGACGGTTGGTGTGTTTCAGAAAATACCAATGGTGATGCCTGCAACTGATATACTAATGTCAGCACAAAGGAAATCTAGAAATGTGCCACCGACAAAGGGTATGATTCATCTGTTCACAGTCTGCTGAATGAGTGAAGATCGTTCTCTTAACATTTTGTTATAGCATGACCAGTCATTTGCTTTATGATTCATATGTAATGTAGGTATAGCAAATATTGCTAAGCGTGAAAGGAACAAAGGTGCGAAACAGCTTGATGCCTTAATGAAAGTAAGCGGATCATGTTGTCTCTATGCCGAGTAAGTTCATTTATTTGATATTGAGAACTGTTTTGTTTCTCAGGAACTTTCTGTACCGCTGAGGACATACACAGAAAACTTCCCAAAGAGGAGAGATTTGCATCCTTATGAGAGGTCTCTCATTGAGTTGACTTTTGGGGAGGGTAATTATGAGCAGGTACAGTTCTCAGAACTTTGGTTTCTTGGTATTGAGTATTAGTATGAAATTGTCCATAATGTTGCAGAAACAAATTATCAACTTGGCTGAATAATACTATACTCGTTGAGTTATTATGATGTTGCTGATAGTACTCTGCCAGGTTCTAGGACGTGTAGATACTCTCAGGAAAAGGATTACTTCTGTTGGAAAGCAACATGCTTCTGTCTGTGCTAAGGTGAATGTATACCAATTGATTTGTATTGATTTACAATTCATACTTATGGTAATGCATACTTGCTTACTGTACTTGGAGATAAAAATGTACAATAATGTTTTTAACAAGGAAAACTGGTCGAATTTGACTCCCACATTCAAGAGTCAAGATATGTCCACTGAAACTCTCTTGTGTGTGGTTTGAGAAAAAAACTATCTTGTGTGCGCACACATGAAACTTATGCCAAGTCTTGAACCATCTCACCACATTTTCAGTCTAGTGGGTTAGTTACTTAGTTTTATCTCACTTGGCAAAGTTACAAAAACATGGTTCCAGTTTTCAGAATATGATTGTTACCAGTTTGTTCTCAGTTGTGACTAATAAAATCAAAGAAGTTATTCTCAGTATCAGTGTTACATCATATTAAACATTCCCTAGGAAAACAGGGGATGCTATATCTAAAATCTAATATCTTGATCTGTAATCTTTATTTAATAAACTATCATTTTATATATGGACAATCTTGACATTGCTCCCATAGCTGAAATACTGGGTAATATTTGTTTTATTTATCATATAATATGAAATTTTATTCCTGATGTATATATTTAACCTTGACAGTCAACAACAAAACGTGAAGCGGAGGAGCGCCTCACTGAGGTTCGTTCAGGTTCCAACTTATAAAACGATCGCTGTTCATGATCCTTTGTCATTGTCTTATGGTCATAGACAAAAAAATTTCTGGAAGTGACTCTGTAGTTGCATTGCTAATGTTTTGCTTTGCTTTTGTGTTTCTAACTACTTTTCCAGGGCAGAAAGAAACTTGAAGAGGTTTTCCAGCATGGGAAGCATGCCATTGATGATTTAGTTAATGTAGCAAAGGTATTAATTGCAGTTATCTTTCTTTGAAGTTGGAGCATGCAT
The DNA here is from genome assembly GCA_018135685.1 of Themeda triandra. NCBI lineage: Eukaryota > Viridiplantae > Streptophyta > Magnoliopsida > Poales > Poaceae > Themeda > Themeda triandra. The sequence goes on along the minus strand of JAENPR010000596.1, from coordinate 371,430 downwards.
AATAAAATGATTTCGGTCTCTCTCTTTTTTTCCTATACTGTTATTCAGACTTCTAAAATTTTAAATTTGATTTATGGCTGTTTTTTTGAGTTATTACAGGCCTTGCGTTCTATGCCTGTTGTTGATCTACATATTCCAACACTATGTCTAGTTGGATCACCCAATGTGGGGAAGTCATCATTAGTCCGCATATTATCATCTGGAAAACCTGAGGTAATGCTCAGCACAGTTGTATGTTGGTAGATGGTAGACACTGTTTCACAAGCAATTTTCTATTGCTAGTGTGTAATCAGAAGTAGCTGTGATTGTCTTGTTTGACTTGTTGGCTGTTAGCTACTAGTTACTAGTTCTTACCAAACAGTAGTTTTTTAATGTTCATGCTTCATCCAATGCGTTCCTGTGTCAAAGAACATGTTCCTTCTTCATTTGAAAATACTTTCTTGGACAAAATGCTTGACTACAGGTTCTGATTGATGAGTTTGTTCTGTGTCATCATTTAAGCACTGGTGGCTGCAATAGTATTATCTGTAATATACAGTTTGTTGATTGCTAAATTCCTCTTGTGTCTCATACTACTGTATTTCTGCAGGTCTGCAGCTACCCATTCACAACAAGAGGGATTCTAATGGGTCACATTGTATCCAATCACGAACGTTTTCAGGTTGAACCCCTTTCTGCTTACCATGAACATAGAACCATTAGAATTGACACCAATTTTGCTTCCTTTCTTTTTGTCACAACTGAAAAAAGGCATCCTTCTACAGGTTACGGACACTCCAGGACTCCTGACGAGGCATGATGGTGAGTCAGACTTTGGTTCTAAACCTCCCTTAAGAGGCAGTGTAGCTTTAATGTGTAATTGTGTGATACTTTTGTTATTATTTTCAGACAATTAATTTTCCTTTGTGCTTGATAAAACAATAATGTAAAAATATAGTTTCCAGTAAAATTAAGAGTGACTGTCGTTTTTATAGGGTATCTCTTTTTTATATTTTACTTCGCATACTACTGCACCAAAAGCTCTGATCCATTTTTTTTTGTTTTGGCGTTTTTTGCAGATGACAGAAATAACATAGAACGATTGACACTTGCTGTCCTTTCTTATCTACCTATCGCTGTCCTGTATGTGCACGATCTATCCGAAGACTGTGGGACCTCAGTGGCCGATCAGGTACATCTTTTACTTGTCTGAAGCTTTTGGTGTCATTTATACTCGTTCTTGGGGACACCAGAAATACTAGCTTCCCAGGTAAATTCGAAGAAAATCCTTCACCTTGTGTTCAGCTGTGCCAAATCACAAGTTTCACATTCCTTCCCCCCCCCCCCGGCCGCTTGAAAGGGTTTGCACTTAACCTGTTGTTTCTTTGACAGTACGTCACATACAAGCATATTAAGGACCGATTCGGTGACCGCCTATGGCTTGATGTTATATCCAAATGTGATCTTTTGGGAAAGAAAGAGCCCATAAGTTTTCACGATGCCGATGATGATGTAGCCCAGTACAGAAGAATGGGGCCAGAAGGCGCCCTCCGAGTATCTGTGCAGAGCGAAATCGGCGTCAAAGAGGTTAACAGCTATTCTCGTGCCAACCTCATACTGGGTAGCACCTACTTGTTGCTTATGGTAGCGACTAGCCGACTACCAGGCCCATGGAATTTAGACTAATAGTAATATGCTTCTATCTCTCCAGCTAAAGGAAAGAGTGCATGAGCTACTGACCTCTCAGATGGCTCGGATCAAAGCTAGCAAGGCGGAGCATGAAACACAGGAAGTAGGTACTAGTGTTGTTTAATGAAGTTTGACAATGAGTGTTCGAACATATGTTTGTGTAAACATTTCACTAATGTCGATTAATGGTAACACATTTCATCTGTTATTATTTTGTCCGTTCGGAAAAGGTGGTCAATTGCTAGCATGAATGTGATTTCCCCTACCGCGGCTGTTATCCATTCTTCAGTCTCCTCATTCTTGTTTTCTCCGTCATACAAAGATTGTCATTCTCGTTTTTCAATAAGTCAATCGATCTTGAGTTTAATCAAATAAGTTTATGATAAATAATAATATCAATAGATATTTGAAGCAAGCTTAGCTGGTTAGCCTTTTTTTGGTGGAATCTATAGCTAGCTTTGGATGTTCTTATTTTTCTAAATTTATCTTAATATTGGTGCTATGCAGTGGTAGGACAATAACACATTTATTATGACTTGCTCAATCTCAAGATTTGTCAATTCAATCTTTCGGAGATGCTTATAGGGTGAATGTATGTGGTGTCTATTTTTGTACTATAATTTGTAGAAAAGAACTATTTAGAGGTATGTTAATATTTTGTATAAGTTTAGTCAAATTTAAGGATTTTTTACTTAGCCTAAATCTGGAATTATATATTTTTAACACGTACTCTCTCTCTCTCTCTCTCTCTCTCTAAATGTTTGTCGCCATGATTTGCCTGCCGATGACGTTGACTTAATTTATAGAAAATATGTGCAATATTTTTATCGGTCCAATCCATATTAACAAAAGATAAAACATTTATAACTTGGAACATGTTTCGAATAAAAGCGCAGTACAATAACAAAAATTAGGATGTCTAGTACCGCCTACTCTCTCTGTCCCTAAATGTTTGTCGTTTACGTTTATCGAGAAACAATTTTGGCTAAATATATATTAAAAATATTAATATTTATGATACATAATTAATATCATTGATAGATATTTAAATCTAGTTTTTAACAAATTCATTTAGTTACCATGTATCTAAATAGTGCATATATGTATTAAAAAAAGTTATGTATCTAAAAATTTTAAAACGACTTATGAGTATGGAGTGTGTGGGTTTATGTGGGTTTATTGTGGTGGAAGCAGACATTTTTTTTATAATAGCAAAAGACGACATAGTTTCACTTTATTTTAAAAAGAAAAGAAAATATATAATAGATGTCATTCTCGTTTTTCAAGAAGTCAACTTTTTAAACTTTGATTGATTGTATACTAGGAGGATTCTCCGCGCGTTGCAGCGGGCATGAAGGAGGAATACAAAGTGAAATACACCTTGCATGTCAAGATAAATTGTTAGTGGCAAACAATAGTGGATTGCTGAGATAGACACATTGCATTAAAAAAATAGATAGTGGGTTTGATAGTGGATGCTGAGGTGGACGTATTGCATTAAAAAAATAGATAGTGGGGTTTGTTTATATAAGAGTTATAGATATATTAAAAATGTTAATATTTACCATTAGCTGAATCGTTAAATCTGTTTTTATAATAAATGGTATAGTATAAATCTAGTTAAAATTGAAAAAGTTTGACCTACACATTCGTAATGATACCTATTTCCAGACCGACGGTAGCCGCAAGGATACACTACTCTTTGGGTCGGAAAACAAGGCGCTGATATACGACTAATGAAGTGACGTAGCCCGGTTTATCGAGGTAGGATCCTAGCTCTGATATATATATAAACGAAAGGACCAGAAACCTTAACTTGCAGTCTTGCATTCATGCTTACTAGCCGCAATGATACACTTGGGTCGGAACTCGGAAAACAAGGCACTGCATATACGACTATACGAAGTGACGTAGGATCCTACTCCCTCCGTCCCCTTTTATGTGTCGTTCGCGCACAGTTGCTCGTCCCGAATTAAGTGTCGTCGCCTACAGCCACGCTAGGCCCGTACAGCACCGAGCCCAGCCGGTCAATTCGTGTCCCCCGCAACCAACCGGCCACCAGCCCACCACATAAAATCATCGATAAAAAAAAAGGAAAAATCCCACCGTATCCCTTATCCCTTCGCACCCACCACCACCAAGCGACGGACGGCCTTGGCGACGCCGCCCTCCACCGTGCGTGAGCTGTGCGCGCCGCCCTCCACCGCGCGGCCCTGAACTTCTCCGTCCTCCACCGCGCCGCCCTCGGCCCCTCGCCATCCACCGAGCCGCCCTCGCCTTCCTCCGTGCCAAACCCCACCCTCCACCACGCGCGAGCCGGCGCGCCGCCCTCATCCTACACCGCACCGCCGCCCTCACCCTTCACCGCGCCGCCGCCCTCACGCTCCGCCTCAGCGGCCCCCGTCCTCCACCGCATCGGCCCCCGTACTCTGCTGCGACGCTCCCCGCCCTCCTCCGCCCGTCATCCCATTCCACAGCCCGTCACCTCCATTAACGGCGCCGCCTCCCCCATCTTCCACTGTGTCTCTCTCTGCCCCTTCTCCATCCATGAAGGGAGCTGGTCCATCCACGAAGGGAAAGGCCTCGCGTGTGAAGGCTGGTTCGCGACGCCGCCCTTTCCCCCGTCTTGTGCGTACGATGCCGCCGCGGAGGCGCACTCCTGGTGGCGTCAAGATAGCCGCCTATAGCAGCAGCGATGGGAGCCCCGAGCGCCCAGTTAAGGTGGTGGTCGTCGGTGGCGACGCGGGCAGCGGCGGTGATGGGAGTCGCGTTTGCGTCCCTGTGTTTGGGGGCAACGATGGAATCCCCAGATCCAGCGACAACATTGGGGAAAGCGGGCTCAGCTCGGCGTCTGACCCCAAGATGGCCTCCGGTGGTGGAAAGCAGGGGGTCGGCGGCAGTGATGGAAGCCCAGAGCGCATCGTCAACATCGGCCGCAGTCGCATTCACGTTGACAAGCTCGGTGAGCTTTACGTGCCTGACTCTGAAGATGAAGGCACCGACGTGGAGGCGCTGATGAAGGCGGGTCTCTACGCCCCTGATTCGGCCCCTGATTCGGAGGAGGAAGAGGGAGGCAGCTGTGGTGGCCGTCAACAGCGCAAAGCAGCTTGTGCCCGGCTGGCTGCAGCTCGTGCTGCCGGTTCCAAGCGTGGACGTTCGGTGCCTCCGAATCTGGCAACAGAGATGGCCACAATCACAGATCCAGCTCCAGAGGTTGCAGTGGCTATGGATGCCCCTGTGGGGAATGTCGCACCCCCTGGTGAACTACACCCAGCGCTGAAGGTACAGCTTGCCAGGATGGATCCTGTCTTACACGACACCTTTCTCAGCTTCCTTCAAATTCTTTTGCCTGCATGCTTCAAACCGTAGTGATATGTGCATGTTTGTGATGATAAGGTGTTGCTTTTGGGTTGGTCTGTTGGTAATCTGTGATGATGAAATAGTATGTAGGTATGCAGATGTGTATGGTTTGGTTTGAACTTGCTGAAAGAATGTTGGTTTTTGGGTACGAATTATGCTAGTGATCTTAGATGTTCTGACCAACCTTGTCCAGGTGCTTGTAATTATGATGGGGTTGTTTATTGCGAACTACTGCTTCTAAATTATTATTAACTACTGTAATCTTGGCTTGAGTGTGTGCTCAGCTTCCTTCTGGAATTAATTGTATTCGTGATGAGTTGATTGCTTCAAGATGACGATTTGTGAACATGGGTGCTGCCATCTAAAATTAGTATGTGAACATGTGTGCTCCCGTCTAAAATTAGTATCTTCACATTGGCTAGTCGACTATGAGAATTGTTATTTTTGGATGTTCAACTTTCTCATGCCAACTTAAACGTTTGCTGTGAAGATGAAGATTTGTGAACATGTGTGCTGCCACCTAGGAGTAATATGTATACTATAGATTTTTATATACATGCGACAACATAAGTTCAACTGTGCACTAAAATGTACTTACAACAGTAGGTCTCCCTGATTTTATAAAACAGGAACACATTTGTACACAAGTCCTGATGGGAGTTCAACTGTGCACTAAAATGCACTTACAAAAGTAGGTCTCCCAGATTTTATAAAACAGGAACACATTTGTACACAAGCAACTTCAGCCTAGTTTCTATGTACAATAGCAGTACTTGCAATAACGCAAAAGCATCATAATCAAAGGCCATCAGTTGTTCAACAACTCAAAAGCCCTTTGAACTAGCTGACTATCACAACTTAGAGCTTCAGGGAGCATGCCTAGTGCCTCTAGCCTTTCTTTGTTCATGTGAGGGATCCTGTACCTGTTGCCTCCACCATCTTTCATAGCTTCGATCATGCATCCTTGTAGTGTGAGGAATACCCTATTCAAAACGACAGGGTTGTAGTTTTCATATTCTGTGATCACATTTTGGATAAGTTCATCAATGTTTCTAGATGTTGTTCTATCCGTTAATGACTGAAGAGAAGCAAAGAAACCAAGATCAAGGCAGTTCATATCAGGAGAATTAGCAGGCTGGTTAGTTAGGCATATATCTAAGCCTGTTCGAGCTACTGCTAGCTTGAAATCTGCATCATCTTCTCGTACATGAGAAGGAGCATTGTCTTGTTGTATCCATATTGTCTCATGCCTTGATTCTGCAGGCCAGCAAGCTTCTATAGCTGGTATTAGGTTATTGATCATATAACACCTCATAGTTTGTCTATCAACCTTCATGGTCTTTGTGATAGGTGTGCCCCTTGGTCTGTTGCCACTTCTTCTTTTTGCTGGTTCCTGTAATTATGAAGATTGTTGAGACAAATATCTAAAAATGGATTTCAAGTACTATGTAGAGAATGACTATACCTCACGCACAAAAGGCCACTGTTGGAGTATATACATGTATTAGGCCCATGAGGCTAGGCCCATGAGGCCCATGTATGCTACACTATATAGCTACCCTTCTAGGGTTAGCCAAATCAATAGAGAACACAATTCCAACATGGTATCAGACTGAGTTTCGTTCCTCTCTCTCACCTTCCCCGCCCGCCGCCCGCAGACGACTCCGCCGGGCGCGCCCTTGGTTCGGCGTCGATCTCCTTTGATCCGCGCACTGTCGTCGCGTCTAGAAGCAGCGGCAAAGCGGCGGCGGGCCTACCTTCCTTCGTCCTGGGCGCCAAGGAGCAAGCGGCGGCTCCTCCATCCGCGCGGATCCACGCCGGCGCGCTCCCCGCCGTCGCGCGGCTCCCGCGCACCGTCCTCGCGCGGCCCCGCCCCGATCCAGCGCCGTCCTCGCGCGGGTGGTCGGATTCGCGCGCGCCACCCGCCGTCGGAGCTCCTCCGCCGCCAGCTCACGCGGCTCCCGCGCGGCCGCCCCCGTGCGCGCCTCGAGCGGACCCGCCCGGCGTGCTCCTCCCTCCCGCGATGTGGGTGCCCGCCGCCGCCGCTGCTGGCCCGCAGGGGCACCTTCCAGGCGCGAGCGCGGGGCGCGCCCCTACTGCCGGCGCGGACGCCCCTGCTGCTGTGCGGGCCGCCGCCCAGCTCCTCCCTGGCGCGGCTCCTACTCCAGGTGCGAGCGCGGAGGCCCGACGCGCCGCCGCCGCCGTGGGCGCCCCTGCTGTTGTGCGGGCCGCCGCCCAGGTCCCTACTGGTGGCTACCTGCCGAGTCTGGCTGCCTATGCCCTTGACCCGGCTGCCGCGGCTGCGTACCGGCGGGATGCCTCCGCTCTTCCTCGCGCGACCGGGGCCGTCGCTGCTGCTCCCGCTGGTACCGCTGGCACGCAGGCACTGGCCGCCGATGCCGTTGCTCCTTTACCTGGAGGGGCGGGCGGTGCCCCCAACTTCCTTGCCCCACCGCCGCCGCCACCGTCCGCCCTTGCCGCCGCCCTCGTCGCTGCCCGTGCTGCGGCCGCAGAGGGCCAGGCTCGTGTTCGTGCGGCTGCCCTCGCTTGGGAGCGCGAGCGGGCTGCCGCCGATGCACTGGCCCGGCAGATCGCAGACGCGGACCAGCGTCTCACCCTTCCTGCCTACCACGACGCGGTCCTCTGGCATGATCCGACCGATCCACTTGCCCAGCCTGGGTCACTTCCCGAGCCGCCGCCCGCGTCGTCCTCGACTGCCCTTGCGGCCACCCCTCCACCGGCGTCCTCTCCCGAGCCAAGCGGGCGTGGCGGCCGTCGTCGTGGGGGGCGTGGTGGTGGTGGTCGTGGGAGCACACCGACGCCTCCATGTGCTCCAGGTGCTCCCCGGCGAGGGTACACCCCCCTTCTTCGCAACCCGTGGGCCGGGCAGACCCCCATGTGGCCCTACCAGGCTCCCGGTGCTCCAGGTGGTGAGCACCGTCCACCGGCGGCCACCATGTTCACTGCCGCTCAGGTGGCACCACTCTCATCGCCGTGGGCTCCACCTCCGGTGGCCCCTCTCTCTCCGTGGCCCTTTCAGGCTCCCGGCGGTGAGCCGGCCACCGCCATGTTCGCTGCTGCTACTCCGGGGTTTCACTCAGCGCCCTGGGGTTGACTATGATGAGACCTTCAGTCCGGTGGTGAAGCCTCGCATCGTCCGCACCGTGCTCTCACCGCTCTCACCCGCTCTTGGCCCGTGCACCCAGTGGATGTGAAGAATGCTTTTTCGCATGGTCTTCTCACCGAGACAGGTCTCTGCGATCGGCCCGGCTGGGTTTGTGGACTCCTCCGGCTACGAGATGGTCCGCCGGCTCAACAAGTCTCTCTATGGCCTCAAGCGGGCTCCCAGGGCATGGAACCACGGGTTTGCTTTGCTTTCCTCGACACTTGGTTTTGTGGAGGCCAAGTCGACACGTCCCCGTACATCTATCACCATGGGGCCGAGACGCATATCTGCTACTCTATGTGGATGACATAGTCCCGACGGCCTCCGGTGAGTCACTTCTTCGCCGGATCATCACCTCTCTTCGGCGGGAGTTTGCGATGAAGGATTTGGGTGTGCTTCACCACTTTCTTGGAGTCACCGTTGAGCCTCATCCACCGGTCTTCTTCTTCACCGGCGTCGGTACACTCGGACATACTTGAGCGGGCCGGGATGACGGTTGCAAGCCCCGCACCACTCCGGTTGACACTCGAGCAAGCCGTCCGAGGCGAGGGCCCCCGTGATGATCCTACGGCATACCGCGGTCTTGCTTCAGGTGCTCTTCGCACCTCACCTTCACTCGGCCCGACATCACATATGCGGTTCAGCGGTTGTGCCTTCATATGCATGATCCTCGGGAGCCTCATCTCACTTTGCTCTCAAGCGTCTCCTCGGGTACCTCCGAGGCACCGCGATCATGGCCCTGCTCCCGCATCGACGGTCTTCCTCTACGGGCTGGTTGTCTACACCGACGCCGGCCGGGCCGGGCTGTCCGGACACTCGACGGTCCACCTCGGCTATGCCGTCTTCCTCGGAGGCAACCCGGTGTCCTGGTCCTCCAAGCGCCCCGGCGGTGGCCTCCCGTTCCGGTGCGAGTCCGAGTACCGCGCCGTCGCCAATGGTGTGGCCGAGGCTTCAGCTCCGGCGGCTCCGGCCGAGCTCCATAGTCCCCTTCGCCGGGCCACGCTCGTCTCTGCGACAACGTCGGCGCGGTCTACCTCTCCACCAACCCCGTCCGCACCGGCGCACGAAGCATGTGGAGATTGACCTTCACTTCGTCCGTGATCGGGTGGCCATCGGCGAGGTGCGGGTCCTCCATGTACCGACCACCTCCCGGTTCGCCGACATTTTCACCAAGGGCCTCCGTCGTCGACCTTCACCGACTTCCGCTCCGGCCTCAACATCACCGGTGGCTAGTTGTGGGCGTGGGGGACATGTGTGTGTGCTCTTTCTTTTAGATGTCCGTCTAGAACTCCGCTGCGCCGGTAGTTCGAGGCTAGCGGGGGAGTGTTGGAGTATATACATGTATTAGGCCCATGAGGCTAGGCCCATGAGGCCCATGTATGCTACACTATATAGCTACCCTTCTAGGGTTAGCCAAATCAATAGAGAACACAATTCCAACAGCCACAAACCTATAAGCCCATTAAAATAGCATCTCCCTTCATCATCAAACCTAGGCCTTGCAACAGCAGAATAAAACATGACTTTGTGAATGGAATTCTTGTTCTCAGACCTCTCCTATGTGGGTCTTCTTCATCTGGATGCAAGTACATGGTCTTCATCTTACTCGTGTACCATTGAACCACTTTTCATCGAGTGAATAACATTTTTCATAAGCTCGAACTTTGGATTGTTTGGCGAGTGCTTGCATCTAGCTTAGAGAGAACCCACCGCAACCTTGCCTGTTTGTTTTCTTCCTTCAGATAAGGCCTCAATGCATTGGAGTGTCGTCGTAGCAAGCCTTCTTTGAATAACCTATGTAGGGAGGTTTTATTGATTTCAAGTGCATATGCTAATGACCTTATGGTTCCCCTTCGTTTAAGGGAATGTCAACAACTCGATTGAGATCCACTTGAATTTTTTTACGACCACAATTCTTAGGTTTCTTAGAACTTACATCTTTTGGTATGCCTTGTGCCAAGCAAGCTTTTGCTCTCTGCCATATCCGTTGTACGTACGCACATGGACATCATGCTTGTTAGCAACAATTGTTGTCTTTGTTTCACCGTAATGTGCCATCAAAGCTTGACCTCGGCAAATCTTCATATATATCTTGCCTTTGACTTTGTGTCAAAATCTTGAGCACATTTGTTGCTTCATCTTGTAGGGGTGGTGATAGTCTTCATCATCCGAGTCGGACAACTCCTCTTGGTCAAATTGGATGTTAACAGCAGCTGCGTACACACCAAAGTCGTGTACGACATCGTCGAAGGTACCTTGTTCTTCTTGCAAGGCAATGTTGTCATCTCCTACAAAAAAAAGTAGATGGTGTGCTGATTGTGAGTACATGATTGAATTTATTTTTTGAAATGGACATATATTGTTGCAAACATTGAGTGCAAACTGAGGGACATAATCACCTGCATACGGGTTATCTTGATCTTTGTGTGGGCCGTTTAAATCAAATGCATGCAGATTTTCTTCTTCGTCGTCGTCTTGTGGATCATTTAAATCAAATGGATGGCTTCCATTGTTACCTGGTACAGAAGTAAGCTAATGATGAGTAAATTGCATCCCACACATGTGGTACATAATACATTATCAAACTTTTTCACTTTGACAATTATTGTTGCAAGGCTGACTTCAACTTGAGGGAAATAACCACCTGCATGTAGGTTTTCTGGGTCTTCTTCTTCTGGATCATTTGCAACATAAGGATGGCCAGCATTGTCACCTGGTATAAGAAGGTGATGGTTATGAAATTGCACTGCCAACCACACACACATGTGAGTTACTCATCTCGCACAATTTAATTTTGACCTTGAAACAAATATGAGCCGAATGCCTTACACAAAGAAAATCTCTCAAGCGGTCATGTTGGTTGCAATTTTATTTGGGATACATTGAACCGAGATCATATTAAATTTAGGACGAGAGAGAGGATAAGGATCCATGGTGCAAAACAGTTTTAGGTGGTAGAGAAACACTACAAATTCTTAGATGTTGCTTGTGATTTTAGTATAGATCAACTAAACCAAAGACGTATTAATTTATGATTGGAGAGAGAGAGGCTTGAGAACTAGAGAGAACATGTGTTCTTGCTTCTGATTTAGGAGAGATTATTATAAAAGGGGACGGAGGGAGTACGTCGATACACCGGGCTCGCTCTCATATACATAAACAAAAGCACCAGAAACCTTTTACTTGCAGTCTTGCATTCCTAGCAAATGCAAATCCTTGCATAGTTTTTTATTTATAGAGAAACCTTGAAGGAAACATTTCTTGAAGGATTCAGTTTCCTGCTTCCTTGGCCTCGTCAGTGAAAACAAAGCCTACTACATGGATCGCATCGTGTACCGTGAAAGCCGAAGGGGGTGTACCGCCCTGTACCGTGGAAACTGAGGTGGTCCGCGCAGCAGCAAATATTCCCAAACAACCGTGGAAACTGAGGTGGTCCGCGCAGCAGCAAATATTCCCAAACATGGATCACTTTCGTTCCCTAGTCACGTGTATAAATAGGTCTGCGGAGTGCGGTCTGCCTCCTGCTCGTTGGAGGTTTGTTCATCGCTCCCTCTCTTCTCAAAGGATAGGAGCCAGGAAAAAGGTATACTCTTGGACCTCAGTACGTAGTCTCACGATTAATTCGATCGAGAACATCTGATTCTGAAAGTAAATATTTAGTTTGTTGTTTTTAATTTGGCATTTGTACTAGTCGTAAAATAGATGCATTTCTAATGCTGTACTGCTCCGTCCTAAAATATAAGGCCAGATTTTGTTATCTTTGACTAACAATTAGCATGATCATTTTTGCGAAAAGTTTATACTATGAAAGAAATAGTTACATTAGATTTCAATTTTCAAACACTTTCTAATGGTCAAGCTTTTGTTTGTATAAATCATGTTATTATAAGAGAAATTATAGGTTAAAATAGGTTTTCGAATGTTAGACAATGTCATTATAGTAGTGGCTAGACTTAGTCCTCGCAGATGTAGTGTGTCCGTCATGGCCGCTCACACGACCATCCACATGCACAGCATACGTGTGTAATGTATATGTACACACGAATATTGATCAATGAATACACAGTTCAATCACTTTCATGGTATCAGAGCCGGTTCGCTCCTGCGACCGCGCTTCCGCAACCTCTGGCCGCCGCTGACTCCATCGCCGGCCACCCTTGCCCGCCGCTGAGCCTCTCGCCGGGCCTTCTTGCCGCCGCTGACTCCATCGCCGGCCACTCCTGCCCGCTGCAGAGCCTCTCGCCGGGCCTTCCACCTGCCGCCGAGTTTCTCGCGAGGTACCCTGCTGTCGCTGATCCACTCGCCAGCGTCGCCGATCCGCCGCCGCCGCCGAGCCCCCGACTCACCGGCCCGATCCACTGCGACAACTCCATCACGTTCCGCCTGCGACGTCTGCGATCCGGGAGTCCCTGCGAACCCGCAACGCAACTGCTCCACTGGACGCAGGACTCCGCACGATCCTCTCCGTCACGCCGCGAGGACGCGTCGATCCTCTTCGTCGCAGTTCCATCTCCGTCGAGGTTCCGTCTCCGTCGCGCCGCGAGGACACGTCTTGGCGTGACGCCCTTCGCGTGAACTCCGCCGGAGGCCCGGCCGATCGCGAGTGCAGCAGATCCACTACTACACATAAGCACTATAGGGGCGGCTAAATAAGCTCTGTAGGGGCGGCTGGGCGAGCCGCTCCTACGCGCCCGAGCTTACAGTGGCGGGCACTGTAGGGGCGGCTCAACACCAGCCGCCCTTACTACACAACCATAGTAGGGGCGGCCGGTGTTCCGGCCCAGCCCCCTTACTACACGACCATAGTAGGGGCGGCCGGGTGTTCCGGCCGCCCTTACTACACGACCACCCGATAGGCGGGCCGGAACACCGGCCGCCCCTACTATGGATTTTCAGCAAAAAAAATAATAAATTACAATAATACATTTACAAAGACAAAGATATATATATATATATATATATATATATATATATATATATATATATATATATATATATATATATATATATATATATATATATATATAATCTCCATCACAAACCAAATTTAGCATGTTCCATCAACAAGTTTAAAAGTCCAATATATTACAACCAAATCGAAAGTCCAACATATTACAACCAAATCGAAAGTCCATCAAAAGTAACACAAGTCCATTACTACAAGTGCACAAGCACTCAACGACCTAGAGATAGCAAATCGGTCCGACGAAGGAACTCATACTCCGGAGTGCTACCTAACTCTGAGAGTAGGTTATGGTAATGACCGTTGACATATACCACTTGGTCCATTATGAAGTTGCATAGGTCACCTACCATCTCTATTAGCTCATCATCCTTGTAGGGGTCCCTTTGCACTCCGTGCTCTTCTTCCCACTACATTGGTCACAAAAGCCAAGTTTAGTTCTAGAGAGATTGCAAAGCTAAGTTTAGTTCTACGAGATTGCATGCATCATACTACGACCTACTAAGGATTCGAACTTACCAATTCGGGGTGTCTCCGTAGCCCTTCATGTTACCGATGAAATTACATACATAATATCCACAATGCATACTCCCCGGCTTCGCCGGGTCTTGTGTGTGTTTCAATTTGCATATGAAAATGTCAAGTACAAGTATAGAAAACCATGTCATCTAGTGCCAAACTAAGTTGCACTTACCGAACAATGAGTTTTGAAAGTCAAGTGGGTCCCCATCTCTCGGATTATGTATGCCATCGTAATTTGTGACATATGTCCCGAATGCCCCGTACAAAAGAAACTTAGTATGTAGAATTCAACATCAAAGTGAATCATCTAATGTCAATAGGATTACAAATTTACTTACGTCGCGAGAATCGCCGTGAAGTCCATATATGTATCGGGGTCAAAATCTGCGGGAATCACGGACGTATGCCATGTTTCTCCCGAGGGAGAGGCCTATGACTATCCAAAGGTTACTGCATGAGTTTTAAATATAGAATAGACACATAAGTTTGTTTACATCGAAATGAGATATACCGAACAATGTTTAAGTATACGGCCGAACTCACCGAAGTGGTATGGTATCCATATTGTTTGGTAGTTTTCGAGATGCTTTATATATACGGCCATCCACGACGCAACCCTCAAGCCCTCCTTTTTTATTCTCTTCCAGCGGATCTTCTCTTTCTCCTCAACCGTCACCCCTTCAAATAGCTCGCGCATCCATCTTCCATCTCTTTGGGAAGTTAAAGGTTATCGATGCTATAGGTCAGTGGGTCGATATACCCGGCCTCTAAAGACTTCGTAGCTTTAATGAAGTGAGCTTGCATTCTACAGATCACGATGTAAGTTAGTTACAACAAAAACCAACTAGGTTACATTGAGCTCATATCAAGAGGAAGAGGACTTACAAGCACCAGGTGCGAATCAGATTCATCGACATTGAACCGAGGACAAACATTTCGCGGACCTCGCTGAAGTCGAAGGAAATGTAGTAGTTGGGCCTCCAAATGTGCCCTCAGGTACTATAGCTTCCACCAATTGCATTTTTGTTTTTGAAACATGCAAAAAGTACCAATCATGGAACCTTTTCATTCCAAGTGGCATCTTTTCGAGATACCGGTTTGGTAGGAAAGGTTTGCCTCTTACATATTCTCTCGGGCAATCCTTGGACCACGTGATCCTTTCCAAATTTGGATACCTCTTTGCGGCTTTGTATTCGAGGGATCAACGGTTTTCCCGTAGGCAAAAGTGTTAATGCCTGTGTTCTCGAGCTTCTTACGGTCATGAGCATACCACTTCATCAAATTGGTCTTCGGCGGCTCCACAAAAGTTGTCGACTTTGTGTCCTTTCTTATCATGATGGGGATCTTCTTTCGAGCTTCGATTGTTTAGAAGACGTGCCATCTCTTCAAGGCCTTGCTCGGGCGAGCTGGACATGGTTGTGGCTCGGGAGGCACATGGGGCGTCACATCACGCTCCGGCTCGACATGAGCTGCACCTTGTTACGCTCGGGAGGCACTTGTGGCACCTCGGCATGAGCTACGGGAGGTTGTTGCGGGCGTTACTCACATGTGGCATCTCATCATTCTCTATTGGTGCCCCCTCATCATCCTGTAGTGGTGCCCCCTCACCATGCTCGGCGGTGCCCCCTCATCATGCTCGCCCGTGCCGCCTCATCATGCTCCGCGGGGCCGCCTCATACATCCAGCTTCTCCTCACGAGACGGTGAATAGCCGATCTCTCCATCCTCAAGGCGGGTCGTCTCCGGATGTGCATCACTCGGAGTTGGCGATGTAACATTCAACACAATGTCCTTTTTGTACCGAGAGGATGAATCAAGTTTCGTGAGTAGTCCGAGCTCACGTACCCCCTCGCTATTTGGAAAATCAACATTATGCTTCTCATAGCCGGGTTTCACGATTAGTGCCTCGACCTTAGTGTAGTCATTCGGGACCGGGTTGCCGTGCCGATGTCGCCCGGAGTTGGAGGATATGCCACACCCGTTGCCACCTCGGTCATCACTGTGCCTGCCGACGGGCGTCAACGGGTGCAACTAGTTGGCCGTTGTATGTAATCGACGAGGCGGAGGCTGCGGTGGAACCTTGGCTGCTTCGAACATCGGGAGGCCGCTTATTATAGCCAAGTCTCGAGGCGGCTCCATTTGTGTCCGCCGCTCGCAGACAGTCCTACCGCTGGAGTCTCTCGGGTCGACCATTTCATTCACCATGGATTGAAGTGTCTCCGGGTTTCTCCCATGTTTCTTGTACATCTCCCTCTCCTCATTGAGCTTGAATCCATCCTTCCGGGTCGTATGTTTCCCTAACCCCCGACACGGCTGTGTGCTCGGGGTTTCCCAAGCCAAGGGTAAGCTCGTCCCTCTCTCTAGTAGGAGTGAATGTGCCCTTCTCGGCGTCTTCAAAGATATTTCATTATCCTTGACACGCCTCTTCGGTCTCTCGGCTTGGAAAATTTCGTGCTCCCGATTCACTCCTTGCAAAGACCCAATGCTTGGTGCGCCGCCTTAGTTTCGTCACTCGTGTGTTCCAGCAGCTATGGCATCTGCTTCCATCTTACGAAACACATCTTCCTTGCCAAGATAGCCACCGGGGCCTAGACGAGGGTGGTGTATGTTCTTCTTCGCATTCAAGCGGTTCTTTTCACTTAGGGCCAAAGCTTCCGGCGTAGTCTTTTCGGCCACGAGCAACGCCCGGACAGCGGGAGTTATTTTTCCATACTTGTGGTACGGAGTTAACCCCTTTTGGATGTACTCTGTGTTCAGCTTAGTCTTCCACCGTCGGAAGGACTCTCCCATCGTCTTCATAGCACGTCGCCTTACTACTACTAGCTTCTCTTCCGGAATCCTAAAATCGAAATTTTTCAGCAGACGCTTCCATAGGGTGTCCTTTTCCTCTTCTGGGATGTCTTTCCAATTAGGGACTGCTGGGTTACAATGGTCTTTCACGAGTGCCCCAATCGCATTGCGGTATTTTGATCTGAAGGCTTCTGGCTTGAGGACCTGCCCTTCTTCCCCGACCTCTTGAATCACATAGATCATTTTGTCACTTGGATATTGGTTTGGCTTCCTGGGCCCTCGTGTCCTCTTTTGTTTGCTAGTCGAGGCCGAGGTTGTGCCCTCAGGTTGCGGAGCAGAGGCCACATTGGTAGTCTCTGTGCATGTTGCCTCTGCCCTCTTGTCCCCTACTCCGTCGTTTTCGGCAAAACGTGCCGGACGCCGACGACGTCTTTTCGGAGGTGGGGGAGGAGCCTGTATAAACAACAGGTCAAAGTGTTAGCAGAGGTAAGCAAAACATAGCGTTACCAAACTTTATGATTTACTAAGGGACTTTCATATCCCTACCTCCTCGTCGACCTCGTCGTTTGGATCAAAGTCCTTGTCCAACTCATCCGCCGTTGGCTTATGTCTGGGTTCTCTGGGGAAAGGATCCTCGGGACTTTCATATGCCGAGGATGAGCCATCGTCCCCGCCAGAACCTTCATCATCCTCTCCTTCTCCCCCTGCTTCTCCCACTTGGTCCTCGGCAAGGTCCTCCTGAGTAAGCATTTCTAGATTCTGCGACGCCAGTTGTTCGAAATAATCGTATCCAAGCGGAATGTTGTTTCCTGGCCCTCTAGGGCTAGGGTGCTCTTCAGGTGGGCTGGATGGGGTTGCATTCCTTGTTGTCCCCGCCATCACGTGATTTGTTCTAACAGAGGCAAGGAATAAAGTGTGCTTTAGTATCAGTACTAGTAGTAGTAGTCCTAGTAGTCCTAGTAGTACTACTAGTAGTAGTAGTAGTAGTAGTAGTAGTAGTAGTAGTAGTAGTAGTAGTAGTAGTAGTAGTAGTAGTAGTAGTAGTAGTAGTAGTAGTAGTAGTAGTAGTAGTAGTAGTAGTACTACTAGTAGTACTAGTAGTAGTAGTAGTAGTAGTAGTAGTAGTAGTAGTAGTAGTAGTAGTAGTAGTAGTAGTAGTAGTAGTAGTAGTAGTAGTAGTAGTAGTAGTAGTAGTAGTAGTAGTAGTAGTAGTAGTAGTAGTAGTAGTAGTAGTAGTAGTAGAAGAAGAAGAAGAAGAAGAAGAAGAAGAAGAGAGAGAGAGGATGAGAGAGGAAGGAGGAGAAGTGTGGAGAGGGAAAGGTTTAAAAAAGGCCTCAGAAACATGTCTAGCCTCATTTGATCAAGAACTTGGAGCATCAAGGCATCAAAATAGAGAACGAGAAACGAGAAAAATGAGAAAAAAGGCACTTTGTAGGGGCGGCCGGTAACGATGCCAAGTTGCTCACAAGTTCCCGATCATCGCCTCATATTCCATACAAAGAATGGACTTAGACAATCTCATCATCGGCAAAACAAAGGAGAGGAGAGAAGAATATGAGCTTCGGTGGAGTACAAGTACAAACCCATGTGCCCTCAAATTAGCGGGTTGCTTTGCTTTATAGAGCCATCCACCACTCTGCGGTGATCATAGTTCATAGACTAACATGACAAACCCGAGTAATAGGAAAAGAGAAAACCCATTGGCACTACGAGGCCGTACGCTTACGGTGGAGGCTAGACTCTAATGGCACTCCATTTGAGACGAGTTTCCACCGAAGCATACGGCCCGGGAGAAGCTATGGGTACTTGTCATGTTGCCTCACTACACCTTTTGTATCATCGGGCAATAAACTCCGGAAAAAACCAAGTAGTACAAGTAGAAACCCTCATCATTGGCATAAGGAAAGTACTCAGAATATAAAAACCCTCATCATTGGCATAAGGCAAGTGCTCAGTATATAAAAACTCTCATCATTGGCATAAGGCAAGTGCTCAGTATATAAAAACTCTCATCAATGGCATAAGGCAAGTGCTCAGTATATAAAAACTCTCATCAATGGCATAAACATGAAGAGTGGCATCAATCTGCAATATAAACAGTAGTAGTAGTAGTAGAGAGAGGGGAGAGATGGCAAAAAAAATAGCAGTAGAGTGGCATATAATAGCCAGCCATATAAAGAGTCAAGTGTAGTAGTAGAGAGTAGTAGTAGTAAGAGTAGTAGTAGTAGTAGAGTCAAGTGTAGTAGTAGAGTAGTAGTAGTAGTAGTAAGAGTAGTAGTAGAGTAGTAGTAACAACCCAGAGAGAGTACGGTAGTAGTAGAGGAGAGGAGTGGAGGAGAGGAGTAGAGGAGAGGAGGACATTAGTAGTAACAACCAGTAGAGAGTAGTAGTAGTAGTAGAGAGGAGAGGAGAGGAGAGGAGAGGAGAGGGGAGAGATGGCAAAAAAAAAAAGGGACGAGTAATTATACCTCATTATACAAAAAAATTCAGTTAACATCATTGCACATGCCTTATGCCTCAGGTTTAAAGTAGCATCAAAATAACATCATTGCACATGCCTTATGCCTCAGGTTCAAAGTAGCATCAAAAAAACATCATTGCACATGCTTATGCCTCGGGTTTAAAGTAGCACCATTAATACGCCATATAAACAAAGGCGGCGGCGGTAGTAGAGAGGAGAGGAGAGGAGAGGGAGAGATGGCAAAAAAACAGCGGTAGAGTGGCCTGCCAAGAGGAT
The DNA here is from genome assembly GCA_018135685.1 of Themeda triandra. NCBI lineage: Eukaryota > Viridiplantae > Streptophyta > Magnoliopsida > Poales > Poaceae > Themeda > Themeda triandra. The sequence continues at coordinate 352,225 of JAENPR010000596.1, read as the reverse complement.
AGTGCCAAGAGGATAGGCATAAGCATTGTTCGGAAACTAGAACAGGTAAGTGCATAGGACAGTTATAGCATTGTTCATCATGTTAAGCATCAAACCATCGCTTAAGCATCAAACAAGAAAGACAGGTTAAGCATCGAGTTAAGCATAGAACAGTTATGTGCACGGGTAAGGCATAAGCATCGTTAAGCATAGAACAATAAAGGCATAAGCATTGTTCATCATGTTATAGCAAGAAAGGCATAAGCATCGTTAAGCATAGAACAGTTATGTGCACGGGTAAGGCATAAGCATCGCTTAAGCATAGAACAATAAAGGCATAAGCATTGTTCATCATGTTATAGCAAGAAAGGCATAAGCATCGATTAAGCATAGAACGAGGCACAAGCTATGGCAGCATATGAGGTGAATTAAGCATCGGTGGACAAATGAAAAGGCAAAGCGAGATCATGGACCAATCATGGACGGTTAAGCATAGAACGGTAAGTGCATAGGACAAAGTATAGCATTGTTAAGCATCGGCATAGAACAAGAAAGGCATAAGAAGCTAGGACAGTTATAGCATTGTTAAGCATCACCATTGTTAAGCATCGAAGCTAGGACAGTTATGTGCACGGTAAGGCATAAGCATCGGTTAAGCATAGAACAAGAAAGGCATAAGCATTGTTCATCATGTTATAGCAAGAAAGGCATAAGCATCGATTAAGCATAGAACGTGCACAAGCTATGGCAGCATATGAGGTGAATTAAGCATCAGTGAACAAATGAAAAGGCAGCAGATCATGGACTGAATCATGGACAGTTCAGCATAGAACAGGTAAGTGCATAGGACAGTTAAGCATAGCTCATGAAAACTGAATTGAGGCCACATTGACAATAATCAAGGCCAGATTGACAGTTAAGCATTGGGTCGAACAGGTTGCAGTCGCCAGCAAAGCTGTCCTAACAAGCAGAAACACCTCAACACAGGCGCCAGATTGACAGTTAAGCATTCGGTCGAACAGGTTGCAGACGCCAGCAAAACTGTCCTAACAAGCAGAAACACCTCAACACAGGCGCCATTCTTACCGCGGCAGGTCGAAGCACAGGTCCGGAAGCAGAAGCCATGACAGAGAAAGGGAGGGGAAGTGAAGGGGAACGGGCCGAGACGCGTACCTGAGGAAGGAGACGGCGACGGGCAGACGGCGACGGAAGAATAAGAGCTTGCGGGACCGAGAGCTTGCGGAAGGAGAGGCACACCGAGCTCCTCGCAGAAGAAGAAGAAGCTTGCGGGCCTCCCGAGCTCGCGGACGGATGCGGGGCGGAGTGGGCACGGAGCGCGCGGCCTTCCGTCGCGGGGAAGAAAGCGGCCGTCGCGCCGCAAACCCTAACCAGCGGCGCATTCGGAGGAGGATGCGGTGTCGGCCGGGGAGCTCGCCGGGGCCGGGCTCGGCGAGAGGCGCTGCGCGGGGGTGGGGAGGCAGCGGCACCGCGGGCGAAACCCTAACCCGGCGGCGGCGGCGGCGTACCGGCGGAGGAGGTGGCGGCCCGGGAAGGTGAGGGAAGGGGAGGGAAGGGGAGGGAAGGGAAGGAAGCGGCGGAGGGATCCGGGAAAAATGGCGGCGGTGGAGGTGGCGGCTCGCGTCGGCGGCGGGGGGATTTTGGCGGCTAAGGTCAGAGGGGGGAAATGGCGCCCAAGACTTAGCCAAATTTCCCCCCCGGGAGCGGCCGCTGCTTATATTCGCTCAGGCTCCCACTGTAAGGGCGGTTCCAGATAGAACCGCCTTTACAAGAGTGCTTTTTTCTTTTTTTTTAATATTTCAATAAAAATACAATAAGAACAAAATATTTAATTTAAAAATAGGAAAAAAAATGTCCAATAATTCTTGAAAAATCAATATATATTAAATTTAGTAAAACAATTATAGTAAAAAGAAAAAATAAATAATTTTGAATTATAAAAAAATGAATTATGGTTTTTTTAAAAAAAATGGCACTTTGACCGTGTTTTTGGGACCATAGATGGCCTCGAGATGCAAAAGTGATGAACAGCAAGTTTGATCCACTCATCAAGGTACATATTTTCTCCAATGGTCACCTTTTCATCTCGGGATGGTTTGGACCACTCAAACTTTGAGACTTCAGTTTTTCGCGGCTAGACGCGGGTTTTCGACCCCGTAGGCGGGCCCACCTCGAAAAGTCATGAACATCAAGTTTGATCCACTCGTCAAGACGAACAATTCATACAAAGGTCGTTTTTGCATTCGACGAGGCGTTGCGAAAGTGTAGTTCTAAATCCACTCGTCCCGCATGAAGTTTCATTAAGTCTACGTGGGATTCAAGAATTTGTGACTAGAGTTTACCAACACTTCCTCAAATACAAAAATGGTCTATCTATGAAATATGTATCTTGATGAGACAAAACTATCTTGTATTCAAAAGTTTTTCATTTGAGGTCATTTGGTACCTCGTTTGACTAGGGTTGACCAAGTCTCGCCTTGGATTTACAAACCCCGTGAGAAGAGTTTACTAAAATTTTTTCAAATGCAAAAGTGTTCTATGTATGAAATATGTATCTTGATGAGACAAAACTATCTTGTATTCAAAAGTTTTTCATTTGAGGTCATTTGGTACCTCGTTTGACCTAGGTTGACCAAGTCAAACCTCTCGTTTTTTCGGAAAATACACGTTGACCGGACCCTAGATGGCCTCGAGATGCAAAAGTGATGAACAGAAAGTTTGATCCACTCATCAAGATACATATTTTTTCCAATGGTCACCTTTTCATCCGGGATTGTTCGGACCTCTCAAACTTTGAAACTTCGTTTTTCACGCGGGACGCGGGTTTTCGACCCCTAGACGGGCCCACCTCGAAAAGTCATGAACATCAAGTTTGATCCACTCGTCAAGACGAACAATTCATACAAAGGTCATTTTTGCATTCGACGAAGCGTTGCGAAAGTGTAGTTCTAAATCCACTCGTCCCGCATGAAGTTTCATTAAGTCTGTGTGGGATTCAAGAATTTGTGACTAGAGTTTACCAACACTTCCTCAAATGCAAAAATGGTCTATCTATGAAATATGTATCTTGATGAGATAAAACTATCTTGTATTCAAAAGTTTTTCATTTGAGGTCATTTGGTACCTCGTTTGACTAGGGTTGACCAAGTCTCGCCTTGGATTTACAAACCCTGTGAGAAGAGTTTACTAAAAATTTTTCAAATGCAAAAGTGTTCTATGTATGAAATATGTATCTTGATGAGACAAAACTATCTTGTATTCAAAAGTTTTTCATTTGAGGTCATTTGGTACCTCGTTTGACCTAGGTTGACCAAGTCAAACCTCTTTTTTCGGAAAATACACGTTGACCGGACCCTAGATGGCCTCAGATGCAAAAGTGATGAACAGGAAGTTTGATCCACTCATCAAGATACATATTTTTTCCAATGGTCACCTTTTCATCCGGGATTGTTCGGACCTCTCAAACTTTGAAACTTCAGTTTTCGCGGCTAGACGCGGGTTTTCGACCCCTAGACGGGCCCACCTCGAAAAGTCATGAACATCAAGTTTGATCCACTCGTCAAGACGAACAATTCATACAAAGGTCATTTTTACATTCGACGAAGCGTTGCGAAAGTGTAGTTCTAAATCCACTCGTCCCGCATGAAGTTTCATTAAGTCTGTGGGATTCAAGAATTTGTGACTAGAGTTTACCAACACTTCCTCAAATGCAAAAATGGTCTATCTATGAAATATGTATCTTGATGAGACAAAACTATCTTGTATTCAAAAGTTTTTCATTTGAGGTCATTTGGTACCTCGTTTGACTAGGGTTGACCAAGTCTCGCCGATTTACAAACCCCGTGAGAAGAGTTTACTAAAACTTTTTCAAATGCAAAAGTGTTCTATGTATGAAATATGTATCTTGATGAGACAAAACTATCTTGTATTCAAAAGTTTTTCATTTGAGGTCATTTGGTACTCGTTTGACCTAGGTTGACCAAGTCAAACCTCTCCGTTTTTTCGGAAAATACACGTTGACCGGACCCTAGATGGCCTCAGATGCAAAAGTGATGAACAGCAAGTTTGATCCACTCATCAAGATACATATTTTTTCCAATGGTCACCTTTTCATCCGGGATTGTTCGGACCTCTCAAACTTTGAAACTTCAGTTTTTCGCGGCTAGACGCGGGTTTTCGACCCCCTAGGCGGGCCCACCTCAAAAAGTCATGAACATCAAGTTTGATCCACTCGTCAAGACGAACAATTCATACCAAGGTCATTTTTGTATTCGACGAAGCGTTGCGAAAGTGTAGTACACATATAAATATGGTCGACACATACATAAATATAGTCTCACACACACACATACATAAATGTAGTCTCACACACACACATACATAAATGTAATTACGCTTATCGTAACTAGTCCTCCCCGAGACAGTTTTCCACTTGACGGCTTTTCGTTCCGCCCATGGCAATATGTTTTTGGGTAGTTTCTTTTCCACTTCATTGATCTTTTTTGTAAAGCTTGTGAAAAGCGGCATTTCATCGAACTTATTGTAGGCATCAACATCTTCGACGCCATCCACTCCGATAATGTGTTGTTTTCCGGGGATAACCACATGCTTAGGTTTCTTCTTTGGGGTTGTATGCGAGCGGGTCGGTCATAAAGAAAACTTGCATAACATGTGAAGCGAGCACCCATGGATCATCATTGAAGCCTATGTTCGGAGGTCCACGACCCTCAATCCAATTTCATTGATTTCATGTTTATTGAGCCGCGACATCGAAATAGGGCCACATTTAGTTCCTCAATCCCATAGTCAAGTTCCCATATTTCCTCAATTATGCCAAAGTAGTCGACCTTTTTGCCCCCTCGCCGATAGCCACTACTCGAACACCGCCGTTTTGGTTCACACTTTTGCTATCCTTTGTGTGGGTATAGAATGTGTACCCGTTGATCTCATACGAACTCCAAGATGTCACCTGTCTTGATGGCCCCGCTGCTAGCTTACTTCGATGGTAATGGAGTCTTTGGTTTCTCCAGTCAGTATGTTCTTGTCCTTCAACCATGAAGTTACGCGTTACTGTGTTGTTTCATGACCCAAATACCTCTACGACCGTGTGACTCCGATGAGATGATCTCCAAGTGTTCACTAATGTATGGATCCATCGCTTTGAGCCCGCCAAGACAGGCGTAGTGCGCCCGACTCACTTCTTGGTAATCTTCATCGATGAAGACTTTCCTACCATTTGTGCCCTTCCCGACCAACCTATTCTTGTAGCGAGAATCGGGAATACCAATCCCTCTCTCGTACTTTTAGGTACTCTTGACAAAGACTCGATGACTTCTTCATTAGTGTAGCCCTCTATCATGGAGCCCTCGGGTAAGCACGATTATGCACGTATCGGCTTAGAACCGACATGAACCGCCGTACGCCCACATTTCATGCAAGTAGCAAGGGCCCAACGCACATGTCGATGAACCATGTGAATCATGAGATGTACCATTGTGTCGAAGAAAGCAGGAGGTAAACACATCTCTAGTTGGGCTGGGTCTCCACGACGAAATCATGTAGGTCATTCAAACTCGTTCTTGCTAATCTTCTTCTGCGTTATCCCGGACCGAAGTAGCACATGCGGGTGATAGCCATCTTCAAGAACTCGGCTTGATAGCCCCGATTGCGATTGGTAGGAACACCGTCGGCATCATATGACAATCGTGAGCCTTGCGCTTTTCGAATGACAGTCCTTCATCGACACTAACTTCTTCGGGTTTGCCGAAAACCCGGTTGGGACTTTGGTCCCCTTCAAGTGCATATACCTCTCCTCTCTTCCCGTTCTAGGTTGAAGCTAGCCCGATTGATGGTGTATTTTCTAGTTTTTGGGTCATGTATCGGGTGAAGCTCGGCATAACCTTTAGCCGCTCCATGTCCCTCCGTGCTCGAGACTATCCTTTGACTTGGCCGTGTCCATCAAGGTAGCGATGAGACTCTCAAAGACATTCTTACGCACGTGCATAGCATCAATGGCATGGGGGACCTCCAATTCGAGCGTATTTAAGATACTGAAAGAAGATTGACTTTTTCTTAAAAGGCACGCCTTCGATAGGAGGTATGCTTCTGTCTCTGGGCGTTCCATCTATTTTCTTCTTTCCATAGACGACGCTTATGTTTTTCACCATTTGGAACACATATTTTCCATCATGACGTCTCACCGGAGGCTGGTCTTCATCCTCTTCGATGTCGCCGAAGTACTTTAAGTACAGCTTTTGCTGGGTACTTGTGACCTTGCTTTAGGAAGCGACGGTTCCCGATGTAAACAACCTTCTTGGATCCATCTAGGAACACCCATTTAGTATCATCCAGACAGACTAGGCATCCCGTCTTACCTTTGAACTGGCCCGGACAAGGCATACAACGGGGTGGTCGTTGATGGTCACAAATATTATTGCTCTTAATGTGAAGGTCTCCTTTTTGAACGCATCATACATCGCCTCCCGGTCCTCCATAGTTTCTCGAATTCTTCCATCACGGGCTCGAGGAACACGTCCATATCAAAGCCTGGTTGCCGTGGGCCGAAACAAGAACGGTGAGGAAAAGGTACTTTCTCTTCATACACAACCACGTCGGGATGTTGTACATCGTCGGGATCACCGGCCGAATGCTTGTGTTTGCTAGTCCTCTCGTTGAAGGGATTCATTCCATCCGTGCTCAAGGCGAACCGTACATTCCTTGGGTCATCACTGAAATCCGGGTTGTTTCTATCGAAGTCCCGCGACCGACGCCATCGGCGGTGTGCAATCACATCGTCATCGATCGGGCGCTCATCGTACCACCATGTCATGAGCGCGGCTTCCTTAGGGTTTAGGAAGATACGCCTCAACCGGTCGACCCGCGGTACCACATTACCAAGGCGGGAATTTTCCTCTTTCTTGCGTCATTGCCTAATGGGGTGTCCTCACGGAGGTTGAGATTGTGGTACCGCCTTTTTGGAACCCTTCTTACTCCTCTTGTTCCCGGTGACGGCTTCTCCGCCACCGTAAACGTCATTGTCCTTGTACCGACTTGCCCCACAACGAGGACATTTATCCGGGCCTCCGAACGTTTTACCGCGATAAAGGATACAATGGTTGGGGCATGCATCGATCTTTTCAACACCCATTGTCAATGGATTTATGACCTTTTCGCATGGTATGTGTTGGAGGGAACTAGGTTTGGCGGTGGCGGCACGGATGACAAAGATGCAACGATCATCGAAGCCGCGGTCCGACCGGCCGTACTTAGCCTTCGGGAGTAGTAGCTCGAGCACAAAACGGAGCAGGTGTCCACTTTGTTTTGGGCAGCCCTTATCAACACCATACACGCCGCCCTCGACGACGCTTTCACCCGCTCAAGGTTTTCTAGACCCTTCTTCGTCGTAGTATTTCGGTCCAAAGTCCCGAAGCATTTGCTCTAAGTGGTCAAAGTTTTCTGCATCACCCTCATCACTCCGCCATCATCATTGTCGACACCACCGCCATCATCACCACGTGCACTGTTCATTGGCCAAATCATCTTGCATCCACACGTTAAACCCACACCGATCGTCGGCGGGCAACGGTCGTCAACGGCATCGTGCCATTCGTTGCCGTCATCCACCATTACTTCACCATGGTGAACCCATACCGTGTAGTCCGAAACAAATCCTCGCCTAACCGAGATGTGATCTGATCACGTCCCCATCATAAGTTGCCATTTCGTTGTTGCAATCTTTGCGGGGACAAAGAATTGAACGATTAGCCCTGATTGCCTTGCATGATTCACCGCGGCTTCAACAAACTTGTCCACCTCATCGGAAAAGCCATTCGAAATCCTTGGCCAACAATACATCCAAGTAGCCACGTCCTCCATCCTTAAAAAGAATTATGAATGTAGATTAAATAATATTAGTAACACACTTATTAGTAACATTCCAATAATTCCAAATAGTGCCAAATAATTCCAAATAGTGCCAAATAATTATTAGTAACACACTTATTAGTAATAGTGCCAAATAATTCCAAATAATGCCAAATAATTCTAAATAGTGCCAAATAATTATTAGTAACACACTTATTAGTAATAGTGCAAAATAATTCCAAATAATGCCAAATAATTCTAAATAGTGCCAAATAATTATTAGTAACACACTTATTAGTAATAGTGCCAAATAATTCCAAATAATGCCAAATAATTCCAAATAGTGCCAAATAATTATTAGTAACACAATTATTACCTACTATTATTAGCAACAATTATTAGCTTCAACTGTGTTGGGAAATATTTGCGGAACAATAATTAGACACAATTATTAGTAACAATAATTATTATTAGCAACAATTTTAATTAGCAACAATTATTTTTTGCAACAATTATTATCTACCATTATTAGCTAACAATTAGCAACAACTATTAGTTTACCAACAAGTACTCATATGCCAACCACACATTCCAATAATGTCATGATATAAAAAAAAGACCACCTTAGATCTAGAACATGCACTACATCAAAACTACAATTAATGACCACTAAAATCAAGCTATATCATCAAATAGAGGGTGCAAGGTCATGTCTCCACCTAATCAACACTAGTACCATCAAAGATAAGCTCCAATTTGGGCAATACATGGCTCAAGCACCATTAAAGAGAGAGAAAACAAGAATGCAAATTGCTCACTAATCAACCAATGAAATTTGGATTAGAGGGTGGGAATGGCATTCTCTTACCTTAAACAAGCTTTTCACCAAAGGAATTGAGTTGAAAACCTCCCCTCCTTCCTAGAGCAAAATTAGGGAGGTGCCCAAGGCCTCCCAAGCCTTTTTTTTCGAGTTGGAGTGAGTGGCTCGGGGAGGAAGAAGGGTGGGCACGTCACTTATTGCTACAGGCTTGTAGGGGAGGCTGGATCACCGCCGCCCTACGATCTTTAGTAAGGGCGGCCGGATCACCGCCGCCCCTACAAGTGCGTTAGCGAGGGGCGGCCGGTGATGCGGCCGGCCAGCTCCCCGCCCCAGCCACTGTAGGGGCGGCTCCATCACGAGCCGCCCCTACTACAAATGGGCAAGCGCTCCTACAGTGAGTTTTTTACGTAGTGATCGCGAGTGCAGCGGCTCGCTCGGGCTGCCGCTCTTTCCTCGGTGGCCTACGTGAGCGGAGCGCACCCTGGGCTGCCGCTCGTTCCTCTCGCCCACGTGAGTACTCCGCTCAACTTGTCCGATTAAAAAAAAAAGAGAGAGAGCGCTCTCCTATCGAACCAAAAAAAAAAGAAAAAAAAGAAAAAAAAAAAAAAAAAGAAAGAAAGAAAGAAAGAAGAGAGGGAAGGATAGAATACACGCTGCACCTCATCCATCCAGGCTGCCAATCACGGCCATGATGGAGTCTGCTGGCAGTATACCGCCGGTACTCAATCCCTGGTCGGGGACAGCGGAGATCTGGCCGCAAAGCTATGCTGGCCCTCTTGGACATGTGTCTTCGTCAGGCTTGCAACCACCACCCTTGCCATGGACGCCTGTGGCAGGGGCCTCATGGAACCGGACGTCGTTCATCAACAACTTCGACATGATGTCCGTGACGTCGTCGTCTACAAGCGGAGCGCTGCAGCAGTACTCGGCCCTCTACTCGCCGTACGGCGCCGGGGCGTATCCCCCTGCATTTGGCGCGCCTCCTCAAGGGTTCGTGCAGCAGCAGCCGCCATGGATTTCGTCCCTCGTCAACAACTTCAGCACCATGTCGCTGAACTCACCACCTTCAACCGAGTGGTACGCTGATTCTGGCGCTGGCTCTCACATGGTCAACAACGCTGGTATACTATCCTCTTCTCATCCTCCTTCGTTATCAAGTCCTTCATCTATCATTGTTGGTAACGGAGCCTTGCTTCCCTTACCTCTGTTGGGTCACATTCTTTTTCCACAATAGATCGTCCTCTTTCTCTTTCTAATGTTCTAGTCTCACCTAACATTATTAAGAATTTGATTTCGGTCCGTCGTTTCACCACAGATAATAATTGTTCTATTGAGTTTGACCCTTTTGGCCTTTCTGTCAAGGACTTGCAAACACGGAGAGTGATCGCCAGGTGTAATAGCACGGGTGACCTGTACCCGTTCTTTCTACCAGCACCAACCAGCACCACTGCCCTCGCTACTGTCTCATCCTCCACCACCCTATGGCATCGTCGCCTTGGTCACATCGGTCATGAGGCATTGTCCAAGCTCATTAGTACCAATGTTATTTCCTGTAGTAAGCGCCACCCTGATCACATTTGCCATGCCTGCCAATTAGCCCGCCATGTGCGTCTTCCTTTTAGCATGTCAAATTCTCGAGCGCTTCATCCTTTTGATTTAATACATTGTGATATTTGGACATCTCCAGTTGTTAGTGTGTCTGGCTATAAATATTATCTTGTCATTCTTGATGATTGCACCCACTATACCTGGACATTTTCTTTACGCCTCAAGTCCGATACCTTTGGCGTTTTGTCTAACTTTTTCTCATTTGTGCGCACGCAGTTTGGGTGTCCCATTAAGGCAGTTCAGTGCGATAATGGCCGTGAGTTCGACAACTCCTCGGCCCGCACGTTCTTCCTCACCCATGGCGTAGTCCTCCGTTTGTCGTGTCCATACACCTCACAACAAAACGGACGTGCTGAGCGTACTCTTCGCACAGTTAACAACATTGTGCGCTCCCTTCTTTTTCAGGCCAGTCTTCCTCCCGTTTATTGGGCTGACACTCTTCACACCGCCACCTACCTGATAAATCGTCACCCAACCAAAACCCTAGACGGCCGCACCCCCTTCTTCGCCCTTTATGGCACACAACCTTCCTATACCCATCTTCAGGTTTTCGGTTGTGCCTGTTATCCCAACCTCTTGTCCACAGCTCCACATAAATTATCACCTTGCTCCTCCCTGTGTGTTTTCCTCGGGTACTCATCTGATCACAAAGGATACCGATGTCTCGACCTTCATTCCAACCGGATCATTGTCTCTCGTCACGTGGTGTTTGACGAGACTTTGTTTCCATTCTCTGAGATGTCCACCACCCCTCAGGATCCTAACACACTTGCGTTTTTGGACGATGCTGATGATTCCTCTTCGCCTATATGGCCAAGAGCTGTGACTGCAGGTACTCGCCTCCCTGGCGGCACTGGGCTAGGGACGCTCAGTCCCTCGTCCGGACCCTTCGCCACGACGACCGGCGCTGCTGCCCCTGTGCACCCTGCACAGGCTGTTGCTAGCAGCGCCCCCGTTGCCTCGCCTACTGCGACATCGGGTGCTGCTACCCCTGTGCATCCTACACAAGTCGTCGCCAGTAGCACCACGGCCATTGGTACCACCTCGCCGATCAGGAGCGCCGGTGCTGCTGCCCCCGTGCAACCCGCACGGGTAGCTGCCAGCAGCACCATGGCCACCGGTCGCACGGTGGACACCCGGACGGTCTCCATCGCCCCCGTCGACAATGCGCATCCCATGCGCACGCGTGGCAAGGCCGGCATCACACAGCCCGTGGATCGCCTCAACCTCCACGCTGTGTCCATGTCGCCTCTACCCCGCTCTGTTCGTGGTGCTCTGTCGGATCCAAATTGGCGCACCGCTATGCAAGCTGAGTATGACGCCTTACTCGCCAATGACACTTGGAGCCTTGTCCCACGACCTGCCGGTGTTAATATGGTCACTGGCAAGTGGATTTTTCGTCATAAACTCCACGCAGATGGTTCTCTCGATCGCTACAAGGCCCACTGGGTCCTCAGGGGTTTCACACGGCCGGGTATTGATTATGATGAGACATTCGGTCCGGTGGTCAAGCTAGCGACAGTCCGAGTGGTTCTCTCTTTGGCTCTTTCTCAGGATTGGCCCATACACCAATTGGATGTGAAAAATGCATTCCTACATGGCACCCTCACTTTGAGACAAGTGTGCGCATTCAGCCCACCGGGTTTGTGGATTCTTCTCGCCCTGATTTTGTCTGTCGGCTCAACAAGTCCCTATATGGTTTAAAGCAGGCTCCTCACGCTTGGCATCATCGGTTTGCCTCTCATCTTGTTTTACTTGGATTTGTTGAAGCAAAGTTAGATACCTCACTTTTCATATATCGCCGCGGGGCAGACACGGCCCTGTTGTTGCTTTATGTCGATGATATTGTTCTTACTGCTTCCACCACCAGCCTTCTGAAGCAGATTATTGGGGCTCTCCAGCGTGAGTTCGCTATGACAGATATGGGTCCTCTTCACCATTTTCTCGGGTATCTCGGTGACACGCTCCGCTGGATTATTTCTTTCTCGCGCCGGTACTCTCGGGACATTTTGGAGCGAGCCGGGATGAGTGAGTGCAAGCCTTGCAAAGACCCCTGTTGATGTACACTCCAAATTATCTGCAGATGGACCTCCTGTCGCTGATTCCACGCAGTACCGCAGCCTTGCTGGTGCCCTTCAGTACTTGACCTTCACCCGTCCGGATATTGCCTTTGCCGTTCAGCAAGTGTGCCTCTACATGCATGATCCTAGGGAGCCCCACCTCGCAGCTCTCAAACGAATTCTTCGGTACTTGCGAGGCACTCTTTCGCTTGGTCTGACTATGCGCCGCTCATCACCTACAGAGCTCGTTGTCTATACGGATGCTGATTGGGCTGGATGCCCAGATACTCGTCGCACCACCTCTGGCTATGCAGTGTTCCTGGGTGATAATTTGGTGTCGTGGTCTTCCAAGCGTCAGCACACAGTCTCGCGATCCAGTGCTGAGGCTGAGTACCGTGCTGTGGCAAATGGCGTTGCTGAAGCCACCTGGCTGCGACAGCTGCTGTTTGAGCTTCACCGCCCTCCTCGCCGAGCCACTGTCTATTGTGATAATGTCAGTGCTGTATATCTCTCCAGCAACCCAGTGCAGCATCAGCGAACGAAGCATGTTGAGATCGATCTCCACTTTGTTCGAGAGAAAGTCGCACTTGGTCATGTCCGGGTTCTTCATGTCCCCACGAGATCGCAATACGCCGACGTCTTCGCCAAGGGTCTTCCTACCTCGCTGTTTCAGGAGTTTCGGTCCAGTCTGACCATTGGCAATGCCCCTGATTAGACTGCAGGGGAGTGTTAGACAATGTAATTATAGTAGTGGCTAGACTTAGTCCTCGTAGATGTAGTGTGTCCGTCATGGCCGCTCACACGACCATCCACATGCACAGCATGCGTGTGTAATGTGTATGTACACACGAATATTGATCAATGAATACACAGTTCAATCACTTTCATCGAAGACCGTACCAGTCAATTTCTTAGAGTGGCCAGCCATTACTAGAGTCCTTTTTTTTCCTGGGAAATGTATTAGGTGACCACGCCGGTGTCTCCGTGCAGAAATGGATGCTCCAATGATCGGCCTCTGCGTCGTCTCAGTCGCTGTCGCCGTCGCGGCGACTACCCAGGCTCATCCGGCGGGGATGTACTTATTTCCGCTTGCGTTAAGCGCCGCGTTTAACGTGGGGATTCTGCTAGTGACTCGCGGCGTCATCGGCATGGCGCACGTCGGTGGACGCCATCGGCCATGAAGGCGGCAAGGCAAAAACGACGGCCGGCGAGATGGCTGGTTGGTTGAAACAGCAACTGCCGAGTCAGCATCATATCACTCTCTGGCACTGGTTTGGTTTTGGCCACCTGAACTCGTGGCAGAATATTACTGTATTGAATAAAACACGGTGCTGCTGCTTACTATACTAGTACTCTGGTACACTTCCTTATCCATTCATCAACGTTGTCTTTTGTGTGGTTTGATGAGTTTGGCCTCTGTTTTGTTTTAGCGTCATACTGCAAGAGTGCAAGTTTCTGTAACGAAGTCATAAATAAAGTCAAGAAAAAGAAAGATTGTCCAATGCATGTCTGTCGCTGCGGCACACGGCACAGGTACGCTCGTTGTGTAGCACTCCCTAGGTCAATTAATGGAAGAATCTGAACGCAATACTCCATCCGTTACAAATTATAAGTCATTTTGATTTGATGGTTCATACATTTTGCTGTGTATTTAGATGTATTATTTACCTGCGTGCATAGAAGATGGACATACCAAAAAAAGAAGGTCAAAATGATTTATAATTTAAAACGGAGGAAGTATTAACATTTATATCTCTAAATATATTTATTACAAAACTTATTATATAATTAAAACTTATTTTGTCTCACTTTTCATATAAATTTAGTCAAAATTTAAATTATTTGACTCCTCAAAATTTGATAATTGCATTCATTTGTGGGAAGCACCTTTTGTTTTGTATCTCGCGATATGACTATGCATCAAATATAACAACCTTCCAGCACAAAATTTGTTTTTTTAAGCAAGAGATTGTTAGAAATTAGCCCCCATAGTGGCAAGTTATCCGCTAATCTCCATACACACTGTCAATTTTTTTTTGACAAGATACACACTGTCAATTGAATCTATCAAGACCAACATGCAAGGTTATAGACACTAGAGGTAAGTCATGTTTTGACGAGGTTCAACCAAAACCTACATTCCTGAAACACTCGTACAGCGGAGGTTGCTACTGTCGGTTCCAGAGGGCTCTGCACTGTCGTCCATCCGTACCGACACTAGTTTTCCGACGGTACAAACAAACCATTCTACAAGCGGCGTGTGGCGAACCGACACTAGTAAACGTTGTGTACTAGCGGCCAGTTAAGAGCACCCGCCTCTACTATACCCATTTCTACAAGCGGTGTGTGTACGAAACCGATGGAGGATATACGTTACTACCATCGGATCGCTTATATAATCCGTTTCTAAATATGGATTTTACACATGCGCTAACTTATCGTGACCGCTGGTGTTAGGACAAATTGCACTGACGGATTGGTTTAAACATGACCAAGAAAACATGGCAAGTAAAGGAAGATGAGAAAGACATATGTTAGTGCTAGGTTGCTGGTCACTGGAGAGGCGAAGGCTAAGAAAGCGAGGGAAACAAAATGATGGCAAATAGATTTGTATTTGTTGTGCTTGTGCTGGATTATGTAGAGATAGCAACTTAAGGAGAGGGAGGGATTGGTTAAATGATGATGAGAAAGGGATATATTAGAGAGAGAAAGGGAGAGGGGGGGAGGGAGAGGGGGAGGGAGGGAGGGAGGGAGGGATTGGAGTGGAGTATATACTCCTATAGATTAGAGAGAAAGGGATAGTCTTTTAAGACTTACATGTACACGAGAAATACTAGAAGAAAGTTTGTGAAGATGGAGTCATACTGAGGTTGGGTGTGCTGTTAGCAGTATATATAATGCTATTCGGTGCTCGAGTTGGTTGTCGGTCTACGTTGAGCCAGCGGAACCCGAGGGCATTTAGCGCGGGCAAACACACTAGTGAAGGCGCTTTTTTTAGTTTTTAGGCTTCGAGAGCAGAAGCTGAGGTGAAGCTGAGCTATTTTTTTTAATCATGTTTGGTAAAACAGCTCTGCGGGAAGGTGGAAAAGAACAGATGACCATACTACCCTTAGCATTTACCTTTTATTTCACTGTCTACCATCTTCTTCCCTACGACCACGGAAAAGGAAAGAAAAGCCCGACGGCGTGTCGTTCGCGGCCATGTCACCGTCCCGGCAGCCGCGCCCCAGTATCCATACTCGTGCCCCTATTCCCGAACGGTGATGGAGTCTCAGCCCTGTGCCCTCGAAGGCGGCATCCCTCGCGCGCCTGCGTGCCTGCGCCTGCTCGCCCACGGCAACCGCATGTGGCCCCGGCAACCGCGACGCGCCGCTGGTGGCTGCGTCTATTCGCCCTCGGCGGCCGCGCATGGCCCTAGCAACCACGCCGCTCGCACCCGCAGCCTCGCATCAGCCTCTCCAGTTCGTCTTCAAGTTGGTGCCGGCGGCCGTTCTTTCGTGCTGATGCTCGATGGTCGTGCTCGCGCATCCAGGCGTCGCGGACCTGAGACCCGACGGCGCCACCGGCGACTGAGCCTCAGCAGGACAGCAGGCCACTCCCCAACAGCCGCATGCCCCTGCCGGGCGGCGCCCCGGCGTCCAGCGACCGCGGCGGCCGCGCGCCCGGTTAGTCGCGCCCTCGGCGGCCGCGCGTCGTCGTGACCTCGCCTGCCTCGTGTGGGAGCCCCAGCGGCTACGCCTCGCCGCACGCGACAGAGAGCTCCGGCGTCCGCGCGCCCATGCGGCGGCGAGCCTCGGCGGCCGTGTCCCCACGCGACAGCGCGCCCCGGCGGCGATGCCTCCCCTCGAGTCGCGTCTGCGCTGCTTCGAGAGGGATCTGGATTCAGTAACTTTGTGAAGCAAAGTTATAACGTAACACTCGCTCAATCTCCACCCTCCAGCTGCCATCTGACGGCTACAGTGATTCCAAAGCAGCACTCTGTTTCCAGTCCACGCCAAGTCACACAAACGCATGCTCTCAGGAGTGCAGATCCTAGCAACCAGCAGCAGTTCGGTCTCACGAGTGCAGAATTAAATAAATTCAAGTGAAACAATATTATATTCATTTTGGTAGTAGAGACTACAGTAATTTCATGATGGTTGTACATTGGTTCTCCGATTTCACGTAAGCTAGTACAGAGTATGCTATAGTTTAAGCTTTTTTATTATTTATGAAGGATAATCATAATGACATAAAGAGACAATTCAATATTTTTGAAGAAAGAAAATGATTCTAATTTTGGTAGTAGAAACTTTCTTAGCCAATTCCATTTTTTGTTGTAAAATAAATCTCTGAACCTTCTAATATTAAGTGTTTAAATGAAGTAAATATTATGTGTTCCTATCACCAATATTTTTTATCTTTAATTTAGATATTTAGCATTTTCTCAAGATGAAGTGATTAAAGATCAGTAATTATAATTCTTAAGTCAATATTAAAGTCGGTAATTTTTTAAGCCAACGTCAAGATTTAGTGGGGGGCCCCATACTTTTTTGTGGGCACTCAATGACCCGTCCCTCACTATATCTAAATCCTGGCTCCGCCACTGGTGGTGGTTGTGTTCATGAAGTCGGGTATCATGGTACGTATGCTTAGCGCTCTTAGCCAGCTCTGACCGCGAGCTCGCATTGCAAGCCGCCTTGGAGAACACTGCCTCACATGTCTACTTGTCTACTTTAGGAATCCACAACTGTTGACCTATAGTATGTTGCATTCAACAAATAATGGGTATTCATTTGAATACTCTTGCTTCAATGTAGACCCGAGTCTATCAGCTGGCAGAAGGCCTCACACTTTTGTTTGTAATCTTTCGGCTGGCAAAAGCCTCACACGTCTGTCTGTAATCTTTCGGCTGGCGAAATCGATAAGATAGATATCAAAGATTTCTGATTATATTAGTTTACACACACACAAATCAAATATATAGCATGGCGTCATGTACTATACAAATAAAGAAGTTTCGAATGGATAGAAAGATACAAGTAAATAGACTAACCAAATGTCTTGAACAAATGAATGTGGCGTGTACTAGTGCGGTGAACCTAGAACTTCCAAACAGAAAAATGCTATGTTCTACTAATGATTATAGTCATTTTCGAAAAAAAATAATGATTATAGTATTTATTTTACTTGAATTTATTTAATTTTGCACTTCTAAGACTGAACTGCTGCACTCCTGTGTTTGCTGGCAACTTGGCGTCGGTTGGAAAGTAGAGTGCTGGTTTGGAAATAACTATAGCCGTCAGATGACAGCTGGAGGGTGCAGATTGAGGGAATGTTACGTTGTAACTTTGCTTCACAAAATTACTGAATCCGGATCCCTTCGAGAGGTCCAGAGGGGCACGGGTAGTACTTTAGGTACAGTGGGTCCCATATATGGCAGAAGGAGCTAGGAAAAGCTACTTTTTCTGGCTCTCTCTGGCTCCATCTCTTTGTGAGAGAAGAGGAAAAATGGCTTCACTGGTGAAGCTGTTTTAGATTGAGTTGTTTGGCAAAAAAAAAAAAAAAAAAACTCTCAACAGCTCCATGAAGCTGTTAGAAGCCCTCCCAAACAGGCTGTGCTCATCACGGCTCCAACGGTTGTTGGTCTGTGTTGAGATAGCAGTGGTCATTTGATGCTCGTCACACGCAATTCAAAACCTTATGATTTCCGATTGGCTCTCTCCACCTTCTTCGGCATACTCTCGCACCTCTGAAACCCCACTCAAAATAGATCATGAGATACATCCTTTTTTTCTGTTTGTGTCCCATGTTTCATAAGATCATTTTGACCTTAGCACCCTAAGGGCAATCTCAATGAGAGTTTCATCCAAGTTTCATTTGCATTTAATGAGCTCCCATGTAAGTATTTTAGATGGTGTGACACCGGAATTAAGAAGAGAGAGAAGTGAGTTTCACAGGGATGAAATTCTTTTGACACGAATATTTAACTTTTATGAGTTATGAAAATTAATGTTTATGAAAGTATAGAATGAAACTTTCTATTAAAAATGTATGTGTTTTATTTTATTCTGTATAACATGGCAGTTTTTAAAATAACGCTATAAAATTCTACACTGTCACTGACCTAATCCACTTTCCATTTGTATCCCAAGAAATTCTGCTCACAGCAACCAAACATCCATTTTCTAGTTGAAGGCACGCAAGAGTGAAGAATGTACATGATTTTGTATTGACCCAATCACCACTCCCGCGGGCCCCACCCCCGCCTGGAGGCCAACAAAGCACGCAACTAATCGCAGGGTGTAGCTACGGTTAAACAGGATCCGGTTCCGGGCGGGGGAGGTCCGGGAGGAGCAGGAGTTATAGGAACCGTGGATACGGATCTCGAGTTGTTGGAGGGCTAGTATTTTAGTGTTTTTTTTTCACAATAACCAATTTTGGGAGTAGTTTTAAGGAGCTCTTCGAGATGAGTTAGGCTCTTTAATAAAAGAAAGTTTCACGAAGTCTGGAATCTTGCATCCTGAGCCAAAATTTAGCCAAGTTCAACATCCAAGCAATAGCATAATCAACATGATCCTCTTGCATGTACTGATGAATGAAAGAAGGTGTGGTTATTCATTACAGAAAGCATAGATAGAGTATACAACGACAGGTCAAACCGAGAGCAACTGACAGTGCACAACAAACCAAATACAATACTGTACTAATTAAACAACCACTAAATACATCGGTACTGAGAGTGACGGAGCTGCTGCTGAACAGCACCACCGGTGTCGGCTTCGATCTCAAGCGCGGCGGAGACGACGTCCACCCGTGCGGACGCCATTAAGCACAAGCACAATTCCGGCGTGGAACACGACGCAGAGAGCAAGCGCGAGGCCAGTCTGCAGCTCAGCCTCGTCGGCACCTGCGGCGATGACGACGGCGACAGCCGCCGAGACGACGCAGAGCCCGAACATGGGAGCACGAGCATGATCCATTTTTTTTCCCCTGTATTTGCAGAACTAAAGCATGATCGTCGTAACATATTACAGTAAGTAGTACGTATAACAGTTGCTGTTACAAATACAAATTTAATGGCAAAATACAAGAGGATATGCAGAGATTCTAGTATCAAGCAAGGTCGAACAAGATAACAATTACAAGAATGAGCATACATACCTCTATTGCTTATGCGTCCCGACGTGCACACAGAGGATATGGGATGGTTGGGCGGATATCGGTAGGCGTATTTATACGAGACACAAGAGACGCGTCGGCCGGCCGGATCGGCCCGATGCTTCTGCGGTCGACGTCGGTTCTGCGGTCGGGACGGCCCTGCGGTCGACGTCGGTTCTGCGGTCGGGATATCGAGGCGGCAGTTGCGGCCACGAAGCTTCCAGGAAGCTTATTGTGGCGACTCATGCTGCCACATGGGCCCGCCCGCGCATGGCCAGGACTCGGGGAGCTCGGAGCTCGTGGAGATGGCCCACCAGTCAGTAGTCCGGTCAACTCTACGTCTTTATGGACTGCGGTTCTCATGTCCTCGCGCAGTTTTTTTTTTTGGATCGTTCCTAAGAAAGAGCCCATAAGCTTTCACGATGCTGACGATGATGTAGCACAGCACAGAAGATTGGGACCAGAAGGCACCCTCCGAGTATCTGTGCAGAGGAGCTCTCCCCCTCCCTCGACCTAGGCTACAGTAGCCCTAGGCGATTTCGCAGGCGACCGGGGGGAACCGGCGTCGCCGCCGGCGATTCGGCCGGCCCCTCCCCTCCGGCAGCCCAGCGGGCGCCGGAGGTGGAGGGCCGAGCCTCGCGGTCGGATTCGGTTCCGGGGCGCGCGACGGTGGGTGGCGGCGGCGGCTCCGGTGGAGACCTCGACGTGCTCGTGCCGGCGAGAAGCCCGCGGGAAGGGTCCTCCAAGGTGGTGCGGGAGTCGCCGGTGTGGTCCGTGCGGCCCCGTGCGGACCATGGAGGCATTGGTGGCCGGTCGACGGCGACGAGAGGGAGCGCGCCGCCGGGTCGGCATCGGGTACTCCGGGCCTCCCCTTCTCGGCGGCATCTTCTTTGAAGACGGCGTTGGTGGTCTGTGAGGTCTAGGTCTAGGGTTAGGATAGGTTTGAGGTTCGGGGTCGCTTTCGGCCCTCCGGTCTTGAAGATACGAAGACGGCCGCGTGGGCTTCGTGGTTTTCTCCTTCTTCTTCAACGGTGACGACACGATGGCGATGTGGATCGATGGCGAGCGGATCGGAATTCGCCGTCCTTTGTTGACGGTGGTTCCTGCTCCGAAGGTGGTTGGCGGCGCGACTTCGTCCATGAGCATGGGAGCTTGGGGTGCGCCCCCAGCCGCAGCCTCTATGGTTGCGGATCCTTCAAAAGCTTCGGGCGAAGGGGCTCCTCAGGGACATGTGGGTCGCTCCGACGACGGTCGCCGGCGGAAGCAGCGGCGATGGCGGCAAGAATAGGTCCAGGGACTTCGGTTCTAATTTCTGCTTTCTTTAAGGGCCTTGGTGCAAGATGGTGGAAATCACCGTTGTATTCTATACGTACGTATCTGTATGCGTACACGGTTGTGTATGTTTTCCTTACATGCTAATACAGATATGTTTACTCAAAAAAAAAAAAAAAAAAGTATCTGTGCAGAGCGAAATCGGCGTCAAAGAGGTGTGTTTTTGCCAGCCTCGTACCAGTAATCTGAGTTGTGTTTACTTGTTTCTTATTGTAGCAACTGCCAGGCCCTTTAGATTTTAGACTAATATATATTCCGTCTGTCTCTACAGCTAAAGGAAAGAGTGCATGAGCTACTCCTCTCAGATGGCTCGGATCAAAGCTAGCAAGGCGGAGCATGGAACACAGGAAATAGGGACTAGTGTTGTTTACTAAGTTTGACAATGAGCACTCGAACATCCATGCTGGATGTTTGTAAACATTCTACTAATGTCGATGATAGTAACGCATTCATCTGTTGTCATTTTGCCCATTTGGAAAGGGTGGTCAATTGCTATTATATATGAATGTGATTGTCCATTATTCATCATTCTTTAGTAGGCTAAACCTACCGTCCGAAAAAAAAGAGATTACTATTCTTGTTTTCTCCATCGTAGAAAGATTGCCATTCTTATTTTTCAAGAAATTAATCAATCTCCGAGTTTAATCAAATAAATATATGATAAGTTATACGTAAGTATCATTAGATAAATAATGAAATTAGTTTTAAATAAATAAATTTGGAGCAACTTGATCATAGCTCGGCTGGTTAGATTTTATTTGAGTAGAATCTATATCTGGCTTGTATATATAGGTGGTATTCGTTCCGTGGTAGGACAATAAGACATTTTATTGTTGACTTCATCCATCTCTAGATTTGTTGGTTCAGTCTTGGGTGCTTATTATATTATAGCATGGTGTGTATGTGAGCATCTATGCTTGTTCTATATATAATTTTCAAAAGGAAACTATTTGGTGATACATATGTTGATACTATTCTATACGTTTAGTTAATTTGAAGAATGTGTGACTTAGTCCAAATTTAGAATTACATTTTTTTATACGTAGGCTGCAGTAGACATCCTAACGCTTGCTGTACCGCACTTCTATTGGAAACAGAGTCTTGTGTTTCAGATTATATAAGCATTTTTTCAATATGGGTTTTTTTCTGCATATCCAGATAGTGTATATCTAGATGTATAGAAAAAAGTATGTATCTAAAAAAACTAAAAAAAAAAGTCAAAATAACAACTTAAAAAATAAAAAAAGAGTGATTTCTTTATTACTTAGTAAAAAATAAAAGAAATCTGTTAGGGTCTTTGGGGTCACACATCAGTCCTGTTTTGGTGCGGGGGGCATGTTGTAGTTGTAGGGTGCCCCATGCAGGGAGGGTGCATTGTCACCATAAAATTTAGCGCGAGGGGGCGAGGGCGATTGGAAGCTCAAAATAATGGAGCCGGTTGCCCACCGGGGAGACACGCCGGATTTGTTTAATCCCCTGGCCCTAATCCCCCAGCCCTGCCGTCTCCTCCATAAAAGCAATGGCGGAGGGTCTGGCATTGCACCCTCCTCTCGAAAGTGCCTCCTGTCCGCTGCCGCAGCGCCTCAAAGCGTTTTCTGTCCGCTGTCCTCCAAGCGCCTGAGGTATAAATACACCTCGTTTCTCTCTCCCTCTCTCAGCCCCTGCAGCCATCCCATTGTCTTTGCACGTGACGTCACCGCTTCGGGACGCATAAACAATAGAGGTATGTTGATCATTCTTTTTCTACCTTGATATTCAGATCCATCTCTGCAAATCCTCTTGTCTTTGCCATTAAAGTTTGTATTTGTAGTAGCATCCAAACAGCGCAGCTGTTATACGTACTACTAGTACTATTATGTTACGACGATCATGCTGTAGTTCTTCAAATACAGAAAAAAATGGATCAAGCTCGTGCTCCCATGTTCGGGCTCTGCGTCGTCTCGGCGGCTGTCGCCGTCGCCGCAGGCGCCAACGTGGCTCATCAGCTGCAGACTGGCCTCGCGCTTGCTCTCTGCGTCGTGTTCCACGCCGGAATTGTGCTCCTGCTTAATGGCGTCCGTGCGGGTGGACGTCGTCTCCGCCGCGCTTGAGATCGAAGCCGACACCGGTGATGTTGTTCAGCAGCAGCTCCGTCACTCTCAGTACCGATGTATTTAGTGGTTGTTTAGTACTTACAGTATTGTTTTGGTTTGTTGTGCACTGTCAGCTGCTCTCGGTTTGCCCTGTTATATACTCTATGCTTTCTGTAATGAATAACCGCAGCATTCAGTACATAAGAGGATCATATTGATTATGCTATTGCTTTGTCGGCACTAAAATGTTGAATTTGGCTAAATTTAGGCTCAGGATGCAGGATTCCTTATGTCCGTGAAACTTGCTTCACGAAATAGGGGTTTTGAGGGAAAAAACACTTCAACTCTTGATCTCTGTACCCATGGTTCCTAAATCTCCCGGTCAACTCCACATCTTTATGGACCCCGTTCTGTGTCCTCGCGCAGTTTTTCTTTCTCCACCGTTTCTAAATCTCCTGGTCAACTCCACATCTTTATGGACGGACGACATAGATCTGAGTTCGATTGTTTTATAGAACACAAAATAAAATTGTTGGAGGAGGGCTTCCACAATTTTGGATAGTATTTTTTTTTTCAAACTCTTCGTTTACCTGTGCTTAAGATGGAGATGGCCAGGTATATATTGATTTATATGAGAGAGAAGTGCGCCTGTATTGGAGATTTAGAGCTTTTCAAAGTGTCAAAGTTACAAGGCGGCAGGGCACGTCCGACGTGGCGCAACGAACCCGCGTTTTTGTTTCGTTGGATTGGAGTTCTATCTAAAAAACTGAAGACAAAATCATGAAAAAAAAACTGCTATGCAAACCCAATGCACGTGCGGCACTCATTTTGGGCTATTGGCGGCCTGCGTCTGGAATTTGTTGGGCCACGGGCCCGCGGCTGACATGACTGGTGATTTGGTTGTAAGATGGCAAAGCCAAGTAACGGTAGTTGTATAAAAACAAAAAGAGTAACGGTAGCCCTCTGCTACTTCTCTGAAGCTTCTGTTGTCATTTGTACTCATTCTAGGGAACGGAAATACCGGAAATACTACTAGCTTCCCTATAGGCCAATCAGAAGAAAATTGAATTTTCTTCGCCATGTGTCCAGACTGCCAAATCACAACACTTTGAAGGGTTTGCACTTAACCTGATGTCTTTTTTTGGCAGGACATCATGCACAAGCATATTAAAGACAGATTCGGCGCTCGCTGTTATATCCAAATGCGATCTTTTGGGAAAGAAAGAGCCCATAAGCTTTTTTTTCACAATGTTGCTGATGACGCAGCACAGTATAGAAGATTGGGGCCAGAAGGCCCCCTCCGAGGTGTCAAAGATGTTAGCTAGTATTCTCGTGCCAGACTGGCCCTTTAGAATTCAGACTAATATATAGTGCTTTTGTGTTTCTCCAGCTAAAGGAATAAGGAAAGAGTGCATCAGATACAGACCTCTCAGATGGCTCGGATCAAAGCTAGAATGGCGGAGCATGAAACAGTACAGGGCTTCATTGGAAATCCTAGGATTACCCGCGAACCTCTTTGTACCGCGGCCTTTATTTGGCCTTTCTTCTTAATGAAATAGGGTGAAGTCACGATCTCGAAAAAAAAAAGTACAGGAAGTAGGGACTAGTGGCGTTTACTGAAGTTTGACAATGAGCAACCGAACATCCGTGCTGGATGTTTGTGTAAACATTCCGCTAATGTCGATGATGGTAACGCATTTCATCTGTTGTCATTTTGCCCATTTGGAAAGGGTGGTCAATTGTTACTATGAATGTGATTGCCTAGTTTGTTTACCCCTGCCGTGGCCGTTATCCGTTCTTTAGTAAGGTACACCATCCGTCCCAGAAAGATCATCATTCTTGTTGTCTCCATTGCAGAAAAATTGCCATCCTTGTTTTTTAAGAAGTTAACTAATTTTGAGTTTAATCAATTAACCTAATGATACTTACTACACATCACAAACATGATACTTATTATGAAATAACATGCAAGCCAAGGACATAACATACAATAGGCACGAGGTATTTTTATAGAAAACAATTTTCCTATAATAGTGACTAGTCTTGGATGAGAAACCGACCTGGTGAAGTTTCTGCAAAGGAGGCGTGCTATTTTGGTTGACATAGGTCGTCTGTGGCCAAAACTCTAGACAGACTTACTCGCAAAAAAAAAAAAAAACACTAGTCAAACGAAATGCTCCAAGCTATTGTGATAGTGATAGGCCATGCCGGATCGGGGTTT
This sequence comes from Themeda triandra, assembly GCA_018135685.1. Taxonomy (NCBI): domain Eukaryota; kingdom Viridiplantae; phylum Streptophyta; class Magnoliopsida; order Poales; family Poaceae; genus Themeda; species Themeda triandra. The sequence goes on along the minus strand of JAENPR010000596.1, from coordinate 327,112 downwards.
CAAGTTTGGGCACGACGCAACTTCCTGGAAACTCCCGGCTCGCAAAGCGACCGCGCGACCGTCCTGTTTGCCGTTCTGTCCTCACTAACCGAAATTACCTCCTGGAGACCTGATGCGACATTGGTAGCATTGTATTTGCTGTCTGGGTTGCTATATGTGGGAGAGTGGCTATAAAACGCGGGGAGAGGGAAAAAATAGAGTGAGGGCGGTGGGCGCTTGGCGGAAAGGTATGAGATCCCTGCTCTCTTGGTCTTGAACCTCGCTTTGAGGACCTCCGTTCCTCCCATCCAATTCTAAAAGGATCACCTGTTTCCGTTTTCTGAAAAGAAGATGGAAATCTTGTTGATTTTAGTATTTCTAGTTATTTTTACAAGAATAAATATTTCGTTGATAGAAATGTTATTACGATGAGCAGGTCGGTCGGTGTTTCTCACGCCGTCTCAGCAGTCTGCAGTCAGCAGTCACTCCAGTCAGCGCAGAATGGATGCTCCCATGATCGGCCTCTGCATCATCTCCTTCGCTGTTGCTGTTGCCAGTGGCGGACCCAGGGAGATATCGCAGCCCGGGCAAGGCAATGGTGGACTCCTTGTTCACTGCTTTCGGCCCAGATAAACAGTCCTAAGCTAATGGGCCATATACTGGGCTAAAGGCATCACCAGGAGAGGAGCCCGGGCAAGGGCCCAGGCTAGCCGGGCCTTGGGTGGTCCGCCGGTGGCTGTTGCTGTCGCAGCAACCGCTGAGGCTCAGCCGGGGATGTACTTATTGCCCCTTGCGTTAAGCGCCGTGTTTAACCTGGGGATTATGCTCGTGACGCGTGGCGTCGTAGCGCACGCTGGTGGACGCCGCCGGGCATGAAGCCGGCGAGCCAAGAAAAAATGGCCGTACGACGAGATGATTGCTGGTCGCTGTGACAGCAGTCACAGCAACTCAGCACACCATCTTTGGTAACGGCTTTGGACTTTCTGCACTCGTGGCAGAATCCTACTGATAAAATATGCCGCTGCTACTTTGTCACATGCTGTAGTACTACGCTTTATAGTTGGCCCACCCGTTACGTTTGTCAATTTGTGTCGTCGTCTGTGTTTGTTTTTTTTTTGAGGCAAAGTCGTCTGTGTTTGTTGTGTCAGTATCACCAAGCAAGTTATATTGGGATGCATGGATCATGTTTGTGCAGCATCGATCACCAAATTATACCCAGTTTCCAATTTGTTGGTGTGTATATGTATGGATTATGTACTTTCTCGTTTCTAACTTATAAATCACTTTAATCTTGTTTATGCTATTCACTAAGATATACGTTATGTTCTTATATATAGAAAAATCCTGTGTACTTGCTTAGAAAAGCTAAAATAATTTATAATTTGCAACAGAACGAGTAACTACTCCCTCCGTCCCTATTTAAGTGTCGTCCGAGAAGTGTGTTTGTGAGGGTAACACGGTTTTCTAGTGACACTCTTTTAGGGACAGAGGGAGTATTGTGCAATATTATAGTTGAAAGAAAAAAAGAAAATTTTAATACCATGCTTGGTAGTCGGTACCACTGGAAGAAAATATTAGCTCAGAAAAAAGCACTAATGATGTTCAGTAGGAAGAACAAATCCCAAAGGCAAAGTAAATATAAAGATTAGCAGCTTTCAAGGAAAAAGGAGAAAATAATGAATAAGATAAGGTAAATGTCTACACAGCTTCGCCAAAAAAAATGAAAATGTTCAAGCTTAAGGAGAAATAAATGTTCCATTTTAGAAAAGCCAATATTCTATCTTTACTAGAAAAATATTGTAACTTCACAAGAAAATATTTAGGTTCAAGAAGCGAGAAAAGGATGTTTCATGATTAAAATAACAAAATTTTGAGATTAAGAGAAAATATCCTAGCTACATAAACCTAATCAAATGTTCCAGCACATGGGCAAGAATGTTACACCCCGTTTGGATGTAAATATTCAGACCTGAATTTGGAACTGGAATCGAGTTTTCCCAATTCTGCATGGATGTCTTTGAGTCTTTGACATTGAGAGATGGAATCGAAGGCCATTTCCATGGTTTTTATTTTATTTTAATAATTTAATAATTAACTCACAAAATGAAACAGGATCGTCCACAACACTCCTTCGCCCCGCCTCGCCTCGCCTTCCACATCGCCCTCTGACTCCCCCCACTCCCAGCTCGCCCTCTTCCTCCGTCGTCGCGCCTCCCTCCCCGCCGCCCTCCTGCCTGGTCCGACCCAGCGCCGCGCCGCCTCCGTCCAACGCTCCCGCCGCCGCTCCTCCCTGCCCCGTCGACGAGAGCCGCAGATCGGGTGTCGAGGAGGGCGAGTGGCCCCATTGTGCTGTGCCCTTTCTAGTGGCGGCGCTGCTCCTCGTCCATCTCTTCTCCGCTCGATTCCCTCCAAGACAGCACAGCCTCGCCATGGAGAAAGAAGCCTGCAGGCCGCACCCCCGCCACGGCGCCGCCGCCCTGTCCAGTTCGCCGAATCCTGGAGCCCCGTTGTGACTTTCATGGGCTCGCCATAGCCTACAGACTGGCATCGCGCTTGCTCTCTGCGTTGTGTTCCACGCCGGATTTGTGCTCCTGCCTAATGGCGTCCGTGCGGGTGGACATCGTCTCCGCCGCGCATGATATCGAAGCAGGCACCGTGTTCCTCCCCTAGATGTCACAAAAAGTTTCAGAGTGGTTGTTTAGTATATTATATTAGGTTATATATATTGGTTTATTACTTGTTGCGTACTGTGAGTTTCAGTAATCTTTCGGTTTGACTTGTTGTATACTCTACTAGTACATGTGCGTTGCTACGAGATAACAAATTTTCTATACTAAGAACACAAGGATCGCACAACAAGATAACAATCATATGAAATCAAATAACAACATTAAAGTGAGATTTAATTCAAAACAAGCTAAGTTCATAAAATTAAAATGGTTGCATAGACCGTGGTGACAGGCTCACAAACTCTACTTTATAAACTTTTGTGTGATGCACCTAAGATAATATTTTATATCGGTTGTGCTAGCTTTCTTCATGTCTCTTAATTATAAATTTATTGATAAAAATATTAGTTTGATTAATATTTATCCAATTGAGTTTGTAATTAATCATATCAACACATATTATAGGTCATAAAGAACATGAATGTGTGGCACCAGTGTTTTCCATGGTTGATTCGACTCCAACTGGTACAACATAATTACACAACAAATAAGCGAACTAATGACTGATGCGACCAGGTGGTAGTATTCATTTAGAACAAAAATTTTCTATGCTTGCAAAGTTTCAGTCAACCATATCAGTTTGTTTTCCTAATTTGCACAAACCGTTTAGCTCAGTTTATATATACCGAGGACATACATCACTATATATTAAACTAAATAAAAAATTGGTAATAATGAATTCAGAAACGAAAAATCAGAATGCAGTGGACCATGATGACCCAAAGCTAGTGCAGTTTCTGCCTTTCAATTCTGACAATTTTCTGTACGTTTTTAACTTTTTCATCCCTTTCTTCTTGAGTCATTGCTGCATATCGTGCTTTTTCTCTTTTGTTTTTACGCTGCTTACGTTCATCAACTTGTGCTTGTGAATTTGATGTTGTGTGACCAGCTGTTTCAAAATAACTTCATAGATATATTTACTTAATCACCACAAATAGTACAATTTAAAGTGTCTATTGACATGTGTATAAATAATTACCTCAATTGATGGTGTTTGTTAAGTCTGCAAATGGTGTACGGCCTTCATTATTTTGCGCATAGGTTCCATTATGGCGAAACCGAACACAAAAGCAACCAACAAATTCGTATTATGAAACTTATCCATGAGAGCAGTGCTAAAAACTTATATTGACGTTTAGAAAGAGCGAAAGACTCCATCTATCTAACAAATGAAATTTGATTAAGTTTATATTAAAAAAATACTAATATTCATGATACAAAATCACACATGCTAATACTATTTATTTACTATGTGAATGGTCGCCTCCTCCCATGCAGGTTGAAGCCCGCTGCCTGCAGACCTATTTCTATGTATCATTATCATAGAGTATTGCATTAGTAAATTAGTAAAGAGATTAAAAATAACATATATAAATAAAATGTCTATTTCAAAACCATACATTTAAGCTAATATTGTGACTGGTAACTAAAATAGCAATTTGCACTCCACCTGATATTAGTGTTCTAAACGGAACAGCACTGGATCCGGTCGAGTCAATCCTAACATTATTTGATGAAGAAGCCTTCTGCACTGTCACCAGCGATTGGGTGGACTCCATTTTGACTTGAATCGCTCTTCAGTTCCTAAAAAGAGAAGCACTTATATGAACCAATATTTTTTAAACAAGAAAAGACCGTGTATATGAACAAATATTGAATGTTGTTTTATGTTATTTCAATTTTACAACACATTTTCAATCACTAAGTATCCACGAAAAACACACCTAAAACAGAATGGAGCTTAGAAAAAATGCTGATCGACAACTACTTCAGAAGCTAACAAGATATGCAGACATAATCTAAATTGCTACTCAATAACAAAAACTTATATTATATAAAAGTCTACTCATAGAAGGAAATCTACATGAAATAGTTTAAATTCTGGAGAAAAATGTATGTGTTTCAAAATAGGGATGAGATTTATCCTATAGACTGGCCACACAAGAAACAGGTGGTGAGATATGGTGCATACTCCGGTCTTATTCTTTTTCTTCTGAAATTAACTACTAACTAAAATAGCATTACTAGTACCAACTTCATTCACAAGCTTGTACTGTTCCCCTTCTGTGTTATCACGTAATCAGAAACCAAGATAATAAAAGCACATGTATCAGCCTGATGTGCGTCTTTCTAATCAATGTTGCGCTGTGCACTTAAACTAATGATTATGGTTCTGAAAAATTATCAAATATTATTGGAACCGTATGCAACCAGGATGCATGGATCGTGACTTTGAAATGTAAGCAATCGACGAGATTCTAGGAAGGGAAGGGAAGACGACGCTGAGCAGTGCGTGTGTACCTTGACGGGTGCGAGAGCCGGCATCGGGATGGCCGTGCCAGCAAGGGCCGCTGGCTCGGCATCACTGTCGACCACTATAGCATTGGAGGATCTGGCGACGACGGCGCAAGGATGTGCGCTTGGGATGGCGGCGCGAGGACGTGTGCTGGCGACAGCGATGCGAGGGTGATGGCTAGGTCTCAGGAACACGGCGCGCAGGCGTGGGTGAGGATGATGGACGGCGGCGGCGCTAGCTAGGCCGAACCGCCGAAGGCGAGGGATCGCGAGGCCGAGGGAGTGGGTGTTGGGCGGTGGATGAAGATGAAAAGGGTGCCACTAATTTTAGAGCATGCTGCCTATTTGCGAGGGGCATGGTCCGTGTGAGAAAAATTAGGAAATAGAGTGCGCTGATTTTGCATGTGGAAATAGATTTCTATTATTAGAGCATTTCCTTCTAAAAAAGAAAGGCGGGTGAGATGGAGGCGTCAAGGGATGGGCACAAAATAATGTCCACACTTCGTTCCGTTCCGTTCCGTGGCCGTACGGTGCGATGGCTTCCATTGTCACCTAGTAGACACCTACTACCTACTACTGCACACCCCGGCTGGCGGGTCCCAACCGTCCGACCCCGAATCCAACGAGCACACCACGTCTGGCGATCCTCTTGTATAAATACGCCTCTTCTCTCTCCGCCCAACCATCCCATCCGGCCATCCTCAGTCTGTGCATCTGAAGTCACCGGACGGAGTATGTATGATCATTCTTGTTCGACCTTGATTAATACTCAGATCTCCGCAAATCCTCTTGTCTTTGCCATTAAGTTTGTGTTGTACGTAGTAGCATCCTAACAGCAACTGTTATACACTTATACGTGCTACTGTATCATGCTTTAGTTCTGCAAATACAGAAAAAAAAATGGATGATGCTCGTGCTCCCATGTTCGGGCTCTGCGTCGTCTCGGCGGCTGTCGCTGTCGCCGTAGCCGGAGGCGCCGACGAGGCTGAGCTGGATACTGGCTTCGCGCTTGCTCTCTGCGTCGCGTTCCACGCCGGAATTGTGCTTTTGCTTAATGGCGTCCGCGCGGGTGGACGTCGTCTCCGCCGCACTTGAGATCGAAGCCGACACCAGAGACGATGTTGTTCTGCAGCTCCGTCATTCTCAATAGCGATGTATTTGGTGGTTGTTTAGTACAGTATTGTATAATTGTATTTGGTTTGTTGTGCACTGTCAGTTGCTCTCGGTTTGCCCTGTTGTATACTCTATGCTTTCTGTAATGAATAACCGCACCTTCTTTCATTCAGTACATGGAAGATCATATTGATTATGCTATTGCTTTGTTTTTCTGTGAGAACACGTTTATGCGCGTATTTCAATTATGCTATTGCTTTAGTTAGCGCTAAGATGTTGAACTTGGCTAAATTTTGGCTCAGGATGCAAGATTCCAGATTTTGTCAAACCTTTTTTTATTAAGACTTAGTGAAACTTGCTTCACGATAAAATCCTAACTCATGTCGAAGAGCTCCTTAAAACTTCTCCCAAAATTGGTTGTTGAGAAAAAAAAAAACACTAAAATACTAGCCCTCCAACAACTCGAGATCTGTATCCATGGTTCCTATAACTCCCGGTCAACTCTACAACTTTATGGACCCTGTTCTCATGTCCTCGGGCAGTTTTTTTCTTTGACCGTTCCTAAATCTCCTGGTTAACTCCACATCTTTATGGACGGACCACATAGATCCGAATTCAATTGTTTTATAGAACAAATATGAAGTTGTCGGAGGAGGGCTTATTTTTTTTTCAAACTCTTCACCTTTTTTTTCGAGTGGATTCAAACTCTTCACCTGAGCTGTGCTTAAGATGGAGATGGCCAGATGGGCCCTTGTTAGTCGTGAAAAACAAAATCATGAAAAATCGCTATTTTGCAAACCCAATGCGTGCCCGCCACTCATTTTGGGCTATTGGTGGGCTGCGTCTGGAATTGTTTAGTACTATTGGGCCGCGGCTGACCTGACTGGTGATCGGGCCAAGGCGTACCTGAAGCAGTCGAATACCGCCGGTAGCCTCTTGTCATACTGGAAATACTAAGTTCCCTAGGTCAATCAAAAGAAAATTCTTTCTTCGCCATGCGTTTAGACACGCCAAATCACAACACTACGAAGGGTTTGCACTTAACCTGATGTCTTTTTGACAGGACATCACGTACAAGCATATTATAAGGACAGGTCCAATGACCGTCTATGGCTTGATGTTATATCCAAATGCGATTTTTGGGAAAGAAAGAGCCCATGAGCTTTCACGATGCTGGTGCCGAGATGTAGCACAAATTGTGCAAGATGCTGCACAATACAAGAGGATGTTGATTTCCCGAGAAACAATTTCCCGAGGGCGTAGTAGACATCCTAAATAGAAATAGAATCCTCCTTATGTTTAGTTAAAAAAAAAAATACACGGGTGAGTCCTAAACTTGTGGCTCCATGCCTCTTGATTAGGGTAAAGTTTTATAAAAATCACAATGTTGTGGTCATTTCTAGACATATCTTTTATTCTATATGTCTAGACAGTGTGTATAGAGAAGAAAAACATGCATATCTAAAAAGCTAAATAACTTATAGTTTTAAATAAAGGGATTAGTTTTCATCATTGTAAAAGAAAGGAAATATGATCCTATAGTCTCATTTTGGGGAAGTGACAGGTCCAAGAGGCCAAGCGTCTTGACCCAGCTGGCCCATCCAAAGTTTGCATTCCCTCTATTTTAAACTATAAGATGTTTTGATTTTTTAGATATATAATATATAGTTTTCTCTATGCACTTGATCTACATTATGTCTAAATGCATCATAAAAACGATGTATGTAAAAAACCAAAACACATTGTAATTTTAAATAACGGAAGCATTATCTTTAGATCTGTCGCCACACCAGTTCTGCAAGCACGGTTATCCAGAAAAGGACATTGCCTTCCCTTCAAAACAAAGATGACACCACTGAAGAGGGTTGACTCATGACCCCCTCCTAGAGTCCTAGGAATGAATCTTCTCAGTATTATATTATTGTAGAGGGACACGCCTCAAGTCCCTCTAGAGGATTTGCTTCTCTCTCATAGTCCCCCTTTTGGAAGCCGAATAATATGATGGTGAAAACTGAGGCGGTCCTCCCAGCTGCCAATATCTTGCACCACTAAAACACATAGGACACCCTTCGATGTTGATGGCGGTGATGGTTCCTGCTTTGACGATCCTCAGTACTTGTTCCTTTAGCATTTGGGTTACATCTTTCAGCAGTACAATTGGCGTTAAGTACATAGGTGATTAGGGAATTAAAGCGAAGTCCGTCCCACGATGAGAACCTAGTCAAAACAGTGCTACGAGTAGCTCAATCCATCGTGATGGTAACCAGTAGCCGATAGGAATAGAGGATCAGACACGTCGCAACTTCCTGGAACCTCTAATCTGGTATCAGGAAACAGGAATTCTGCTGTGTGGGATCCTCTGTGGGCAGGACTCGACACAAGAGGAGTGCCAGTGTTTGGAGGTGATGCCAACATGCAGAAGCTGAGGGAGAGCTGCACTGCTGCTGATCGAGGTGGAGACGTCCTAGCAAACCGTTGCATTGTTCTTATTAGTGTGTGTGTCCTAGGCCTTGTTTAGATTTCAAACTTTGGCTCCCAAATTCACTATGCAGAATTCATATTCCCCGTCACATCAAAATGTTGACACGTATATGAGTACTAAATATAGATGAAATAAAAGAAAATTATTACCAAATAAAAACAAAATTGCTACAGTGTGACGGGACACTTACTATGCAGATTTTGGCCACCAAATTTGGAATCTAAACAAGGCCCTAGAGAAATCTTGAATGCAAACTTTGAATAAGTAGGAGTATAGGATCGTGAACGTGAACCTTAAGGTCACTTGGGGGAAAAAGAGACAGAGAGAGCAGTGTACGTAGGGAGCAAGCCTCTGCCTAGCAACCAACAGGTTAGACACATTCCAGCCAGGGCCTTGTTTAGTTCCGCAATTTCTCCCCAAATTTCACTATGCAAAAAGAAGATTTCCCATCACATCAAAATGTCGGCGCATGCATGAAGTACTAAATATAGATGAAATCAAAAACTAATTACACAGTTTTATTGTACTATGTGAGACGAATCTTTTAAGTCTAATTAATCAATATTTGGACAATATTTCACAAATACAAACGAAATTGCTACAGTGCGCTGCAGTGTGTGAACACCCAAATTTGGCTTACCAAAATTGGGATCTAAACAAGGCCCAGAGAACATCCCGAGACAGCCTCAGAGGAAAAGCTAAGCTGGGTAGACAGCCTCAGAGGAAAAGCTAAGCTGGGTAGACAGCCTCAGAGGAAAAGCTAAGGCCTTGTTTAGAAACCAAAATTCACCCCTAAATTCCACTATGAAAAAGAAGATTCCCCATCACATCAAAATGTTGGCATATGCGTGGAGTACTAAATGTAGATAAAATCAAAAACTAATTATACAATTTTATTGTACTTTGGAGACTAACATTTTCGATACTAATTAATCAAGATTTGGACAATTTTTACCACTAAACAACAAAATGCTACAGTGTTCGGGGGTGGCACTGTACCAATTCGGCCACCCCCGAATCGGCCGAACTAAACAAGGCCTAAGCTAGTTGCCCATCGAGGGCGTCAGAGGAAAAAAAAGCTAGTGCCTCCATCCGCGAGGGGAAAAGCTTAGTGCCTCCATCCCTGGGCATCAAGGAAAATCTAGCTGGTTTTTGTCTCCATCCTTTAGCTACAGTAGTTCTATCTCCGTCCCTGAGCGAGAAAAAGTTACTAGCTAGCTACGCGTTTGAGAAAAAGCGAAAGCTTCTCCATCCCAGGGCGACGAAAGAATCCATCCCAGGGCATCATCGTCGAAAGAATCCATCCCAGGGCATCATCTCAGGGCATCCAAAGAAAGCTAGCTAGCTATAAATACTCCATCCCACGGCGTCAAAAGAATCCATCCCAGGGCATCAAAAGAATGCTAGCTATAAATACAGGTCTGCCTCGTTCTTCTCCGTTCGTGAAGAGCTAGCTACTTGTTTATTCCTGGGCGCCGCCGGATCAAACTACGCTTCGCCAAGAAAAGGAACCTGGAAAGGTATGATCTCCGGACAGGCTCTGCTCTCTGCTCTCTGCTCTCTGCTCTCTGCTCTCTGCTCTCTTGAATCCTGGAAAGCGTAGCTAGCTAGAATCCTCAGCACAGAGAATGGAGACACTAGCTTTGGATGTGAGCCTGAGCCTGTCCTCTCCCTCTCCTGAGCCTGTCCTCTTGACAAAGCTTGAATCCAATTCTGAGGATTCCATCTCCGGACAGGCTCTGCTTGGCCTCCCTGCTCTCTTGAATCCTCAGTTCCTCACATCCAATTCTGAAATGAAATCTTGTTTCACATTTTACAATTTCATTCACGCTAATGGTATTACGATGAGCCAGGTCGGTCGACGGTTGGTGCCTCTCACGTTTCAGCAGTCAGCACAGAGAATGGATGCTCCCATGATCGGCCTCTGCATCGTCTCCGTCGCGGTCGCCGTCGTGGCGACTGCCGAGGCTCAGCCGGCGGGGATGTACTTAATGCCCATGCGTCGCATTTAACTTGGGGATTCTGCTGGTGACTCGCGGCGTCGTCGCGCTAGCCGGTGGACGCCGCCGGGCATGATGACGGCGAGCCAGAAAAACGGGCCGGCGAGATGGCTGGTCGTCGCCGTGTCAGCAGTCACAGCAACTCGGCACCGACTTTGGTAGTGGCTTGGACTTTCTGCACTCTGCGTGGCAGAATCCTACTTAATAAAATATGCCACTGCTACTTGTCACGTACTGTACTACGCATAGGTTTGGTTGAGTTTCGTCGTCTGTGTTTGTTTGTGTCAGTATCACCAATCAAGTTATATTGTACTAGAGTAATAAAATGCTAGAAGAAAACATGCGCCAATATATGTGGATGCATATGCATGGATCATGTTTCTGCAGCATCGATCATCAAATTGAATCCAGTTTTCAATTTGGTCGTTTTCGAAAAAAAAGTTTTCAATTTGGTGTGTACGTGTGCGGTCTTATCCTCCTTTCTAATTTACAAATCGGTTTACCTTTTCTATGCTATATGCACTAATATATGTGCATTATATGTTGGAAAATATAGCAAAATCCTACGTACTCGAGAAGCTAAACAATTTATGTTTTGAAACAGGGAGTACCTATTGACTATTGTGCATATTGTTATCATTATTATGTAGAGGCCGGATATTTTATCCATTATCTAAAAAAATATTGTTATCACTATTGATAATTGCTTACCTTGTGAAGAAAAGAAGAAATTTTATACACTGCCCAGTTTCTGTTGGAAAAAAATATTAGCTCATGAGTCACGAGAAAAGGCACTAATGATGTTTGACAAGAAAAACAAATCCAAAAAGCAAAGTAAATATAAATGTTAGCAGATTTCAAGAAAAATGGAGAAGGTAATGAAAAAGATAAGGTAATATCTACGTAGCTTCAAAAAAAAATGTTCAAGCTTAAGGAGAAATAAATGTTCCATTTTAGAAAGACAATATTGTAGCTTTACTAGAAAATTATTCTAACCTCACATAAAAGTACTTAGGTTTTCAAGAATCAAGAGAAGGATGTTTCATGTTTAAAAGAAAATATTTTGTGATTAGGAGAAATTATCCCAGCTGCACACAAGTATAATCAGAATGTTCCAACTCAGGACAAGAATGGTACACCCTGTTTAGATGTATATAATCACATCTGCAATTTGGAAGTTTTTCCAAATCTACATGAGTGTCTTTGGCATCAAGAAATGGAATCGAAGGGCATTTCCATGGTATTCAACTACAACTAAATCTGCCCACCTTTAATATTGTGCTCAACCCCTTCGTATTGGAGAGAATCTAGAGAACAAACCAATCTCAATTAGGAACAACTCAGGGTACCGCCCATCATCGTTGCTGCTAGTTCATCGCCGCATGTAGTTCACCACCGTCAAACACGCCACTGCCTGGAGACCACCTTTGCATATCACCGCTGCCTGTGAGGGCTCAGGATACCCACTTGAGTGCAACCTTCTTTCTTTACTTCGGCCACCGTTGTCGTATCCCTTATCGACAAAGAAGGAGGCTAGAGTGGACCTCGCCGATGGTGAAGAAGGACAGAGGAGATGTGGATGGGACCTCATTGGTAGAGAGCTCGAGTTGAGGCGGCACAAAGAGGTAGAGTGTATGGGATCTTTCCGACAGAGTGATGCAGAGAGGGAGGGTAGCAGGAATCTTGCCAAACAGTGAGGGAGGACGAAGCGAACCTCATTGATTGAAAGAAGGACATATACAATGTCGAGAGGTAGTGAGGGACGATGGAGGTGACCTCGCCGATAGAGAAGGAGGACAAAGTTGACTCACCAATGGAGAGCTCGAGCAAAGGAGATATCTCCGCTGGACAGCCCAAGCGCAAGGGGAGAAGGGAGCAAACGAGTTGGCCATTTCAACATATGGACAACCAAATAAGAATTGGCATTGTAACCTTACTTTATTCAAGCTACTAGTTCTATCTACGACCAAACGATGTACGGAATATTTGGTACTGAACCTATTTTTCATTTTAAGGCTGGATTGGTATCTACATTCATATAGAGTCTTATGCTTTGTGAGAAAAATATCGCTAAAAGAGGATGATAATTTTCATTTAATAATCTTATATGTTTTCCTACGGTGCACTTTAATTATTGTACTAACTGTACCAGTAGAGTTCTGCTATTTTGACTGAAGCAATGTACCAGAATTGTACCGTTACAGCTGAGCCTAGTATAAACCGGAGAGTAAACCGGACAGTATAGTGAATATGCCTTTGTCGTCTGAGGTCTCTGACTGTCCCACCGGCTAGTGACTGTCACTGCCCTGCTGCCTTGCTCGATGTATCAGGGGCGTGCGATGCGCCAGCGCCGGCGCTGTGGCAGAGAACCACCTCTCTGCTCTGCTCTACTCTGCTCCGCGGCAATCGTGGTGTGCTCGTGCAATCTGCTGCTTTACCAGTCTTGGAGCTGGTCCTTCGTGGTGTGCTCGTGCACCCAACCAACACACCACACACCGCCTCTTTTTGCATGGTGTGCACTTTTTTCGTCATGGTGTGCACAGCATGTCCTTCAGTAGTGTTGCAAAATTGCCATCAACGTTATTTGCACAAAGCGATAAACATTCCACGCATGTTACCAACTAAACCATCCGGCAAATCCACATAATTGCACATTTTGCAACTTGATAGACTAAAATGATGCAATATATAGTCGTGGCTGCAATTTACTCGTTTAATATATACACACAACAAATTTGACCAGACGATGCCTACAAATAGGGAAAAGGGAACCAAATATTCTAACTTCCAAGTGATACTAAATTGCTTATGGAAGGAAATCGTAGACCTTGTTGCCGCCTGGGGTGGATAAGAATCGATCACACCATGGATTCTGGTGGAATCCTCGCCACTTGTTTAACCCTGTACACAAGTGCGTCTTCCGTTTGCGCAAATGCAAACCACACCATTAATGCCATTATAACAACGCTCGCTAGCTTCAGGAGGATGTGCTCTTCAGCAAGGATATTGCCAACAGCCACCACGACTGCGATGGTAACCGCAAAGACCTGGGACATAGTATATAGAAGATGTGTAAGTCAGCTGCGAAAGTTATTAGAACATGCATGTAAAGAAGCAGGACAGGCACGAGCACGATGGACTGAAATATGTGAGCAAGGCATGATTATATGTGAGCAAGGCATGTTTCTAGTTTCATATTATCTGATGGCAGGTGACTTAAGTATACATGACTTCAATTGTAATCTCTTCCAACACACACGTATTTGGAGGATTGATGAGGCGGAAAAATTAGTTCGGTTTTCACTGTATTCCATAGATACATAGATATTGGCAGAGATTTAGAATTGAAGTCCCTTACCCGGAGGGCCCACCGGTAGGCCGGCTTGATGGTTAGCATCGTAGGTTCCAGTTCTTGATATTCGCCCTCCTCGTCCTCCTCGTAGCGGTCGCTGTATGATGATGACCTCCCGGCGCGCATGCTAGTGAAGAGAAACATATTTGACATGGCGTACTAGCACGCGGGATTTGTGGAAGCTCCGGCCGGTGGTGGGTGGCGGCGAAACTGGCGGTGCTCACCCGCGTGATATGGACGGCGGCGGCGGATGAGCTCGATGGATCGATGGATCGACCGATCGATCGGGTCGAAGTCGAGCCGGCGCGCGCGTATAGTATTTTTCTTGTATCTTGGGAGACACACCTTGGCCAGAGCTCGCCGTTGACTTTTGTCCTTTTTTATTAAAAGCAAATTTTCATTTACAATTATTTCACAATTTTTTGCAACAATTGTTCCACATTTTACAACAAATTGTTCGTCAATAATTATTCACGCAATAACTGTTGTTCACACATGCGGTCGCTGTATGATGATGACCTCCCGGCGCGCATGCTAGTGAAGAGATCTAGCACCAGCATATTTGACATGGCGTACTGGCACGCGGTATTTGTGTGGAAGCTCCGGCCGGCGAAACTGGCGGTGCTCACCGGCGTGATATGAACGGCGGCGGCGGCGGCGGCGGGTGAGCTGGATGCCTGGATCGATCGATCTGGTCTAACTCGAGCCGGCGCGTATAGTAATATAGTATGGTGCGGCGTGGGCACCTTGCGACCTTGGCCCTATTTTATGGGCGACAGGCACTGCATGCAGAGTAGTCGTAGGATTCAGAGTTCGAATACTACAGGGGCTTGGGCCACCACACGTCCACACATATCCGTTTTGGGGGCCTTGCCTTCGTTCAACTCGCTGGACGTTGACCTTTTTCTTTTAAAAAATAAAATTCTTTGACAATTATTGCACATTCTTTTTGCAACACAATCGTTCCACATTTTACAACAAACATTGTTCGCACTCGCTCTGGGCACGAAATACCGAATACCGAACCGAAAATACCGAGGATCGAACCGAAAATACCGAAACCGAAAATTTCGGTACCATGTTCGGTTCCTAATCTTCAGGAACCGAATTTACCGAGGTATATTCGGTTCTTTACCTCGGTTTACCGAATTTACCGAAATATGTTGAATGTGGGTGTAGTTATATTATTAATTATACTATTATAGAGTATTATATTATATATTTGTATTAATCTACTCTTATAATCGTGTGATCTTTTATATGTATATGTATTTGACACTATAATTATGTATAAAATCATGTCAAAATTATGTGAAAATTGAATATTTAACGTGCAATTACATGTCTTTTTGATTTGTTCGGTACTTTCGGTAAATACCGGAACCGAACCGAAAGTACTGAAACCGAATTACCTCGGTACCAACTTTCCAAGGAACCGAATTTACCGAGGAACCGAAATACCGAACCGATCGGTTCGGTAATACCGAATGCCCAGACTGAGTTCACACAACAATTGTTTCAGAAAAATTCTGAGCTGTTTTTTTTTATTCAGCCCATGGCCTCATGGGCTGTCTGATTTCAAGTTAACAGTAGGATTCCTATAAGACAATAATAGCACACGGCCCACGTGGCCTGGATCATCGTCCTACACTACGGAAGTACTACTCGGTTTTACAACGCAGGTCGCTTGAGTTTTGTGCTAAACTAAACTTCTTTTGACTTTAACCAAATTTATACGTAAGTATCTATAATAACTAATAAATATACACTACCAACACATATTTGACATGAGAAGGCGCCGCCGCGCATGAAGCCGGCGAGCCAAGAAAACGGCCCACAAGATGGCTGTTGGTCGCCGTGTCAGCATCACAGCAACTCAGCACCGTCTTTGGTAGCGGCTTCGACTTTCTGCACTCGCGGCAAAATTCTACTGAATAAAATATGCCTCTGCTACTTGTCACGTACGGAGTATGTACTACGCTTTCTAGTGTGCCTACTTGTCATGTTTGTCGTTTTATTTGGTTTGATTGAGTTTCATCTCTGTTTTGTTTGGTGTCGGTATTATCCCAAACAAGTTGTGTTGTACTGTACTGGAGTAATAAAATGTTAGAAGTAAAAAAATCTATGCCAATGTATGTAAAATGTTAGAAGAAAATATATGCCAATGCATGTGAGATGTGTAAAAAATCTATGCCATTGTATGTGAGATGCATATGGATCATCTTGGATTCAAAAGTGGCCGCTAACAATTACTATTAGCAAATAATCACTACTCCCTCCGTCCCAAAAATAATGGCGTTTTTTGACTTTCAGACATTGTGTTTAATCATTCGCCTTATTCAAAAAATTATGCAAATCATAAATTAGATAAATTATTATTAAAATATCTTTAATTATAAAACAAATGATAACAAAATAAATAATATTTATATAAATTTGTTGAATAAGATTTAACGATCAAACACAATGTTTTAAAGTCAAAAACATCATTTTTTTGGGACGGAGGGAGTATTTGTATAGCAGATAACTACTATCTATAGGGATCCAAATATACACACCAAAATCGCGATGCCTAAAAATGGGGAATAGGCAATTAACCAAATGTTCTAACATCCAAAAATACATTTTTCTACTACTAAATTGCTTATTAAAGGAAGTTTGTTGCCGCCTGTGTGGTGGATAAGAATCGATCACACCATGGATTCTGGTGGAATCGTCGTCACTTGTTTAACCTTATACACAAGTGCGTCTTCCGTTTGCGCAAATGTAAACCACACCACTAATATCATTACAACAACGGTCACTGTCTTTAGGATGATGTGCTCTTCAGCAAGGATATCGCCAACAGCCACCACGATTGCGCTGGTAAGCACAAAGCCCTGCAACATATATAGAAGATGTCTAATTAAGTCAGCGGCAAAAGTTATTATTAGGCACAATGGACTGAAACACTAACAAGGCATGTTTCTAGCAGTAGTAGTATGTAAAACATGTGAGCAAGGCATGTTCTAGTTTTATATCTGATGACAGGTGACTTAAGCATACATGATAGCAACGCTGATGACTTAACTTGTAATCTCTACACTGATGACGTATTTTGGAGGACTGACAAAGGTGGAAATTTAGTTCGGTTTTCGACTGCCAGCCATGAGTCGAGGTAAAGTAAGCATATATGAATATAGTCCCTTACCCGGATGGCCCACCGGTAGGCCGGCTTAATGGTTAACATCGTAGGTACTAGTTCTTGATACTCGTCGTCCTCGTAGCGGTCGCTATATGATGATGACCTCCCGGCGCGCATGCCATTGAGGAGACCTAGCAGCAACATATTTGACATGGCGTACTAGCACGTGGGATTAATTTGTGGAAGCTCCGGCCGGCAAAAATGGCGGTGCTCACGTACCGGCGCGATATGGACACGGCGGCGGCTCGAGGGATCGGTCTTGAGCCGGCGCGTATAGGTTATCTTGGGAGCTGCGTGAGCACCTTGGCCCTTTTTTATGGGGAGGCACGGCTTGATCTGCAAAAAAACTACATAGTTCTAGTAGGATTCAGAGTTCGAATACTACAAGGGCTTGGGTTTGGGCCTTGGCTTCGTTCAACTCGCTCTCCGTTGACTTTTTCTTTTTTATTAAAAACAAAAAAATCTTTTACAATTATTTCACATTTTGTCCAACAATTGTTCCACATTAACAATTATTCACGCAATAATTGTTGTTCAGCTGTGGCCTGTTTTCTTCATTCGGCCCATGGGTCTCATGGGCTGTCTGGTTTCAAGTTTATTTTTTTACTTTAACCAAATTTATACTACATATTAAATATATTCAACATCTATAATAAGTTAATAACTAATAAATATACACTAGCAACACATATTTTTATACTGAATTAACAAAATAAGTTTGTGCCATTGTAAATTGCCGTGGCTTTTTAATCTTTTCTGATTCAATTAGAGAAATTTGACTACAGATAAAATGAATTACATGCTCATCACTATACCATAAGGACAGTTAGACTCTCCACAATGTAGTGTTTTTGCGGTGCTTGGACCTCCTGTCCAAGCATCGGTGCTATACATTGTGAGCGATGCCAACTTTGGGAGGAAATTTGGCACCGAGGCATGTTCGTTCACCCGTGCCTGATCAATAAAAAATGCTATTCCAGTGCGTGGATGGACGGAAGCCGCTGGCATGCAGACATGCAGCGGTCCACATTAACTTCCGTTGCGGGGTCCACGGTCAGACATTGAGCGGTGCCAAACGCTGTGGCCTTCAAGGAGACGAGGCATCGGTGCCGGTCAGGGTTAAATTTTTTTGAGGCATCGGTCACAATGTGGCCGCTCTTAGTATCCACACACACGGAAGAAACTACAGATGTACTGATAACGCGCATCCTCAACATGGCATCAGCATCAGTAATTCAATATATTCATCGATCTATGGTTTGGTAGCACTAGAATCACTTATCACATCAATTCTCCTTTCTCCACCAGGTTAGTAAAATAAACTCAGGTATCACAGGCTACAGCATATCATCGCAGAAATACACTTGTGCATCCTCAACATCCCATCGATCAGCACATCCAGTTGCGCTAGCAGCACCACAGATATTCTACAACAGGTAGAGTAATATCAACTGTCCTACAGCTAGAGATCAATGTGCGGGCTCAAATGTGCATAGCAGTCGAGATCAATGTGTGGGCTCAAATGTACATCACAGTCGCAAGAGTATCCAGATCAATGTGCGGGCTCAAATATGCATCGCAGTCGAGATCAATGTGTGGGCTCAAATGTACATCGCAGTCGCAAGAGAAGAGGGCACATCGCAGTCACACCAGAGTAACAGAAGAGACAACGCGAATCAGCTCAGATCGTATGTCGTCTTGGCGGCATCTCCAGCTTGTCGGCTCTCCCCGCCACATCGTCTCCTCGGACACAGCTCTGCAACCAGCACAATGGCATACAAAACTAATAACTTGTCTGAAGTCAAATGAGAAAAAGGCAGGTTGATGTGTCCTATTCTAAAAACGGTGCACGGTATGAAAGGGAGCATACCAGTATCCAAGGCAGACCGAGGGCAATCGCAGTGATGATAAGCAGAAGCTTCAGCGCCCATAAGGTCGAAGGAAAGAATGCCCGATAGGTGAAGAAACAGAACAGAACCGCAGCGCCCAGTATGCCTAACCGGCCCAAATGCCTAGCGGCCAGAAGCTCCCAGTTGAACACTCCATACTGATTCATTACCATGCCTCCGGCTGCTAGAACCCACACTCCAGCGCTTATACCGGCAACCGTAGCCCACTCACCATTGAACAAATGCAGTCCTGCCGCCGCAGTGAGAATGGCGACTGGTGCAACAATCGCTAGACCATAAAGGACCGCTCTCTTATCCACGAGCTGCTTCTGCAAGTTTTCACACATCAAAGCGACGGACTGAATTAGTAATCTACTTTCTCTTCGTTCCATAATAGATGACGCTATGAAATATGTGTATGTCAAATTTTCTCAAGTTTATTAAAATAAATACAACATTTATATCTTCAAATAAGTTTATTAGATCAATCTTAGTGGAAAATTTCAGAATCCCAACAAATATTACCTCCTGATCAGAATAGATGGGCAGCATGGGCTTTCGGTCTGGGATGGCCGCCCGGAGCTGCTGCTGCTTCAACGACGGCGACGGCCGCTTCGGTGTACCTGACGGCCGCTTCGGTGTACCTGGGCCTCGCTGCCAGCTCCACCAGCGGACGGGCGCTCCGGGCTTTGTGTTATCAGACAACAGAATCATCTGAGCAGCTGATGTCAGTTTGATGGCAATGCTAGCCACTCCGGCCTCCGAGGATGGTGCTGCTTCAGCGACTGAGGACAAATTCATGGCGGATTTGTTCAAGTCCGTGTCCATCACCTTCTTCTTTCTGCCCTCCCCATGAGCAAACTTCTCGGCGGCATAGAAAAAGGCACTAGCTGCGGCAGCCATCGAAGTGCCTGCCGCGGTTTTGGTGAATTCACGAGCCTGCTCTGTCAATGAGGCTAGAGTAGGGGTCTCCTTCTCAAACTTCTATCTTCTTTTCGTGGTCCAGTGGAGCAGATTCTTGCGAAAGCAGCGTGAGAGACCCAGAATCGAGCTCCTTCCCGTTTGGCTCAGGCTTCTCGGCTTCCAATTGATTCCTCTCATGCTCGTGTGGATTCGGTGCTCTATGCTTCTCGATCAGAGGCTCCTGTATCAGCAGTCGACCGTCTGAGGCCTTGGCCATGGTGGTTTCCCTGAACCTGTTGCAGTAGAACACTTGTCTGAATACACATTGTACTGACAACGGAATGATCAGATACCAAATTCTTTCAGAGTTTCTCACGGAAATCAGAAAACTAACTACGGGGATCAATCCGGTATGAAATGAGCAAGACCGAATAGCGCAAATAATTCAAGTAGACATCATAACAAAGAACTCTATCAAATGGTGACCTCAACGACTCTGTCCCTGCATACCATGATTCGACGCAGTTTTAAAGAATGACAGATAAATTCGTCAAGCGAAGGGATCGCAATCAAGAATAGACAATAATCTGTGGATTGATGTGCTCAGGAATCGCTGCCTAAAGCGAACCAGATGCAGAATTGCAGAGACACAGGAAACCTGACAGGAAGAAGCGAACAGTTTCAGACTTGGGCTGGGATAAACGCAAGGCAGGCGGAAATCAAAATCGACGCATCATCTATTACTAAAATTGGCCGGCGTTCCACGGAAAGCTATCTGATCGAGCACTTGTTGTGCTTAGGAAGAGAAAAGAATTTAAACGGCTAGACAGCAGCAGTAAGCCTGAATGAACATGTCTGAATCTGAATACACATTGTACTGAAAACGGAATTGTTCAGATAGCAAATTCTTTCGGAATTTCTCACGGAAATCAGAAAAACAAAAACATTAGGATCGATCCGGTATGAAATGAGCAAGACCATAACAAGTAGACACCATAACAAGATCCCAATCGTTCAAGTACACTGCACAACAAAGAACTCCAATTGTGACCTCAACGACTCTGTCCCTGCACACCATGATTCGAGGCAATTTTAAAGAATGACAGATAATAAATTCATCAAGCCAAGGGGTAGCAATCAAGAATAAACAATAATCTGTGGATTAATTGCTGCCTAAAGCGAATCAGATGCAGAGGCACAAGAACGTAACACAAGAAACCATAAAACCTGACAAGAAGAATTAACAGGTTCAGTAGTGTTGTATCTAAGAAGCGAACAGTTTCAGACTTCGGCAGGCGAAAATCAAAATCGACGCATCTTTGACTATGATTGGCGTTCGTTCCGACGCAGGAGAATCCAAGCCATTCCAATGCAATACAAGGAAGGAGGATTGGAGGAAGGATGGCGAAGCCACGCTCACGCACCTGAGGCTCAGGTGGTGCAACCGGAAGAGGTAGCGGTAGCGGGGTCGCCGCGACGGCGTGGACCGTCCACTGCTTCCTGGTGGTGCGCACGCCCCTTCCTACGAGGCCGCCGGCGACGAGGGTGTGCCAGGTGAGGGTGGCGCGGAGGAGGAAGTTGAAGTGGCGCAAGCGGACGTGGTTCTGGCCGGGGTCCACCCTCTCAGCCCTCCACCTCCACGTGAAGGCGTCCACCCGGCTGGGGGTCGTCGAAGTCGCGCTGGACGACGCGGCGGACGAGGTGGCCGGATGGGCCGCGCTGCTGCGAGGAGGGAGGGGATTCGGAAGGGGAGGGAGCGGCCGGCGGCGAGAGCAGAGCAAAGCAGGTGTTCGTTGGCAGGACGGTTTGGTTTGGGCGGCACGCCAATGCGGCGAAGGCGGGGTATTTCAAGTCCCCGGCAGGGAGCGTGCGCACGTCGGTTGCGCTCGTGTCTGCTTCCAGTGACATGTGGGGCCATTGCTGGGCCCGGACCAACCAGCGACCTCGCTCCTGCTGCTGCCAACTCAGTCATAAGCTTATGCGTGTTATTAACATTTTTTTTTTTGAGAAAATGCCTGTTATCAACTGTGTACTTCAAATCACCCATTGAAGAACGAGAGATTCTCACTTCTCTTCATCTCCGAAACTTTTTTTTTTTTTTTTTTTTTTTGCATCGGAGCTTACCTTGTGGTTGATTTGATCCCTCCAAATCACCCCCATTTTAATTTTGAAGTTGTCTGAATTTCAAGCATATCTAGAGCCTGAAAATTCAGATAGAAAACTAAAGAAATTTTAGATAAATAGAGTGGGTCATCTGTTTTGAGATGCTGATAAAAAGCAGTTTAGTATCCAAATGCTGCTGATTGAATTGATCACAACTTTCCTCTCATTGAGCCATTCCTGAAGATCAGATATTGCACACACTTCAGCGCCACGGATTAAAAATGTCTGGGAGGATGACCAAGAGTTTGAAATGGAGGAATTATCTATATTGGTATGCAAACGTGTGTTGTAGTAGAATTCACATAAGTGTAACCATTTGTGCCACTACTTAGAATATGAGTGAAGGAAACATCTCAAGTATACTTCTAAATATTGACTAACTCTTTCTATTTCGCCATCAGATTGACGATGATATCCAAAGCTCATATTTAGCTGAGTATCAGAGAGTCAAAAGAGTTATTGGCACAAATGGCTAGTGAAAATTCGTTCTAGATCAATAACAATGGACTTTGGGAGATCATGAATGGAGCTTATATGTGTGTGCATGTATGCTTGAGCTAAAAATTGTATTATATCTTGAGTGCAGATGAGTCACGTCCCACCTAGGCAGGCAGTGCTTCCCCAGTGCCTAAGCTGGCTTTGGCAGGTGGAGTTCTTTTGAGTTAACCGTCTGATTAGCGCTGGTTATATCCTTATCGATGCTAATTTGATGATTAATCACAAGAGAATTCCACTTCCCGAAGCCATCTGGAGCATTGTCTGCTCGGGTGTGAAACCTTAAGCAAATTAGAGATGGGCAAACTACCAGTGTGGTTGTGTTATTGTTGCATGTGTGGTTTTCTACCTTGTTCTTTTTGTAACTTTTGTTTGTGATGAATTGATGGTGTTCACCTCAGTTTATTTTTCGCTATTTCGATTAGAAAATAAGGTACAATTGTCATAAGACATTTTTACATGAATGAGTTGATGGACGGTCCATAATTTATTTTGAAATTTCTCACCACATATAAATTCTTCGCCGTGTTTGGTTGGCACAAGTTTTTACATTAATTAATATAATATATAATATACAATCATTCCGTACGGCTCTAGTGCGCTACAGATAGGCCAACGTCAATTAAGAAGATATGGAAATAGACATGTAATCGCACATGTGACATGCCTCCTCGAAACAGATCCGACGAAAATAGTCGTTTGCGAAAAGAAGAATATCCAAGAACATTGTTTATTCTGGAAAGCGAGCCGTGCAGGTGGTCCGTGGCCCCACACGGGGTCGTCGACATCGAGCACGTATCAGTTGCATCAGTTCAGAGGTCGTTCGCAATCGAACGAGCCGAACCTTCTTGCAAGAAGATTAGAAGGTGCCTCAGAAAACTGATGACGACCTCCGTGGAGCAAAATGCTGCAGACGTGTACAACATTGACATCCGGCCACAGCTCCACGTCTTGTCTCGTTTCCACTGATCGATGACTGTTGAGCTTTCCAGGCTCCGGCGTAGCATGCTTGGCAACTGAAACTCGCCTGCAAAATGGCCCCGGCCCCTTGGTTTGGTTGCACGCTTTGCCCGCTGCTCAAAATGATGACGACAGCCTTCTCTCCCATCGGCTGCTGCCGCCCTCTACCAACACACTTTTTTTTCCTCGAATACGCACGAGTGTGCGTATCTTTGTATGAGAAAGATAGAAGTATAATTACAAGAGGGGCGTTAGTGTTCTCCGAGGCTACATTTTGAACAATTACATCCAAGAAGATAACTACCAGATTAATTAACTCTAGTTAGAGCCATCAACCCCTTCGCGCCGGCCTCCATCCAAGTATTTGCTTCATGCTGAATGAGCTGAAGGATCTCCGATATGGATGTTGTCGCCTCCTTGAAACATCTTGCGTTGCGCTCTTTCCATATGAACTAGGAGATTAAAGCGAAGAGCGAATCGAGACCAGCCTGTTTGTCGCCGTTGAAGAGCGCTCTGAGGCGCCTCCACCAGCGCAGCGTGGAGTTCGCCGCCGGTGGTAACTGACGGACAAAGACCCTGAGGGCATGAAACTAAGCCTTCCTGGTGACTGGGCACTCCGCAAGGATGTGGTCGATCGATTCAACCCATTGGTCACACAGATAGCACTGCTCCTGAGTGTCCAGACCATGTCTTCTTCGCCTATCGCCCGTCCAGTGTCGATGTTTGAAGGCGAGCCAGAGGACGATCTTAATGCGTAGAGGCGCCCATGTCTTCCAGATTAGGCTGTGTCCCCAGAACTTGATTGATCCCATGTGGTGTATCTGGTAGGCTGATTTGGCGGAGTATCTACCATCCGGAGTCCATCTCTAGATGGTACCAGCACACTGGCTTGCTCCCTCTCATGTTTGCTAACATGTGATCTTGCCCGGTGGATGGAGAAGCGGGGATCCAATCTCTTTTTCCTTTGAAGTCAAACAAATTCAAATTGCTTTTCTAAAAACATTTCACAACATTTCACTATAATTATGGTTTGATCCATTATGCATCACAATATATAAAACCCAAGAATATAACATATAATATATTAAAGAGGTACAACAACAGTAAAACGGTGGACTGACGGTGAGTGAGCTGCCTACGCTAGTGGCATCGGGCTTGAGAGTGGAGATATTTAATAAATTTGGAGAATATTGGGGCTTTGGTGGTGGTGTTTAGGGAGGACCGTTTTAGGGCATATCGCTGCCTTGGGCCTTGGCTGTGGGTCAATGAGTGCCCCATTTCTTTACATGATATAATCTCCCTCGCTTCAAAAACAGTATATAGTTGGATAACAATGTCACTCTTTGACCTTTAAAAAAACAATCTGATGCCGAAATAGAAATAGTTAATCAATATTTTTTAGACCAAAGACCAATTGGTCCCGCTTTTTATAGAAAGCAGATCGTTCCGCTGGGGATACCAGCTTTACAAAGCATATTGTCTTAGTACCAATTACAAAAAAGATAAACGACTCTCATAAGCTAACTCTCAGCAAACGCAGAAAACTAAACCAAAAGCGACTTAGCACCACTGACTAAAACTATGTTTAAATGCCGATACAAAAGAGCAAACACCATCCTCTTTCCTTTTCCTTGAGCAACACACTCCATTTCTGCAGCAAGATCATCGAGCGATGGATGACAACATTAGGACTTGAAATCACTCTATTCTGAAACACAAACTCATTTCTAGTAAGCCATAAACTCTAGCATATACAAGCCAGAATGTAAATCATCATAGGTCTTGGCACAGTGCCTTTGCCTCAGCTACAGATTAAAAATTGATTAAGATTAGTTGGGGTTATAGCCCACTGCAAAGCATCCCTGAAAGTCCACCAACAAAAATTTGCTAGATAACACTCAAAAAAGATATGTTGAGCAGTTTCTATATGCCCACACATTTTGTAGTTTTCCACTCCAGGCCAATTTCTCTTCGCTCGCTAATTGCTCAGCTGTTGGTAAACAATCAGAATAAATCGACCATAGAAAAAAATAGATTTTCATTGGTATCTTAGCTTTTCAAATGGTCATAACCACTCTATTGACTATTCCTGTAGATTTCAACTCTTGGTACAAAGAAGCTGTTGTAAAGCTTCCTTTTTTTATCTAATCCCTGCAACTGAATCACCTGAACCTGTTCAGTCAGCTGTTGCCATTCACTCATCTCTATAGCACCAAAAGATCTCCTAAAAGAAAGATTAATCTCATTATTCTAGAGAACTTCATAAACAATACTCTCTTGTTCATTACAGATGGCAAACAGATTCCCAAAAACCAACTTTAATGGGCATTGCCCCAACCACACATCTAGCCAGAATCTGGCTTTCTTCTCATTCTTAATAATATAAATCAGACCTCTTTCACAGCAATGTTTCACTTCATGCAGCCCATTCCAAAATTGTGATGCTCCTCTTTGCCTTGAACTGAAAAAAACCTTTTTCTCCCATGTATTTCCTTCTTAATAAGTTATAGTAGGGGTTATTATCTCCTCTCTCTAACTTGTAAATCCATTTTGAAAGTAAGCATTGGTTCATCACTCTAGTGTCTGTAAAGCCTAAACACCCTACTGTCTTTGGAGTAGCTAGCACTTCTCATCTCATCATGTGATATTTCTTCTTCTATCCTAGTCCATGCCAGAAAAAATTTGACCTAGCAGTCTCCATTTTCTGATGAGCTTCTCCTCTTAAGTAAAACACTCCCATTACATAGTTTAATACATAACTAAGACATGATTCAGTTAAGATCATTTTCCCTCCACATGATAATAACTAGCTTTGCCAAGTTAGCACTCTCTTTTCCACCTTCTGATATACATAGTTGAAATCGGCAGAACTCATATAATATCTGTCAAGCATCACACCTAAGTAAATGGAAACTCTCCTATATTGTAGTTAAGCATGTCTGCTACTTCTCTCTGTTCCTCTATTGTAGCTTCTAGCATGAAGATCTCACTTTTTTCATAATAGCTAATCAAAATTAGAAGCATACTTGAGATGTTTCCTTCACTTATATCCCAAGCAATGGCACAAATGGTCACACTTATGTGAATTCTAGTACAAAACATGTTTCCATACCCGATGCAAATAAGTCCTCCATTCGAAACTCTTGGTCATCCTCCCAAACATTATTTTAGATAATTTATTATTTTACAATATTGACACAGGGCTTATCACATTGCTTTGTTACGTCACGACGTCACGTGTATATTGTGTGTGTGTGTGTGAATTTTTTTACAGTATTTTCCTCAAAACACATTATGATATATCCCCATGATATTGTCAAAAACAAACATCACGATGGGAAAAAAGGGCACAGCGGCAGCAGACGCATGTTATCAAATTTTTGTTGGCACAGCAAGCTGGCAGACAGGGCAAGGCAGACACACACGAGGACACGACAGAGTAGCGTAGGAGCGTGGTCGGACTGCCTCTTCGGGCCGATTGGAGAACGGTAATGCTACAGGTCGAGCGTTCGACCGATTGAACACACGAACGCACACGGCCCGGCCCATATACAGGGGCGTTTTTGGATTTTCGCGTGCGCCCTCGGCCGCTCCGCTGCGCGGGGACGACCACACACACACCCCACCCCCCCTGCGCCCGCCCGTCACTCTCGCTCGCTCACTCTCTCTCCTCGCCTAGCTTTCTCTCTCCGACACGGCAACGGCGACGGTGGCGCCGCCCTCCCCACTCCTCCCTCCTCCCCACGACGGCGGCGAGCTCCCCGCCTCCCCGCGCTCCTCCTCCCCTCCCCCTCCTCTCCCATGGCGGCGGCGAGCTCCTCCCGCCTCCCGGCGCCTCCTCCCTCACCCCATGGCGGCGGCCGCCGCGGACCACGGGATCCGGCGGTGGTGGCCGCGGATCTGCGGGATCCGGCGGCGGCCGCCGTGGATTGGGTCGGGGGCGGTCCTCCTCCGTGGCGGCGAGCTAGGGTTTCGGCAATGCGGCCATGGCGGACGTCGAGGGCAGGGCAACCACGGCACGCGGTGGCCCTCGCCAACGTGCCCTCGTGCCTCTCCGGCGGTGAGCGTCCCTGTCTCCCCGTCCCCGCACGCGCCCCTCTCTCCTTTGCCGGCGGCGGCGGGGGACGGCTCCGGCGAGGTAGGTGAGGAGGATCTGGATCTGAGTCCTCCCTCCGCGTCCTCCCTTTCTCTCGATCCACGGTTCTCCCTCCTCCTCATCCCCTCCCCCTCCTCTCTCTCCTCTCCAGATCTAGTGTTTCTGTGATGTCCCGCCGGTGTTTCAGCGCGTAATTTTTCAATGTTTCGGGCTTTCAGATGATGAGTTTGTCTCTCTGATGTTGCCCTTCTAATGTTTCGCTGACTAGTTCGCCGGTGGTTCATTGCTTTGTTTATGAATGTTTCAGGCACAGATGATGAGTGTTCCCCTCTGATGTGCAATCCTTCTCCCCCCTCCCCTCTCCTCTACTCTGTGTTTCGAAAGACCACCCCGTTTGGTGCAGCAGTAGACGTGATGATGTTTCAGGCATAGATGATGAGTGTTTCCCTCTGATGTGCAATCCTTGTCCCCCCTCCCCCTCTTCTCTACTCTGTGTTTTGAAAGACCACAGCCGTTTGGTGCAAAGCAGTAGACGTGATGATGTTTCACAGATTTGTATTCTTTTTTTTTTTCCTTTTTTTGTTTCAGTTTTTTGTTTTTTTGAAATTGTGTTTGTTCTTTGTTGTTTCTTTTTCTATCATTTTTTTTGTTTCGATGGTTTTTTTTCATTGTTTCTATATTGCTTTTCATTTTGTTTCAAACGTTTTTGTTCTTTTGTTTTGTTTCTGTTTTTTGTTTTCAGTTATCTCTCTCGTGTTTCTAATCACAATTTTGATTTGTTTCAACTGTATTTTTTCTCTTTGTTTCAACCGTATTCATCTCTTTGTTTCTAATTGCAAAATTTCTCTTTGTTTCATTTTCAATTTTTTTTGTGTTTCGGAGGTTGAGCTTGTGATGTTTCGGGAGCGGCCATGGAGGGAGGGGGCGTGTGTGTGTGTGTGTGTTCGTGTGTGTCGTGGGGTGTGTCGCCGTGCGGCGGCGGCGGCGGCGGGGGGGGCGTGCCCGTGTGCGTGTGTGTCCCGCGCGGTGTGTGTGCGCCGCGTCAGGGAAGAACGTTCGAGTGTTCCGTGTGTGTGTGTGTGTCCGTGCGCCGCTGCGGGGGGGGGATGGGCCGGGCTCCCGCAGCGACGACCGTTCTACGCTAGAACGTTCGTTCGCTAGCACGACCCATTGAAGAAGCGAGAGGGGAGTGGAGATGGGCCATGAGGAGAGCCGGGCTGAACGGCCTGCTAGCCATGGCTGCTCCTGCTATGCAGTTTGGAAGGAAAGGAAAAAAGGAGGGCGGGCTGGTTGGGCCAGAACTGGCCTGTGGCTTACCGGGTTTTTGGGAGCCCTTTTTCTTTTTTTCAAACATGCGGGTTTTGTAAGAAGTTTTTTTTTTGACACAAGGTTTTGTAAGAAGTTGAACTCCAACTATATAAAATAAAATAAAAAACGAGAATCCAAAGTACGCCATGCTTGCTAACATTTTATGAGAGCACAAGATTGTATCCGAACTTGATTTTGAAGGGGATGAGAGATAGAGTTGATGTTTGTGTTTAGGAAAAGGAAAACATGTGTCAATGGACACGTATTAAAATTCGCGCGAATTCAACTCACATTTTTTTTTGGAAAGCAATTCGTTTCGAGACATGGCCTTTGTCATGTCTTTGATTTTGTCAAAATATAAAAAGGCATTTTTCATCATTTCAAAAGGTTTCATGTTGGAAATTTGAGATTTAGATAAGAATGAAAAGGGTTTATAGCTGGTTTGATGTAATATTACATGCAACGCAGAAAATGTTTTTTTTATATTCCCTCCGTTCTAAATTAACTTAAATCATATTACAGTAAGAACTTCTGGGGTATCTTTGGTTCATACATATTCCTCGGCAAAGTTAGAGAAATTGCCCCCTCCCATCCCATTACACCAGCCCAACGGCAACGAAAAGGCAAGAATGCTGTAGGTCCCCATATATACGTGTGTCCCAAGAGTGAGCAACCCAAATCAAAGGAGAGGAGGAGATAAGAAGGCGAGGAATAATCTCGCCACTTGTGTGCAGAAGAACGTTAGGAAAGCAGAGGAAATGGTGGGAAAGGAAGATAGGTTAGTGCTGGGCCGCTGGTCACCGGAGAGACGACGACTGAGGAGATAGAAAACGAAAATGTACGTACGATGGTAAAAGGAGGAGAAAGATAGTAACAGGTAAGGACGATTGATAGATTGTGCGTGCTGGGTTTTGGAGATAGCACGACAGGGAGGGGGAGGAAAGCAAAGGAGAGGAAAAGGTCATTGGAGATGGCAGGAAAAGGTCATTGGAGATGGCAGGGAGGGAGAGGAAAGCAAAGGAAAGGAAGGAGTAAAGAAAGATTAGAAAGGAATCGGATATATAGAATTATTATCTTTGTAGCGCAAGAGATTGGAGTGAGGAATTGGATTTATAGAATTATTCTTTGTAGCGCAAGAGATTGGAGTGGGCATCAAATCAAATGCGGATTATTTGTCACCTGTCAGACTAGCGGATCCAACTGGCCCTAAACGTACAGGAATACAGGGTGACATGGGCGCCCGACGCGACGCGTCTTTCCCGGCCCGTCCTGGTTGCCACGCCCACGCGTCTGTCCCGGCCGCCTGTAGTGTGATCCCGGGGTGCTTCTTTGCCATCGCCCACGCGTCTGTCCCGTTACTTGCAGTGTACCTACCTATATATATGCGACGGCGCCGCGGCAGAGCACGACCAGAACTCAAGCTTTCCTCTCTTCCCTGCTCTGCCCAGTTTCGCTCTCCGCGACTTCGCCGCTCCAGCTTCGAGGAATCAATCATACAGCCATCGATCTGCTACGGTAACAAGTCTCTTCCTTTGGTGGGTGCATCAGCGCTTTGCTGGTGTGTGCTGTGTTACATGGGCCATGGGGGACGCTGTTTGGTTGGGGTTCTTGGTGGGGTTTCTCGTTTCTTTCATTCCCCTCCCCTCCCCCGCGTTCGTTCGTGCTGGCTCTGCTGCTAGCCAAATGCGTGATCTAGCTTTTCATTCCCATCATTTTAGTAATGGCCTTCTCCTTGCTTTGATGTGAACGCACAAGTTTGCCCTTGGATCTCTCCATGTTCTTTTCCAATCTCACCACCTATTCTTCACTCCATGTACACAGCAACAGGCCCTCCTTCCTCCTCCAATAGGCAGCCATTAGCAGCATCCTTCGTCATCAAGCAGGCAAGCACCACCAAATTTCAGGGGATTTTCCCCCAATTTCTCAAGGTCTGAGCCGAATTGCAGCACGAGCATGAAATCCTCACCGACCGCCTCTGTTTTCCGATCCCTGCAACTCAGCGCCACAGCGCTGCAGATAGATGCCAATCTCGCCGTCACATCGGTGTGCTGCTGGGCGGGGACGAGGCGGGCCCTGCTGTCACTGAGCGCGATGCAGACGGGAGGCCGCGGAGAGGTTCGGTCGAGAAGGCGGCGCCCAGATACTGAGGCCTTGTTTAGTTCCCTTCAAAATTTCAAATTTTTTCATTTTTTCTTTATCACATCAATTTTTAGACGTATGCGCACGCAAAGATTAAACGTAGATAAAAAAATAATTAATTACGCAATTTATCTATAATTTGTGAGATCGAATCTTTTCGAGCCTAATTACTATGACGGGACACTAATTGTCAAATACAAACGAAAGTGCTACAAAGATAGTTGAAAAATTTTGCAATCTCAACAAGGCCTGAGAGAGTAGTTAAAGCCTGTAGCAGAAAACTAAAGACGATCCCCGCGTGGCAAATTTGTTCGCGCTCACATGTCACATGCCAAGTGCCCCCGCGTTCTAACTTGGCAAGTGAAGTGAGCCTAAGAAGTACAGTAGGTGGCGAATCAATTCTAATCAGGAAAAAAACATTCTAGCGTCATATCTTTCTATTCTTTATTGGTCTCTGATTATCCAATCTTTGATTCTTGCCTGTCGTACTTCTTTATAGATTCTGCATCAACATTTTTGTTTATGAAAGGCAAGCAATTCTAGCATGCTGACTGACTGCTTTTAACTCGGTTTTGTTGTCATTCAGTTCTGGTGCGGAAGAAGATGAACTCTGCTACAATGGGCCTGTGCGTCGTCTCCACGGTCGTCGCAATCATCGTCCCTCTCACCACACCCGTCGACTCCCTGCAACAAGATCCCCTCAAGATGTGCTTCGCTCTAGCGTTGTGCATGGCCTTCAACTGTGGCATCACGCTCGTCGTCCGTGGCATGCGCCGGCGGTGAGCCTGCGGCCGGCCCCTTACGCCGGCGTGGCCTAGCCACCACCGTCTCTGGCTAGGCTTAGGTAGGACGTGCCTCTTTTGCACTTGGGTCATAATCTGATGGGACAGCCAGTCGCCGAACACTCGCTGATGTTGTCGTAACGGATTATGTCTTGAGTGCAAATGAGCCACGGCCCACCTAGGCAGACAGTGCTCCTCCGGTGCCTAAGCTGGCTTTGGTAGGTGGAGTTCTTTTGAGTTAATTGTCTAATTAGTGTTGGTTATGTCCTTGTCGATGCTGATTTGACAGTTAATCACAAGAGAATTCCACTTTTCGAAGCCATCTTAGACACTAGCGGAGCACTGTCTGCTCGGGTGTGAAACCTTCAACAAATTAGAGATGGGTAAAGTACTAGTGTGGTTGTGTTATTATTGTTACATGTGTGGCTTTTTACCTTGTTTTTTTTTGTGTAACTGTTGTTTGTGATGAATTGATGGTGTTCACCTCAGTTTGTTTGACTCACTGACTCTCTCGATAGAAAAATTAAGTATTATTATCATAAGACATTTTTCGCATGTATGACTATACTGTACTCCCTCCGTTTCAAAATAAGTGTCGTTTTGAGTTTTCGTGCCATTAAGTTTGACTCAATTTGTAAAAATATGTGCAACATTTATATCTCCAAATAATTTTGTTAAAAAACTAGACTTAAAGATCTTTCCGATGATACTAATCACTTAAATAAATATTAATATATTTTAATATATAATTGCTTAAGCAATGATTTTCTTAAGTCGGTAATCCACACTTATTTTGGAACGGAGGGGTATGAGATGATGGATGTTCCACAACTTTTTGAAGTTTCTCATCACATATATAAATTCATTGTCGTGCTTGGTTGGCACAAGTTTTTACATTAACTAATAGTAAAATTTCTGTAATTGATATTTTTTTTCGCGATCGGGCCGTTCAACCGTATTTCATTCTGTAATTGATATAGTAATATACTACAACCATTCCGTACGGCTCTAGTGCTAGAGATAGGCCAACGTCAATTAAAAAGATACTGAAATAGAAATGTAGTCGCACATGCCTCCTCGAACAGATCCGACGAAAATAGACGTTTCCGAAAAGAAGAATAGATGAAGAACATTGTTTAGTTCGGAAAGCGAGCCGTGAAGGTAGTCCGTGGCCCCAGTTTCGTTGCACGCTTTGCCCACGGCTAATAATGATAACGACAGCCTTCTCTCCCATCGGCCGCTGCCGCAGTCTCTACCAGCACACTGGCTTGCTCCCTCTCATCTTTGCTAACCGGTGATCTTGCCCGGTGGACGACTGACGACACAACAGAGTAGCGTAGGAGCGCGGTCGGACTGCCTCTTCGGGCCGATTGGAGAAGCAAGAGGGGAGTGGAGATGGGCCATGAGGAGAGCCGGGCTGAACGGCCTGCCATGGATGCTATGCAGTCTGGAAGGAAAGGAAAAGAGGAGGAGCGTGGGCTGGTTGGGCCAGAAGGGGCCTGTGACTTACTGGGTTTTTGGGAGCCCTTTTTCTTTTTTGTAAGGTGCTCAACTCCAACGATATAAATAAGGGAAAGTAAAAAAGAGAATCCAAAGTACTCCATGCTTGATAACATTACATGAGAGCACAAAATTAGATTCGAACTTCGTTTTCAAGGAGATGAGAGATAGATTTGAGGTTTATGTTTAGAAAAAAAGGAAAACAAAAAGTCAATGGACTCGTGTTGACTCTCTCTTTTTTTTTTTTTTTGTGGAAAAGCAATTCTTTTCGAGACATGGCTTTTCTCATGTCTTCGATCTTGTAATAATAATATAACAAGGCACTTTGTATCATTTCAAAAGTTTTCATGTTCGAATTTTGAGGTTTAGGAAAGAATGAAAAGGTTTTATCGTAGGTTTGATGTAATATTACATGAAACACACGACACACAAAATGTTTTTTTTTTAAAAAAAATGGTGTTTTTTAGTCCCTCTATTCCAAATAAAGAAATTTTGGGATATCTGTGGTTAATATATATATTCCTCGGTGAAATTAGAGAAATTGGCCCTTCCCATCCCCATTCTACCACCAACGGCAACGACAAGGCTAGAATGTTGTATGACCGCTAGGCCCCCATACGTGTGACCCCAAGAACTAGAAATCCAAATCAAATTAAGGAGAGGAGGAGAAGATAAATAAAAGAAATTAAAGCGAGAAATCGTAATGTGTTGCCAGCCCGCTAAACTAATGCAATCCGCACTTGCGTGCAGAAGCATGCATGATAGTAAAGGAGAGGAAATTGGGGCAAAGGAAGATGGTGATAAAAGGGTGGTACGTAGCTTAGTGTTGAGCCGCTCATCATCAGAGAGACCGGAGACAGAGAAACACGATGAAAATGGGATTGGTTGTGCTGGTTTCTATTTCGAGAGAGAGCGACAGATAGCAGGAATCGATCAGCCATCAAGGAATTGGTAGATCGTGCTGCGTAGCAGGAACGTAAAGGGAAGAGCAATAAAGCAGAGGTTTATATTTGTGCCCGTCTTTGATTAGACGCGACTTATTAGGATTTCTAGTCGTTGGGTGGACTCGGACTGATCATCGTCATCGCCGTGGCAGTGAGTGACATCATCCCCTCCGCATCATGCCCGTAACCAACTCACCATGGCGGCAAGGGCAAGTGGTCCTCGGCTGGCGGCGAGCTAAGCAGACTCTGTGTGCCATCCTTTTTTAGTGCCACCAGCATGTGGACGGTGGTTATGCTCCTGTGGCGGATCGCAGGATCCAAGATACAGAGTGGCAGAGCAGATTCCCCGTCGTGCGAGGATGTCTAGTATGAGAGGAGAAAGAAAAGATGGAAAGTTAAAAGAAAAGGGGGAACGAATCGGATGCATGCATTAATAGTTACTACTATGGTCTTCGGTAGGAAGGAAAGAACAGAATATCTCAGCGCAGGCACAACGGAGGCATATGATGCTTGTAGCCTTAAGCCTTGTTTAGATTCACTCAAAATTCTAAGTTTTTTCACTCTCTCCCATCACATCAATTTTTAGATTAATACATAGAGCATTAAATATAGATAAAAAAATAACTAATTACACAGTTTAGTTTAAAATCAAAAGATAAATTTTTTGAGCCTAGCTAGTCCATGATAGGACAATATTTGTCAAATAAGACAAAAGAGTTACTATTCATCAAGTTGAAATTTTTTGCAATCTAAACAAGGCCTCGAAAAGAGTTACTATTCATCAAGTTGAAATTTTTTCAATTTCGCTACTTTAGACTTTCGTTTGTATTTGACAATTAGTGTCTAATTATAGACTACCTAAGTTTAAAAGATTTGTCTTGTCATTTATAATTAAACTATTTAATTAGTTATTTTTTCTATCTAGATTTAATGCTTCATGTATACATCTAAAATTTGATGTGATAAAAAGAGTAAAAAAACTTAAATTTTGGATACATCTATTAATGCATGCATACTCTTCTTCACTAAGGCAGCATTGCATCCGATTCGTTCCCCCTTTTCTATTAATAGTTACGTACTACTTAAACAAGGCCATGTCTCCACCCGAGGCAGCATTGCTCTCTTCTTCACTTCTGGTCCTACCACTATCCCTTGTCTCCTGTCTTCTTTCTTGAAATCAGCTTCCATGCATTCTCTCTCTGCAGTGGTCCAGGGACTAAACATTTGCCGGGACTAAATGGGGTTTCCCAAGCGGGACAATAAGTCGATTCTCTACCAGTGTATCTTTATCACTTCAAACCCTTTATTAACAACGCCTCTCTTAGGGCAACCCCATTGTGCTCATTCCCTTTCTAGGGAGGCGTTTGTGGGTTTTTGCTGCGAAAAACGAGCGTCAAATACGCACGGCACACTTATTGGATGGCCTCGCTCTTTTTGACCTCCCTCTCTGCCTGAATAGGCTATGTGTTGGCCTCGAACAATCTAGCCCTTACCAGTGTATGACCAGAATTCACATCAATAATATCATCTCATGATTTTTTTTCTCAAATCATGAAAATTGATTCGGTTCTTTCGAAACCAAGGTCCACCGCCCCACCCCACTTTCCAAAAGAAATTATTTTCATAATGTTGGTGTTCACCGCTGCTTCAATGTATAAGTGGCATTTATGCGTTGACATGTACTGTAACTTTCTAAGATTTGTTTTTTAAAACTTTATGGAGCACTTGAGGTTGATAGGCCATTTGTCAATTGGAAAACCGAACGCTAGCTAGTTGGACCAAGGAACCCGACTACAGTTTTTTTTTTTTTTTTTTTTTTTTTGGTCAAGGAACAGGAACACTAGTCAACTTACACTATTCGAAAAGTGATTGGTGTGGTGGTAGTGGGAGTCGACGCGTGCTCTCTCTTTCCGGCCCGGCCGGCCCTTTCATCTATGTTATGTTAGGACGTAGGTAGGACTCGGCGCCGTGCAATAAGCGTGAGTGCGCGACGATCCTTGGACCATGCGGGGGCAATCGCAAGCAAGCGATCGATGCAGAGAGCTCTCTCTTGTTGTGGCAATGCTCTCGCTAGTGCGCTCGATTTGATAATGGCTGGCTAAGATATACGTAGCCCCAAAAAACGCAAGCAAGTGGGAGGTGTGCTTTCTGATCCTGTACTAAGTTTTGTTTCCTCGTTTTCAAACCGGCAATGAAAAGCTAGCTGCTGTACGTGCTTGCTCGGCCACATGCCTTAGCTTGTTGGGACAGTAATGGGCAATCCCATATCATGATCGATCATATCGACCTTATAATATAATTAATTGGGCGATGAGTTTCTTTGTGGCCTGCAGCTTCAGCAGGACGGTCGATTCACCGGCCGGCCAGATCGAGCCTGACAGGACAGGACACGACGATATGTGCCGTGACATCACGGCCGGCCGGATCGACGAGGTCGTCGTCGGCTTCGGCGGCACGCCATGCACGGTCTGGTGGTAGTTGCGTGCATGAGCTTGTGTGCTCTGACTCGATCTCACCGCTTGCCGGCCGTCGTCGGCACAGATGGGATATTCAGATGACCGCCGTCCTAGTAGCCTGCTAGTAGCTGGTAATCGGTCGTGTCTCGTCGTCGATCCCGCCGGCCCCCTGACGGCCGGTACCGAAAATCCAGTGCGCACTTGAGTAGAGGCACGCACTGCAGTGATCATTTCCATTTCCTTTGTGGGGAAAGGCTTTGTGCGAGCGAGATGCATTGGTGGATTGGTAGTGTGGCTCGCTACCTTTGCTGTTTAAGAAAAGGGAAATGGTACCATTTGGAAAGGAATGGGGAAGGTTGGTGATGAGGAGCTAGGCGTGCCTTTACGCCCTTTACTTAATTAAGAGAGGGGCACAGACATTACATATTTCTCACTTTATAAGCCCACCTTGAACTATATACATACATATGTATAAATTGGAAAATATTTGGAACCAAAGATTTTTTTTTAAAAAAGTATTCATCCGCGTAAAATTTCTACTCCCTAGTATGTAATTAAAGGAATTCGTTTCAGACAAAATTTGGGTTAAACATTAGGAGTATAAATTATCAATAACTTTTAGGTTTTTAAGTTTGCAAATGTAAAAATTATATGAATAGATTTGTCTTAAATTTTTTTTTCATAAATATTTTTTATAAAAATAAGAGGTCTCCTAAACAAATTTCTTTACGATTACGGAGGGAGTACGTTCCAAACAAGCCCGCATCTATAATTTCTAAAAAAAGTGAGACTTGCCATCCACAAGAGACGCACTACCATATATTAATTCTCGGTTCATACTTATATAAGGTCCCCTTTTCACTACCTCCACTCCACATTTATAAATTATTAATAAGATTAGTTACCAGTTCATGGCAGTGGCTAGCTACTCTGACTCCTTTTTACACATCCACTTTGACTCGTGCGTGTGTGACACCTGTGTAAGTGAACACCGGCAAATGTTGGAGCTCGCAACACCCTTTTGCTGAAAAGGAATGATTTTATCTCCACACAGAAAAGAGAAAACCCCATGGGGGATGCAGTGCAGCCGCGCACCATGCATGGCCATGGCCTCCCTTTTTGCAACTCGAACGAAAAAGCTAGTAGCATTAGCTTGTATTGTCGTCCTTTACGAATCGCAAGACACCAATTTTTCTCTCCCAAGTGCCTGTAGATATCATCAGGCCATTCATTTGCCGCGCGACTTTGTCGTAAAGCACATTGTCTTGCACAACAGGGAGGACAAATGAGTTGAATATGGAAACGTACAGTGCCGGTGGTGGTGGTGGCAGCCATGGGGGCACCCAATACCCATTGCCCATTGGCCCCTCACGTATGTAACCACTGGGGGAACAGCGCGACAGCGGGCAGGCTCGGCTCGGCTCGGCAAACTACTGCGCCCGCTGCGCCACTGCGCCACTGGCTCTGGCCTCTGGGGAATCATCAACTGAGGCCATGTCCAACGCACCAGCGTGGCGTGCTGCCCTGCAGGGCCACGTAGGCTCGGACGTGAAAAAGTAGCCGGACGGCGGCCTCGCAGTGCGTCAGAGTCTCCTGCAGAAGAGACAGTGGCCTCCTCTGATAAAAGTTTAAAGCAGCGACAGAGGCACGCGCTGTGAGATGGAGCAGCAGCCTCAATGACGTCGATTGGTGTATGGACCACGCTGCTGTTCAGCTCATCCCTCTGAAAGGCTCCTCCATACTCTCTGACAAAAAGAACATTTTTTGTTGCTCGCGATGGGAGACGTGTAGCCCTAGTATTTGCTTGCAGGCATGGATAGCTAGGGCAGGACGCAGTTGTAGCTACCGTTGCGCTTGCCCTGCTTCAGACAGTCTGCGACGCCCCTTGAAGCAGCACGACAGCCTGTAGCGTTGGGGACGGCCTCAAAGAAAAACAGTTGCACAACTGTTGGCTTTCCGGCCCGAGGAATGCACCAAGGAGAATTCATTCGTGGTATGCGTACGTACTAATAAAAAAGCTGGATTTGTTGGTAGAAAATATTGAGTAATTATGGCACTTTATTTGTTATCTTTGAAAAATTGTGTCTGATTGGCTCAGGTTTATTGTTAGCAGGACTGTATAAACTGGGTTCTACCTTGATGCTCTTCCTCAAGGAATCAAGCAAACAGTGTGGGTGTCCGACATGGGCTGGCGACAGTGCGAGTGTGGAGGTAGGAATGGGCATCAGATGCCGATTATCCTGCTAGACTCCCAGCTCTTCCGCTCCGCAACGCAGTCTTTCCCAGCCCGTCCATAGAGATAAATGATTCCAATTCCGTTCCCACAATGCTGCTTTATATGCTTACCTATATATATCCGCCCGCGCCGCAGCAGAGCACGACCAAAACACAAGCTTTCCTCTCTGCCGCTGCCCTGCTCTGCTTTGCTCTCCGCCGCTCCGCTTCGCACGCCCCCGCCATCCATCTATCTGGTACGGTAACAAATCTCTTCCATTTGGAGCATGAGCGCTTTGCTGCTGTGTGTGCTGTTTTACGTACGTGACGCAGTTTGGTTGGGGGTTCTTGGTGGGGTTTCTCGTTTCTTTCATCCCCCTCCCCTCCCCCTCCCCCTCCCCCGCGTTCGTTCGTGCTCTGCTGCTAGGAAAATCCGGGAAAATTCCCCTCGTTTCGTAGTTGCCTTCTCCTTGCTTTGAGGTGAACGCACAAGCATTTTGCCCTTTGTCCTTGGATCTCTCCAGCTTCTTCTCCAGTCTCCACCGAGCACAGACAGAAGGCAGCAATCCACCCAAGCTTCATTCCATGTCCACAGCAACCAGGCAACCAGCCCCTCTCCTTCATCCTCCAATCGGCATCCAATAGCAGGTTAGCAGCATCCTTCGTGTCATCTTCATCATCAAGCACGAAAGCACTACCAAATTTCAGGGGAATTTTCCCCAATTTCTCTAGGCTGAGCCAAATTGCAGCACGAGCATGAAATCCTCACCGACCACCTCTGTTTTCTGATGCCTGCTACTCAGCGCCACAGCGCTGCAGATCGATGCCAACATCGGTGTGCTGCTGGGCAGGGACGAGGCGGGTCCCGCTGTCGCTGAGCTCGATGGAGACGGAAGGCCGCGGGCGAGAACGCGACGCGGTGCACAGTTTAGGAGAGCTTCCTGTAGCAGAAAACTGTAGACGATCCCCGATGGCAAATTTGTTGGCGCTCACATGTCACATGCCAAGTGGCCCCGCCTTCTAACTTGGCATGTGAAGTGAGCCTGATAAAGCATTCTAACATCATATCTTTTTGTTTTTTTTTTTGGTTGTCTCTGGATTATCCAATCTTGATTCTTGCCTGTCGTATACTTCTTTATAGATTCTGCATCAACATTTTTTATTATGGAAGGCAAGCAATTCTAGCATGCTGACTGCTTTTAACAAGTTTTTTATGTGATTCAGTTGAGGCGCAGAACAAGATGAACTCTGCTACAGTTGGCCTGTGCGTCGTCTCCACGGTCGTCGCTATCACCGTCCCCCTCAACACATCCGTCGACTCCCTGCAGCAAGATCCCCTCAAGATGTGTTTCGCTCTAGCGTTGTGCATGGCGTTCAACGGCGGCATCGCGCTCATCATCCGCGGCGTGCGCCGGCGGTGAGCCCGCGGCCGGCCCCATACGCCGGCGTGGCCTAGCCACCACCGTCTCTGGCTAGGCCTAGGTAGGGCGCGTCTCCTTTGCACTTGTGCCACAATCTGTTCGTCGGGCCAGCCTTATCATTGAGGTAGTTCGAGCATATTATGTCTCGAGTGCAGATGAGCCGCGCCCCACCTAGGCAGACAGTGCTCCTCTAGTGCCTAGGCTGGCTTTGGCAGGTGGAGTTCTTTTGAGTTAACCGTCTAATTA
Organism: Themeda triandra; assembly: GCA_018135685.1. Classification (NCBI taxonomy): domain Eukaryota; kingdom Viridiplantae; phylum Streptophyta; class Magnoliopsida; order Poales; family Poaceae; genus Themeda; species Themeda triandra. Next base: position 286,462 of record JAENPR010000596.1, on the reverse strand, counting down.
GCGTTGGTTATGTCTGATGTTGATGCTGATTTGACAGTTAATCATAAGAGAATTCCACTTTCCGAAGCCATCTTAGACACTGGCGGAGCACTGTCTGCCTAGGTGCCAAGCCTTCGGCAAATTAGAGATGGCAAACTAGAAATGTTGTTGTTTATTGCTATGTGCCTTTTGTACCTGTTTCTTTTGTGTAAATTTGTTGATTGTGATGTCTCTTTTATTTGTATAATTGTATAAAAAAGGTACTACTACTATAAAAAAAAACATCTATGAGAGATATATATCCTTCGCCTGTCGTGCTTCGTTGGCAGAAGTTTTTTATATCAATATAATAAATATACAAATATCCTATATAAAAGCATTCACGATTCAGGTGCTAGTAAGGATGTAAACGGCACAAAAAAATCCAAACCAAACCACACTGTTTTCTATATTTGATCCAATTGATTTTGTATTTTTGGATAATGAATTTGGTTCAAAATTCAGAACAAACCCGGTTTAGGCTTTGTCCGATTACTTTCTACTTTTCTACATTATATTCGGAATGAACCATTTTCTAAATTTTGTTCCAGTCTGTACAGCCTAACAGGTCACAAAGCCCACTCTATCGTAGTCGTCTTGATCCCAAGATGGTACAAACATTAATTTGCACAAAGGATTGGGTGTCTGTAGCAAGTAAAGGTGCTCATATTATCTGTTTTTTTCCAGTTATACACTTGTAATTGAAGCAGAATAATGTATTGATGATTTTTTCCTTTCTATTTTTTTGTTCAGATTCTAAAATGGTTAGATTAATTGTGAGTGATCTTGAATTTGACGCTTTGACTAATATTGTGGCTAAACTAAAAATTAAGTTATGTTTATTGACCGCTTGCTAGCTAGTATGAAATATGCTAGTTGCTACGTACATCTAATTTTAATTAACTTTGCAAACTTGTAGGAAAATAACAAGGGGGGTGAGAACTCTGGGGGACAATCAGGAAGCAAAAGACATGGAAAATGATCCTGACATCATGAATGACGCTGATGAACTATAGATGTTTCGTTAGTTGCTTGTTTTAAACTTGTATTTGTGTGGCGATTGTGTATTTGTGGTAATACTTAAGACCACGGGTCATGCACTTGTTAATTATTATATGCACTTGAAATAGATCATGCCCGGCTTATTTGTTAACTTGTTATGTATTTGGTCATGCACTTGTTTATTGTTATGCACTATGTCGGTATTTCGTATTGAATTTTTATATACTGACCTTGTTTGACATAATTAGGCTTGAATTGGTTCGTTTTTGAAATTGTCGAAATTCGGTAAGTTTACTTTCATTTTCGTGTCCAGCTTGACCGCTTTCACTTTCATTTTTGTATTCAAATATAAAAGAGTAGAAAGCGGTTGAGGTGTTTATCAACCTTTTTTTACCGTTTTCATCCTTTAGTTAAGAAAGACAAAAAAAAGAATTATACTCGCACATGCTAAGTCCTCTAAATAAATCCAAAATTAGTCAAGAAAAATTGAGAAGAACATTGTTTATGTTGGAAAGCGAGCCTGCAAGTGGTCCGTGGCCCTGGCCCCACACAGGACCGTCGGCATCGAGTAGTATCAGTTGCTTCGGTTCAGAGGTTGTTCGCAACAACGAGCCAGGATATTTGCAATATGCAGACCTTTGCAAGATGCCGACCTCCATGGAGCCACGGGAACCTCAGTGCCAAATAGGGCTTTTGTCATATGAAAACTTTACGTCTCAAAATAAATAAGTGTTGCTATATTCATGTCGGCCAAATTTTTATTAGATTTATAAAAATATTAGCACATTTGTATCTTCAGATAAGTTTATTACAAAAATAGATTCAATGATCTATCTAATAATTTTATCCTGTTCTGATCATTTTTAGACTGATTTTAGTTATTTTAATAGTGTTTTGTGGGAAGAAATAAGCCGTAGCACAACTGATAAACCGGTTGAAATAATTAGGGCATGTACAACCCACAGACAGATCGCTGTCTATAAGTTTTTGAAACCCGTGAGTAGACAGATGAAAAGACAGCTCATACAATGGACTGTCTATTTAGCCGTCTACAAATTGTTTACTCTTGCATGTGTCCACGATTAAATACGAGTATGATCTCTGTATACACGTGTGTTGCTAGTCTAAATAAAATAGATTAAGCAGAATTAAGTTAAACATACATAGAACCTTCAAAGTATGTGTTGCATCACTTCTAAATTAAGTTAAACATACACGTATGCTCAGTAGTCAGTGTCTGCATCGTTCACGTGCACTTCATATTCACTTTGACGCCCACATGAGATCCTCCATGCGTAGCTGTGCCCTCGGAGCACGAGCCGAAGCCGGCGTCTGGCGAGACGACGGCACCACTCCATCTGACGCTCACGAAGGACGTTTTCGCAAAATTTGCAGGCACGAGACGACGGCCAGCACACCGCTGTACATGCCCTTAGCAGAACATGGCTATAAATAGTGTACTATGAATATTAATATTTTTTTTTTATCAAAGTAAAAAAAATGTTTGAATCCTTGATGAATGAGTGACACTTAGGCCTTGTTTAGATCCCCAAATTTGCCACCAAATTCACTATGCACTTATTCCTATTCCCGTCACATCAAAACGCCGACACACGCACGAAATGTAGATAAATCAAAAACTAATTGCACAAATTTTGATTGTACTTTGCGAGACGAACATTTTGAGCCTAATTAGTCAAAATTTGGACAATTTTTACCAAATACAAACGAAATCTTCCATCAACTGATTTGACACTCAAGACTACGCAAACTTCCAATTTGGGCCGGAACTAAACAAGTCCTTATTTTGGCACGGTGAGGGAGTAGTTGCTTCCTATATGGAGAAAAGGACTCAACCTACATATACGCATGTGCATACATGTCAAATTGTGAACCACATGTTTAAGTCAAAGTGAACGAACCATCTCAAAGCATAAGAGACACAATGCAAAGGTAAGTCAAAAGCATTGCCGCAAATTAGTTAAACTTGAGATCCTTTGACTGTTGAAAAAAGTTAAAATGACTTATACTATACTACATCTGTCCTACGATAAATGTAACCCTCGCTCTTGAAAAGCCAAAGTTTCTCAATTTTGACCAAACACAAATAAAAATAAACTAAAGATAACATCTTTTAGAACTTAGCCAAACCTAAAGATTTTTTTTGATTTCTTGGGAAACGATATTTACATTCTTTACAGATGGAGTGACTAATTTGGGACGGAGAGAGTGCATAAAAGCGTAACTATGTAAATTCGCAAAAAAAAAAAAAAAAAAAAAAAAAAAAAAAAAATGCAATGATCATGCACTCTTTGTTTGTTAGATGCTCCGCTTGCCCACGCTGTCAACCCCGGGAGGGGCCTATCTCATTCGACGGTTCACATTGAAGTGCATATTAGAAAAAAAATTTCTACCTCTCTGAGAGAAGGAAGCTCTCAGTAGTATCTGCTCACTGTAGTATCGTCTCCTTCCCTTCCTCTTCTCCAACATCCACCAACCTTTCCTCTCGTTACTCCCTCCGCGGCTCCGCCGCCGGCCCCCTGGCCTCCCCGGCGTGCTCGCCGGCGGCAGGGCAGGTGGGTCGGCTCCCTCTCTTCCTTCCCCTTCCTCTCTTCCTCCTTCTTGTAAAATTTCCCAGCCAAATAAAGGCCTAGATGGCCTATATAGCAATGGAGATTGACGAAGATGAGGAGGGGATTGAGGTACTCCACCTCAACCACCACCAGATTCTCCTCCTCCCTGTCCTTGCTCATGTCCGCGAGCTCGGATCCATGGCTGCGGGCTTCTCCAAGAGTCTGCATCCGCACCGAGCGCCGCTTCTTGGGTGGAGCTGTGCCTTGGCACGGCACCACCTCTGCTTCACGGCGCGGCAAGGAGCTAGCCATGGATCCAAGCCTGGAGGCCCTCCTCCAGATCTACAAGGAGGAGAAACAGCTCACGGTCAAGGTGGCGCCGGTGACCGGCGTCGACTCGGGCTTCGGAGTGCGGTGTTCTTGCCGTTCGAGGCGGAGCAAGACCACGAGGACTTGGATGCCAACTTGCTCCGCGCGGCGCGCGACATCTCCGCCCGTTCGGGCGTCGCGCGAGCGGCGAGGCCATGGCGCTCCCCGCCGATCGCCCCCAGCAGAGCACGCCTCTATCCAGCCTGTCGCCGCTCGGTGCCATGGCGTCCATGGGAGGCGTTGGCGGCTTGGTCGCCGAGCTGAGCAACGACAACATGTACTGGCGTGCGGCGGAGGATGGTGGCGGCGAGTTTGTATGGAAAGTCCCGGCGCCGGCGAAGAACGCCAGCGGCGCCGCCGAGCAACCCATGACTCCAATCTCGTTCGCCGCCTTGGTCCCATGGTGGGTCCCGCGCCTCACGCGCCTCGTCTCAATCGGGCGGGGTGGACACGCAGGGCCATTCCTTCAATGCGATGGGGCCCACGGAGCTACGTGCAACCTTTGCAGGTGGCCTCGCTTATGACTGCTCCATTACGTGGCCATGCCCACCGCCGGAACCATCCAGTTGCCCTCCGATGGCCTTATCCAAATCGGCTTCAACTTAGGATTGCCATGAATCTTTGTCTTTCTTTTATTTTCTTTTTTATTTTCTTTTATCTTCTAGTTCAGCTTTACACAGTCTCGGCCAGTGATCCTCGGTTCACGATCCGGTTGATCTACTCTTCCAGCAAACAACTACTTCGCCGATGCCGTCTCGACGACGCCGCCTTCACCTGGGCTTCGACCTTGAGTGCCATCTTCTTCGCCCGACGACATCATCAAATGGATCCTTCGGTCGTCGGCATACTTTTCCTCTTCGGCTCGGTCGGCCCGCATTCAATCGTCGCACTGCGCGGTCCCCTCCGGCGAGCTCGTCTTCGTCGTCGTCACCGTAGTTGTAGTTCTTCATTATCCGGTCTTTGGACCTTGTTGCAATCCGGTCTTCTTCGGAGGACCTATGTGTAATCTGTCTGTTTTATATAATATATGCTATTAGTCAAAAAAAAAACCCCGGGAGGAGAAAAGTCGTAAAAAAAGAAAAAAACCGGAGGAGAATGACGCGTACAGTGACGTCACCCGGCTGACGCTGTGATCCGTGATGGTACTAGTACTACAGCTCGCCGCGCGCGTGGCCGAACGCGACGGCTCGTCGGGCTCGCGCTCTACCTTTTCCGCGGTTGCGTCATCCCTCCTGCTCGCCCTCTGTACTCCTACGGAGCAAAAGAAATACAATGGTGAACTTCGCAAAATTATTATTCTTAACGTAAACTTTATAAACTGTCAGGCAATATATAGGCCATGTTTAATTCCTATGATTAAAACTAAAGTGGACTAAACTTTAGTTAATTTAGAGATTAAAGTACCAAACAAACAAACTAAAAGGTGACTAAAATACTTTAGTTCTACTAGTCTCTCAACAGCTACTAAAAGATGACTAAAATATTTTAGTCCACTTTAGTTTAGGAGGTGGAAACCAAATAAGCCTATAGACATTGTACTTTGTACTTCCTTCGCTTCCAAATTATAGTTCGTTTGACTTTTTAAGACAACGATTTTCGCTATGATCAAGATATTATATTATGCTACATACATCGCAAAACGCGCTCACCAAAAAAGTCAAAGTGAACTATAAATTGGAATTGCGGAAGTACAGAATATGAGTTGTACGGTAACATTTTACTTTGTACAGTATATAGTCAAATTAGCAAAGGTGCCTAGCTAGTAGACATTCTTAACGTAACCTTTTCTAATTTGACTGACGTGGACCCCTTACCCTACCTTTGCTAATTTGATAAAGGGGTAGTTTTCAAGCGAGCGCTAGGATTCTTTGCTAATTTGACATGTCAGTGAGGTAGTTTTCAAGGGAGTTCCTCATATTTTCTTCATGTCGAACGAGGATGATGTCGTTTTCTAGGGATCGGAGCTCTATCAAAAAATGTAACTTTGCTAAACGTGTACGTACTTGTGACAATTATATACACAGGTGGTTACAGAGGGAGATCTACTGAACGGCACCTTTCTTTTTGTTTTTGAAACTGGGTAAATTCATTACTCATTTACTCACAAATCGCCAGCAACAATTAAAAAAAAAAAACAGTGAGGGAGCTGCCTACGCCGGAGCAGTCGGGCTTGGGTGGGCTTTGGTGGCGGTATTCAGGGAGGGCCATTTAGGACATATTTCTGCCTTGGGCCTTGGCTGTGTAGTTCAATCGGTGGCCCATTACTCTTAAATGATAGTCTCCTGCTCATTGAAAAACAAGATTTGGTTGGGTAACTAAGTCACTCTTTAGAACAAAGTCTTGGTAGCATTGCATTTTTGTGTGCTATGGAGTTATTCTGGGTTTCAATCACTTATAAGAGGATAAAATTTCCCTTTTTACTTGGCCCTCCATGAAGACTATTCAAGCATTTTTTATCTCAGTGCACCACTTGTTAGCAAGCTAAGACTGAACGACTTAAGTACCTAGGAATTCTTCTACTGTTACCAACCTTACATGCTTGGTAAAGTGTTTCGATCGACTTTGTTGAAGATTTGCCTAAATCTAGTCATTATTCTTGCATTTTTGTTGTTGGGGACAAATTCTCTAAGTATGCACAATTTCCCAGTTAGTAGCTCAAAGCATACATGCACATATGTATAAGCTTCATTCATGATCCAGAACAAATTTTCACTAGTCATTTGTGTCAAGAACTCTTTTGACTCTGATGGTTGAATATGAGCTGTGGATATCATCCTCAATCTGATGGCGAAATAGAAAGAGTTAATCAATATTTAGAAGTGTACTTGAGATGTTTCCTTCACTCATATTCTAAGCAGTGGCACAAATGGTCACATTTATGTGAATTATAGTACAACACCTGTTTGCATATACCAATGTAAATAAGTCCTCCATTTGAAACTCTGGGCCATACTCTCTAACATTTTGATATCAGTGGTGCTGAAATGTGTTCAGTATCTAATCTTCAGAAATGGCTCAATGAGATGAAAGTGATCATCAGTTCAGTCAGCAGCATTATTTGGACACTGCACGGTTTTGGATACTCAACTGTTTTTATCAGCATCTGGAAAGTGATGACCCGCTCTAATTATCTAAATTTTCCTCAGTTTTGTATCTGAACTTTCAGGCTCCAGTACAATGGTACATATTAAATTCAGACAGCTTAAAAATCAATTATGGGGTGATTCGGAGGGATCAAATCAAACACAAGGTAAGCTCTCATGCAAAACAATATTTCAGAGATGCAGAGAAGTGAAAATCTCTCGTTTTTCAAAATTAAATACGTGGCGTGATTTGAAGTACACAGTTGATAACAGATTAACAGGCATAGGCTTATGACTGAGCTGGCAGCGGCTGGCGAGGCGAGTTCGCCAGTTGGTCCGGGCCCAGTAATGGCCCCACATGTCAGTGGAAGGAGACACGAGAGCAAACCGACGTACGCACACGCTCCCAGGGACTTGAAAGAAATACCCCGGCTTCGCCGCCTTGGCGTGCCGCCCAAACCAAACCGTCCTGCCAACGAACACCTGCTCTGCTCTCGCCGCCGGCCGCTCCCTCCCCTTCCGAACCCCCTCCTCGCAACAGCCCGGCCGTCGCCGCCCCACCACCACCACCACCACCAGGCGATGGAGCTCTTCCCCGACGGGGCCTTCGTGCGGCTGCAGAACCGCGCGAACGACAAGTACATCCACGCCGAGGGGGACTGGGCGGGGGTCTGCCTGCGCCCGCTCAGCCGCGTCCCGTCCATGGAGGCGGTGTGGCGGGTGGAGCGCTGGGTCACCCCGAACGGAGCGCGCGTCTTCGTCCTCCTCCAGAACGCCGCCTACGGGTGCTACCTCTCGTACTCGCACCACCCGGCGCGGCGCGGCAACGCCAGCCGCCGCGTCATCCAGCGCGACTACGACGAGCCCGACCAGGAGGACGACTTCCTGTGGAGGTGGACGGCTCAGAGGGTGGTCTCCGGCCAGAACCACGTCCGCCTGCGCCAACTCAACTACAACCTCCGCGCCAGCAGGTGGAACAACCGCATCACCGCCGACCTCGCAGGAAGCCCCACGCTCGCCGCCATGATGCAGTGGACGGTCCACGCCGTCGCGGCGACCCCGCTGCCGCTACCTCTTCCGGTTACACCACCTGAGCCTCAGGTGCGTGAGCGTGGCCCGTGGCTTCGCCATCCTTCCTCCAATCCTCCTCCTTCCTTGTATTGCATTGGAATGGCTTGGATTCTCCTCGATCGGATACCTTTCTGTGGAACGCCAATCATAGTCAAAGATGCGTCGCTTTTGATTTTCGCCTGCCGAAGTCTGAAACTGTTCGCTTCTTAGATACAACACTACTGAACCTGTTAATCCTTCCTGTCAGGTTTTATGGTTTCTTGTGTTACGTTCTTGTGCCTCTGCATCTGGTTCGCTTTAGGCAGCAATTCCTGAGCACATTAATCCACAGATTATTTTCTATAATTCTTGATTGCGATCCCTTCGATCGACGAATTTATCTGCCAATTCTTTAAAACTGCGTCGAATCATGATATGCAGGGACAGAGTCGTTGAGGTCACCATTGGAAAGAATTTGGTATCTGAACATTCCGTTTTCAGTACAATGTGTATTCAGATTCAGACATGTCTAGCCGTTTGGATTATTTTCTTTTCCTAAGCACAACAAGTGTTCGATCGCAGTGGTTTTTTCCTGATTTCCGAGAGAAATTAAATTCTGAAAGAATTTGGTATCTGAACATTCCGAGAGAAATTTAATTCCGAAAGATTTGGTACAGACTTGACAAGTGTATTCAGACATGTTGATTCTTTTCCTTTTCACTGCAACAGATTCAGAGACGCCGCCGTGGTGGCCACCGGTGGTTCTGGGCCGTATGGCGGCGCACCGGGTATGGCCCCGGGGTGTATGAGGATGTGCCGCGGGAGTACTGGTACGTGCGGGCGAACGATGAAGGGAACTTCGACCAGAACCAATGGCTCTCCTTCATTGACCATGACCGACCCGTGGTCGCCTGTGGCAACACCTGGGGAACCTTCAGAACGACGGGCACGACATGCTTGACTTCACGTTGTGCATACGGCCCGGCACACATGGCCGGCTAATGCCGCTGGTCACCCACCTGCCTCGCAGCGAAGATCCCCTGAGCATCGTCGTCCTCAGGAACGGAACACCAGGTGATTACTCTGCAAGTTTCACACCGGTTTGTGCAGCACTTGTTAATTACCTGCTGTGCTCTCACACAGTTTCAGCATGTGAGATGTTTAAAGTTTTCAGGCTCTATTTTTGGTTCTGTATGTAGTTCTGAATTTGTTATGCAAAAAAGTTCAGTAAAAGAATATCTGCATGATAGATTTTGAGTAGAGCATAGTGTCATACTGACAATAGGAAATCTAAGTTGCCTGCTGTTTTTCATAGCCCTGATGTTCAGAGAAATCCTGTGGTTTAATTTTCAACAGTTGTTGTCTGTAGTATCCTCTTCTTGGCTTTTTGTATATTTACATTTCACTACAGGCAACTTGTGCTTGAGGTGTAATGATTTGCTTCGTTTGGTTTGGACTCTAAAACATACTGTAGATAGCAGAAGCAGTTAATTGGAAATAGCCTCATTCTCATATCTGTAGTGTTCATACTTCATAGTGCCGCATAGGATTTAGCAGTCCTTTGACAGATTCTTAACATGGTCCAAACTGTCGTATTGCATTTCTTTCCATGGTGAGTTGTTCCCACAATCTGATCCTCCAGTTCAGATAATTCAGTTGTTCAGCTTCCTAGCCAACAGTGTTAATCTTGGAGCTGACTGTCTAACACTTATCTTTTTTTGTTCACTATTGCTTAATTCTCACTACTGTAATATCCACGATATCATGCCTAATTATCTCTTGATTTCCTTGTTCTCTTGTGAATTCAGCTGCGGCGGCATTACGGTATCCCCAGATATACGCACCACGCCGTAGAAGAGTACGATAGTGGAACTTCTGACAAGATTGAAATTCATCTCTTCAGGAACCAGAAGCATTTAATCATTGCTGCCGCTGATACTGTGACATGAGAATTGGCTCATAATTTCTGAAAATTCGGCAGCTCTTCTGTAATGGTAGTTAGATCTGATGCGCTCTACTGTCTGGAAGCATTTTGAAACACCTTTTCAGTTTCAGAACATAAAACTGCTGAAAATGTTATGTGGAAGTGTAACGGTGAACGGTTCTGCAAAGTAACATTGGTTGTAGTTGCCATCTTCATCTCTGTTGGGTGATGAACTAATGGCATGAATAGATCTGGTTAATTTTGCCTCGTACCCTGATCCTGACACATCAAAAAGTAGAATACTACATGTTAATTGAGTTCAGCTTTTAGTCATGGAATGAAATCTTGGTTGCATCGTTTGTGTGCTGATAAAGCTAACATGACACCCTTCTCTTAGTTTCTTGATATTTTCAGCAAATGAATGAAAGTTCAGATTGTAGAACGGTCAGTCCAGTGCGCATATTTGAAACAATCCTTCCTGCAAGTCTACTCCTGAACCTCCCTGTTTTTTGAAAGAAACTGAAGTCGAGTCCTTTTGGTTCTGTTGCCAAATTTCTTTCAGGCTTGTGACCTCTATTTGTTTTTCCGAAACATGGTGAATGCCCATGCTCTGCAGCGTGATCTGAATTCCTAGATTGCAATGTTAATGTTTCTCTTATTCAGTCAAAAAATGTTAATGTTTCTCTTACCAGGATGGTTAACTTTTTGCTCATACCCTAATCAGATCACGCAAAGCTGCTCATGTTGTGTACTCGCTTTGTATAGCACATATAATGTACAGATTCAGTCTTAATACTTTTGTCCAAATATCTCTTGTCATGACGAATAATTATCCCACTATCGTCGAATTCTCATTGCCCATATGGTTTCTGTTCCAATTCTCCCTCCACTCGATACTGACTATGAAGAATGAAAATTCTCAACTCATGTGATCATTCAGATGGTTTCTTCAGCAAAGATGTCTTTATCATGCAACCTCCTTGCGACTGAAAAATAGATTTACCATGGTAACAGAGGCAAGAATTTGGAAGAGAACGAATTCAGTCAGAGTTGCAATTGCAACTGTTCGTCTGTTCCACACAAATGCTCTGAAAAAAAAAACCTCAGCCGTGTCAGTCAACTGCATAAGTCTGAAACAGCATGTTGCTGCCGCCAGTGACATCACTCATGCAGTCGTGCTAGACGCCGGTGGGCTCGGTGAGCACTTGCGGCACTATTAGATTTCTGTTTTATTGTCGTTTTTTAACTGACTTTGGCCTATCCCTAGCACTTTGATCTGTGCATGCTTTTGTATGGAATATCTTGTGGCAATCGAGCACGACATCTTGTTAATTAGCGTCTCTGACTGACGACATGCCGACAAAAGCATATATCTCATCATACATACGAAATTGCCTTATGATAACCACTTGTTTCGTACACAGACTGAAACAATCGCACGAAGGAAGTAAACTTGGCAAAGCAGAAAACACACACACGGAGCAAATAAAATAAGCTGAAGATTTTACACCCGGATAATTAAACAGTGCTCTGCCAGTGTCTAAGATGTCGGGAATTCTCTTGAGATCAACAGTCAAATCAGCATCGATACAGACATAACAAACGCTAATTATTAGACAGTTAACTCAAAAGAACTCCACCGGCCAAAGCCAGCTTAGGCACCAGACGAGCACCGTCTGCCTAGATGGAACACGACTCATTTGCACTCAAGACATAATCTGCTCGAACGACAAAGCTGGCCCGACGACCAAATCGTGACACAAGTGCAAAAGAGTCGCGCCCTGCCTAGGCCTCGGGCTCACGCCCGGCGCACGCCGCGGACGACGAGCGCGATGCCGCCGTGGAAAGCCAGGCATAGTGCTAGAGCGAAGCACGTCGTGCAGGGGTCTCGTTCCAGGGAGACGGAGTCGACCGATGCGGTGAGGGCGGCAGCGATTGCGATGGCCGTGGAGGCGACGCACAGGCCAATTGTAGCAGAGTTCATCTTGTTGCGCACCTGAAGTGAAGGAATACCATAAAAAACAAGCAGTCACTCAGTCAGCATGATAGAATCGCCTCCCTTTAATAAACAAAAACGTTAATGCAGATTCCATAAAGAAGGTTACGACAGGCAAGAATCATGATTGGATAATAAATCCATAATAAAGAGGAAAAAAATGATATGTTAATCCTTATATTGTGAGGACTGTGACAGTTTTGTGCTGAGTTGCAGGGATCAGAAAGAGCCGGGCGCGGTGGTGGTCAGTGAGGATTTTATCCTTGTGCTGCAATTTGGCTCAGCCTTGTGAACCTGGAGAGATTTGGCTCAGATTTGGTGATTCTGGTGTCCTTGTGTGCCTGGTCAAGCAAACATGAAGGCTGCTGCGATGGCTACCGATTGGATGAGAAAGCGGGACCTGGTTACTGTGGACATGGATTGAAGCTGGGTGGATTGCATTGGAACGTAAGAGGGAGAGCAAGATGTTGCTGCCTTGCCCTTGTGTGGTTATATCGGGGACGAAGAACATAGAGAGCTTTCCGTTCCGTCTTTCCCCAAGAAAACCCCACCAAGAACCCCAAAATGCCCATGTAATGATGTAACCCAGCACACACACCGCAGCAAAAAGCTCATGCACCCAACCAACCCAAGGAGGGAGAGATTTGTTACCGTAGCGAATCGATGGATGGATCCTTGATTCCTTGAGGGCTCGAGGCGGGCGTAGCGGAGCGGTGGAGAGCGAAGCAGAGTACTACTAGAGCAGAGCTGGAAGACGTGATTGGGTTTTTGGGTTGTCCACTGCCGCGGCGCGGAATCGTATTTATAGACAGATAGATGTAACACCACCACGAGCACACGAAGTGAGAGGTGTGTAATAAGCCAGGCATATAGAAGGGGGAAAAAAAAGCAAAAGCGAGGATGACGATCGAGCGACTAGCGAGGCTTTGCGACGTCGCCCTAGGCAGCAGGATTTATCTAGCTTTGCAAGCATACACATCATACATGTACAGAACGAACGTATCGATCGATCAGCCAGGCATATATAAGGGAAAAAAAAAAGCAAAAGCGAGAATGACGATCGAGCGAAAAGCGAGGCTTTGCGACGTCGCACTAGGCAGCAGGATTTATCTAGCTTTGCAAGCATACACATCATACATGTACAGAACGAACGTATCGATCGATCAGCCAGGCATATAGAAGGGGTTAAAAAAGCAAAAGCGAGGATGACGATCGAGCGAAAAGCGAGGCTTTGCGACGTCGCACTAGGCAGCAGGATTTATCTAGCTTTGCAAGCATACGCATCATACATGTACAGAACGAACGTATCGATCGATCAGCCAGGCATATAGAAGGGGGAAAAAAAGCAAAAGCGAGGATGACGATCGAGCGAAAAGCGAGGCTTTGCGACGTCGCACTAGGCAGCAGGATTTATCTAGCTTTGCAAGCATACACATCATACATGTACAGAACGAACGTATCGATCGATCAGCCAGGCATATAGATGGGGAAAAAAAGCAAAAGCGAGGTTGACGATCGAGCGAAAAGCGAGGCTTTGCGACGTCGCACTAGGCAGCAGGATTTATCTAGCTTTGCAAGCATACACATCATACATGTACAGAACGAACGTATCGATCGATCTCAGATTCTCAGTCGACGCCGACGAGTTTTATTCGCAGAATGAAGTAGAAACCTAGTAGAAAGAAAAGGGCAGCACTTCAAATCAAAACGGCAAAAAAGTTGCTACACGACAGCGCGATCCTGGAATTTTACAGCTCGCGTTTGTTTTTTTCAAATCACTAACAGTAAGTAATTATTATTGCGCCCTCTGTGAAGTGTGGTGTCCTTGTTGGCAACATACAAACAAACAAGAAAAAGGGTAAAAGAAGCGTGCATGTATCTTATCTTAGCTTTGAAGTCTACGCGTTACGCAAGCGGAGCGCGCGCACGTACGTAGAGCTAGCGTACGGCCAACGGCCCCACATGGGCACCGCGGAGGCGGGAGCAAAGATTCGGTGACTTTGCAGATCGTGCATTCCCCTTCAAATCAAGCGTCCAAATCTTAATCCGACGGAGGTCACGGTGCCACCTCTCGTTTTTCCTAGCAAAAAAGTGAAAAACGATCTGACAATAATCTCTCTCTAGTCTATTCCTTTCTCATCTTCCTTACCTATCCTCCCCTCTCCTTCACCGTCGCTGTCTGTGGAAAATCCAGCACAAGGCACATCAAACGCTGGCCCTTTGTAGAGGTGAAAACAAAAATGATAATCTCCGATTTTCGAAAACCGTTTTCGAGTTTTTTCCGATTTTTAGACCTAAATGAAAACGGTAGTGGTAACCGAAAAAATGAAAACAAGAATGGTAAAAATAATTAAAAATGAAAGTGAAAATGATTTTGTCCTCTACCGATCGTTTTCGAAGATTTACGTATTTAACTGGTAATTTACTGTTGGTAATTACTGATACCACACATACTTTAGGTCCAATTGACCCATATCTAAGCATGCCCATCCATCTGCATACGCAAGCACATAAGATAAATACTTTTTTGGAAAGCAACTATTAGGCAAGTGTTTCATGCGTATAGAATTAGAAATGAGGTCGAATTATATGGATCATCTCATGTTCTATGTTTGGCATGTTTATCGTTTTTGATGATATTGTTCTCATGGACTCCGATCGTTATCGATATATTTTCCGATCGACTACTATCGTTTTTGAAATTACCAGAATATCGGTGCCGTAATCGTTTCCGAAAATATCGTATCAATTTCGTTTTTAAAAAATGTGAAAATAAAAATGATTTGGCCTCTTACGACTCGTTTCCAATCGTTTTCACACCAATCCCTTTGCCACCAGTTCATTTCCCTCTCATTTCTCGGTCGTCGTCTCTCCAGCAAGCAGCCCAGCAGCTCAGCAAGCAGGCACAGCAGCTCAGCAAGCAGGCACAGCAGCCCATCAAGCAAACAGCCCAGCAAGCAGCCCAGCAGCACGAAAGTGGCGGGGGGCCGGGGTTAGTTTAGCAGGCAGGATGCCAGGGAACGACAATCATGCATGTTTCTCCCCTTGTTAGACCATGCTACCTGTAAATTGAAACGGTACACCACATAGCATAAGAAAAACGCTGCAGCGCTGCCCTGTAAGAGGTACGTTAGAGTACCGGACGCGCGCGCCAACGCCAAATCTGGAGGCTGTAGCGAAGCTACGCTACCCGGGGTGCAGAGGAAAAGGTGGAGAGAAGGAGAAAAGGTGGAGAGAGAGAGTACATGCAAGGTGGGCCCCACCATTTCAATTAGCTAAACAATGTTATAACTAATAAACTAAAAAACCAAATTAAATTCTGATTGCACCATTAAATTCGTCTCAATAAATCCTTGAAAACTAGATCTCCCATGAATATATTTCAATAAAATTTATTTACAAACATGTGGGTCCCACTGTTGGTAGTTGATATAGAGTATGAGATATAGAGGATGCATGGGTGCGGGAGAAATTGGTATAGAGGAAAGGATCTCACTAACCAGGATAGAATATTCCTTATAGAGGATGAAAATAAAGTTCCATAAGTGCGGGTAGTCTTACCCTCCTCGCTCCTGTCCTTCGGTTTTTGGATTCCTATTGGCACACACGTATAGCGGCCAGGCATCTTGCCTCAGCTCTAGTGCAAAACAGGCCTGTTTCTATTCCTGGACCGGATCAAATGGATCCTGGTGTTTTACTCAAACACCTAGTTCGTCTTCATTCTAGACCTATGTCCGTTTTCATTCTAGGCCTAGAAGAGCAATGAAAGGACTACGCGTTTCGTCTTCATTCCGGGCCGTATCTGACCGAACAAGTATTTTTGGTATGGTGTGACTTCGGATCGGGCTAAATCCATTCGGGCGAAAAAGGCCACGTTCCAGGCCATTCCGAGTCAAAACGAACGAGGCCTTAGCCGTTGGTGCGGTAATAGAACCGAAAAGGGGCGAAAGAAAACATAAGCTGAATCAGATCGCTGAAATGCAAACCATTCTCCTAGCCGGCATCCCAATATATATGTAACTGTATATTCGTTCTCTAACTCCACCGATGCGCAATATTATATAATAATGTTCCTCTGTTTCATGCTAGCATAATTGTATCCTCTGTTTCAATGATAGCCAGTTTGTATTGCAATTCTCCCTCCACTCGATACTGAACGTGAAGAATTGAAATTCTCAACTCTTGTAATCATTCAGATTTTAGACAGAATGCATAATAGCATGAAAAAAAGAACAATACACTTCCTTCAAGATTAACAAATATATTTTCACATCATTATTTAAAAAAGAGTAAATTGCACCGCAGGTATCTAATCTATTGGGTGTAATATGAGATAGCATCAAACTAAAAAAACGTAACATCCGTGCAGTCGAAAACTATACTCACGTAACTTCTGGGTACTTCAACTAAAAATGTAACGTCTAGATACTGGAACTATACTTACGCAACTTCTGGGTACTGGCGACCTGTGCGGCGGCGGGCTACCCGCGCTCCGCCCGTGCACCCCGGCGGACCTCGTCGACCCCGATAGGCCCTAGCCCTTCAGCGCAGGCATCACGTCATAGGTGGCGCCGGTGGCGCGGGCAGAGGGTCGCGGGGGGCTCGCCGTCGACGATCTCCGGCGGCCGGTGCAGCACCGAGGCTGCCGCACCTTTGACGGCGAAGGCGTCGCCGTCGGCTCGCAAGAGCGCGTCGTCGGCGTTGGCGAGCCTCGAGTACTCCAATGTGGTGCAGCTGAGGGCGAAGGCGTCGCCGTCAGCTCGCAAGAGCGCATCGTCGGTGTTGGCGAGCCTCAAGTACTCCAATGTGGTGCGGCTGAGGCTGCTCGCGGAGCTCTAGCACGACAATGTGGTGCGCGGTGCGTGCGAGCGGGAGCTCTGCTCCGCCAGTCCCATGGCAAGCCAGCGCCGCTGTCGTCGACGTGGGCGCGGTGCTGCTCGAGCGCGAGTACCCAAAAGTTACGTAAGTATAGTTTCAGTACCTAGACGTTACGTTTTTAGTTGAAGTACCCAAAAGTTCTATAAGTATAGTTTCGATGCTAGATGTTACGTTTTTAGTTGAGCATCTATCTCATTACACACCCAATAATTTAAGTACCTACAGTGCAATTTACTCTTAAAAAATAGATAAGAAACAGAGAAACATGTTCTTATAGGACTCTAATATCTTGTCGACCATGTGTCTATTGCAATTCATAATCTTTTGTGCCTCTATATACCCCTGCCTATTGAGATTGTAATGGCATGGGTGACTTGATCTTAAATTATAGGCTTTTGTTGAAAGGACGGCGAGAGCTTTGCCGTAATTTTTATTAGACGGGAGAAATAAAAAGCACAAGAACGATGATACTATCCAATCCTCCAGAACCAGAAGCGACTATATCTACAAAAATAACAAAGCAAAGAAGGAGAACACAACTAAGCAACAAACGGTGACACTATATCCGGTCTCTAGCAACAAACGGCTGCATATACGTACGAACAAGGTAAACGATAGTTTGTTCAGCAAAGATGTCTTGATCATGCAAACTCCTCGCCACTGAAAAATAGATTTACAATGGTAAGAGAGGCAAGAATTTGGAAGAACGAATTCAGTAAGAGTTGCAGCCGTTCGTCTGTTCCACATGACACAACTGCCCTAAAAAAACTCAGCCGTGTCAGTGCACTAGGCCAGAAACAACACGTTGCTGCCACCAACCAGTGCCTCTGCATCGATGTTCCATTCATCTACTCATCTACGTACACCGCCTCTGCAGAACTCAGCAAAGATGTCCCAGCAACGTCGTTGGCACGCCTGCGCGCGTCAATCCGTTGGTGGCGTGCGGTAGCCCCCAGCACGGCCAGCGGACGACGAAAACCTCGCCGGCGTGCATCCACTCGTGCTAGACGCCGGTGGGCTCGGTGAGCTCGTGCCGCCGCCTGGGCCTGGGCCGCGCACAGCAATGGATCTTTCCAAATTCCAACCGAGTTCACAGCACTTTCTCAAAAAAAAAAAAAAAAAAAAAAAAAAAAAAAAAAAAAAAGGAAGTTCGCAGCAGCCGGCGACAGCTGGACTGAATCGATTGGAGTGCTCGTATCCGGGCCCAGCAATGGACCCACACGTCAGTGGAAAGGAGGCCGAGCGCAACCGCCCCCTTCCTCGCGAGTCCAGAAACAGAGGCCGCCGTCACCTTGAAATACCCCGCCTCCGCCGCCTTGCCGTGGCGCCCAAACCAAACCATCCTGCCAAGTGCCAACGAACACCTGCGCTGCTCTCGCCTCGCCTCCCATTCCGAATCCCCCTCCTCGCAACAGCCCGGCGATCGCCGCACCACCACCACCACCAGGCGATGGATCAGCTCTTCCCCGACGGGGGCTTCGTGCGGCTGCAGAGCCGCGGGAACCGCAACAAGTACGTCCACGCCGACGGGGACTGGGAGGGCGTCTCGCTGCGCCCGCTCGGCGTCGGCACCGCCGCATCCCTGGAGGCGGTGTGGCGGGTGGAGCACCTGGCCGCCGCGAACCAGGAGGAGGAGCAGGAGGAGGAGGTCATCTTCCTCCAACTCCAGAACGCCGCCTACGGCCGCTACCTCTCGTTCTCGACCTTGCCGGCGCGGCCCGGCCACCGCGGCTACCGCGCTGTCCAGAGCGACCGCTTCGAGCCGCCCGACGACGCGCTGCACGCCTACCTGTTGTGGTGGAGGGTCGAGCGGGTGCGCCCCAACCAGGACTACTTCCGCCTGCGCTGCACCGACTCCAACTTCGACCTCCGCGCCAACGGCAGGCACCGCAGGTGGAACACCGGCGTCACCATCGACGAGAACCGACGCCGCAGGCTCACCACCATGATGCAGTGGACGGTCCACGTCGTCCCATCCAGCCCGGTACCGCTACCCCTTCCGGTTGCACCACCACCTCAGCCTCAGCAGGTGCGTGGCTTCGCCATCCTTTCTCCTTGCCTTGCATTGCATCGCATTGGAATGGAACTCACCTCGGCTAGCTGCACTTGGAACACCAGAATCATGGATGCGTCGGTTTTGATTCTCGATCGTCTTCCCAAAAAAAAATCGGATTACTGCATCGCAATCTTTGTGTTTGTGCTTGCCCAAGTCTGAATGAAGCTGTTCATTTCTTAGATACAAGACTACTGAACCTGTTAATTCATCAGGTTTGCTTTAGGCCTTTAGGGAGCTGTTCTGTTCCTGAGCACATTAATCCACAAATTATTGTGTTCTGTAGATTGTGGTTCCTGTGCTTTACGAGTTTATCTGCGATTCGTTATTTAAGTCGAATCATGGCATGGAGAAAGCCATAGTTGAGGACACCATTGGAGCACTTGAATGATTTGCGCTATTTGTTCTTGCATCGCAATGGTTTTTTCTGATTTCTGTGAGAAATTCCGAGAGAATTTGGTCTCTGAACATTGGTAAAGTTAAATGTGTATTCAGTTATCAGTACAACGCGTATTCAGAGTTTCAGACATGTTCATTCAGTTACCGCTGCGGTGTAGCCGTTTGATCTCTTCTCTTTTCCTAAGCACAAGTGTTCCATTGCAACAAATTCAGGGAGGCCGCCGTGGCATGTTGTTCTGGCGGCGCACCGGGAACAGCGGCCCTGGGGTGCATCAGCATCCGGTGCGGACGATCCGGCACGTGCGGGCGAGCGATGAAGGGAACTTCGACCAGAACCATCACAACTGGCCCTCATTCGATATCGACGACCACTCCGTGTTCCACCTGAGGACCCAGCTGGGGCAACTTCAGCACGACTGGAACGAGGATATGGATATGTCCGCCTACACGCTGTGCATGCGGCCCGGCTCGCATGGCCGGCTAATGCCGCTGGTCACCGACCTGCCTCGCAGCTTAGATCCCATGTACATCGTCGTCTTCAGGACCGGAACATCAGGTGACTACTCTCTGCAAATTTCTCAGCAGTCAGGGCACTGAGCAGCACTTGTTATCTGCTCTAAGCCTCTAACAGTTTCAGCATTTGAGATGTGCAATAACGGCAGTGTGACATGCATTTGTTATGCAAAGAGATCATTAAAAAAAATATCTGCATGATAGATTTTGAATAGAGCATAGTGTCATACTGACAACAGTAAATGTAACTTACCTGCTGTTTATCCATAGCCCTGATGTTCAGATAAATCCTGTAGTTTAATTTTTGAATAATTGATATCTGTAGTATCCTCTTCTTGGCTTTTTGGGGTTTCACATTTTACTACAGACAACTTGTGCTTGAGGTGTAATGGTTTAATTCGCTTGGTTAGGAGTTAGGACTCTAAAACATGTGCTGTTTTTTTTTTTTTTGAGAGAGAAACATGCTGTAGATAGCAGAAGCAGTTGAATAATGGAAATAGTCTGATTCTCATGTAGTGCCACACAGGATTTAGCTGTCCTTTGAATCATTCCTAACTTGGTATTAATTGTCCGATTACATTACTTAACATGGTGGTCAGTTGAAAAATTCAGTTGTTCCCACAATCTGATCACCAGTTCAGATAATTCAGTTGTCTGATTGCAAGGCAACAGTGTTAATCTTGGAGCTGACTATCTACTCATCTACTTTTGTCCTCTATTGCTTAGTTCAAACTGCTGTAATATCAATGATATTATGCCTAATTATCTCATTGATTTCCTTGTTCTCTTGTGAATTCAGCTGCTGCCACATTAGTGTATCCCCAGATAGCTGCACCAGCACAGTAGAGGAGTGCGAGAGCGGAACTTCTGACAACATCGAAATTCATCTCTTCAGGAACCAAGAGCATTTAAGCATTGCTGCCCCTGATACTGTGACATGAGAATTGTCCCATAGTTTCTGAAAAGTCAGCAGCTCTTCTGTAATGGAGGTTAGATCCGATGCACTCTACTGACCAGAAGCGTTTGGAATAGGATCTTTCAGTTTCAGAACATAAAACTACTGATAGTGTTATGTGGAAGTAGTGGTGAACGGTTACGCAAAGTAACATTGGTTCTAGTTACCATCCTCATCTCTGTTGGGAGATGAACTGATGGCAAGAATAGATCTGGCTCATTTTTCCTATACCTTGATCCTGACACATCAAAATGTAGAATACATGTTAATTGACTTCAGCTTTTATTCATGGAATGCAAATCTCGGTTGCATCATTTGTGTGTTCATAAAGTTAACATGACATCCTTCTCCTCGTTTCTTGATATTTTCAGCAAATGAATGAAAGTTTAGTTCGTAAAACGGTCAGTCCAATGTGCATCTTTGAAACAATTCTTCCTGAAACTCTACTCCTCGACCTCCCTGTTTTTTCTGAAAGAAAATGAACCTCCCTAATTCGAGTCGGGTCTCTTTGGTTCTGTTGCCAAATTTCTTTCAGGATTATGACCTCCTGCCTCTATTTGTTTTCCAAAACATGGTGAATGTCCATGCTCTGCAACGGGATCTTAATTCCTAGGACGCAATGTAAATGTTTCCCTTACAAGGATGGTTAACGTTTTTCTCATCCCTAATCAGATCACGCATAAACTGCACATGTTGTGTACTCGCTTTGTATAGCACATATAATGTCAGAATCAGTCTTAATTTTTTTTTCAAAATATCTCTGTCATGAAGAATAATTATCCCGATATCGTCGAATTCTCATTTCCCTTTAAGTTCTCTTTTTTTTATGAAACCTTTTAAGTTCTCTTCAATGGTGCAGATTTAAATTGCATGCCTTATATAGTTTTTGTTGCAATTCTCTTCCACTGTCCACTGACCATGAAGAATGAAAATTCTCAACTCTTCAAGTCATTCAAAATTTAGACACAATGCATAATAGCATGGAAAAAGAATAATACACTTCCTTCACGATTAAGAAATATATTTTTCACAACATTATTTAAAAATAGGTAACAAGCAGGGAAACATGTTCTTATATGATTCTAATATCTTGTCGAGCACGTGTCTATTGCAATTCATAATTTTTTATGCCTCTGATGTATACCCCTTTCTGGGTAGATTGTAATGGCATGGGTCACTTCATCTTGAATTAAAGGTTTTTGTTGAAAGGATGGCAATATTTTTTATTCGACGGGAGAAATAAAAAGAACAAGAACGCTGGAGAACAACTAAGCAATATTGCACGATTTTTCCAACGGTGGCACCATCCGGTCTCTAGGTTCTAGCAACAAACTGCTGCATATGAACAAGATAGTTTCTTCAGCAAAGATGTCTGGATCATGCAAACTCCTCGCGACTGATAAATAGATTTACCATGGCACCAACAGAGGCAAGAATTTGGCAGAACGAATTCAGTCAGAGGTGCAACTGTTTGTGAGTTTGTCTGTCCCACAAGGCCTGTCAGTCAACTGCACTAGAGCCTGAGCCTGAAACAACACACTGGTTGCTGCCACCAGTGCAACATTGCATCGCTGTTCCATTGATCTGCTGCCTCTGCAGAATTTGGCAACAAGCTTCGACGGCGGAATCATCGGAGAAGCTACAGCGACGGACACGGGCGATCACGCGGCGGCACACATGGCTACGATATCGCCGTCGAAGTCCCAGTGCCGTAGGCGCCGCCTTTGTTGGCACGCCGCCGGCGCGCGTCGATCCGTTGGTGTCCTCCCCGGCCCGGCCTGCTCACACCAGTGGATCCACCCGTGCTAGACGCCGGTGGGCTTCGGTGAGCTCGTGCGGCCGCGGGCCGCCTGCTGGGCCAGGCCTGGGCTTCGGATGCCGTCGCAATGTATCTTCCCTTCCAAATTCCAACTGAGTTCGCAGGCTTGAAGCAGCCGTCGCCAGCTGGCCAGAATTGGCTGGCCGCCTCGTGGCCCGGCCCAGCAACAGCAATGGACCCACATGTCAGTGGAAAGGAGGCCGAGCTCAACCGCCCCCACCCCTCGTGAGTTGCCGCCGTCACCTTGAAATACCCCGGCTCCGGGCCGGCTTGCCGTAGCGCCCAAACCCAACCGTCCTGCCAACGCAACACCTGCTCTGGTCTCGCGGGTCCCACTCCTTCCGGATCCGCTCCCTCCTCGCAACAGCCCGGCGATCATCTCCCGTCGCCGCACGCCCGCACCACCACCACCACCACCACCACCAGGCGATGGAGCTCTTCCCCGACGCCGACAGATGCTGGGCGGGAACCGCAACAAGTACGTCCACGCCGACAGGGACTGGGCGGGGGTCTCCCTGCGCCCGCTCGGCGTCGGCACCGCCGCATCCCTGGAGGCGGTGTGGCGGGTGCAGCACATGACCGTGTACCAAGAGGTCCTGCGCCGCCCGCGCTACCTCGGCACCGCCAAATCGGCGTGGCGGACGCAGCACATGCCCGTGAACGAGGAGGTCGTCTACCTCCTCCTCCAGAACGCCGCCTACGGCCGCTACCTCTCCTTCTCGCCCCACAGGCAGGCCGGCCACCGCTGCCGCCGCGCCGTCCAGGCCGAACGCAACGAGCCGCCCAACGACGCGCCGCTCAACACCTCCCCGTGGTGGTGGAGGGTCGAGAGGGTGGACCCCACCCAGGACTACGTCTGCCTGCGCTCCGCCGTCCACACCCACTTCGGCCTCCGCGCCAACGGCAAGCACCTCCGCTGGAACACCGGCGTCACCGTCGACCGCAACCGAGGCCTCACGCTCACCACCATGATGCAGTGGACGGTCCACGCCGTCCCATCGAGCTCGGTACCGCTACCCCTTCCAGATGCACCACCTCAGCCTCTGCAGGTGCGTGCGTGGCTTCGCCATCCTTTCTCCTTCCTTGATTTGCATTGGAATGCAACTCTCCTCGATCGATCGGCTTTGCTTTACATGGAACGCCAATCATGGATTCGCCGGTTTCGATTCTCGCTCGCCTTCCCCCAAAAGAAATCGTATCGTATTATTGCATCTGAATCTTTGCGTTTGGCCGTGCCTAATTCTGAAACTGTTCATTTCTTCCGATACAAGACTACTGAACCCAGTTAATTCCTCCTGACAGGTTTATGGCTTCGTTTACGTTCTTGTTCCTGACTCCTGAGCACGTTAATTAATCTACAAATTATTGTGTATTGTAGATCGTTATCCCTGCGCTTTAAAAATTTATCTGTCATTCGTTATTTCTGAATCGAATCATGGTATGGAGAAAGCCCTACTTGAGGGACACCATTGGAGCAAATTGTTTCTAACTGCACATGAATGATTTGCGCTATTTGGTCTTGCTCGTTTCGTACCGGATCGATCGCAATAGTTTTTTTTTTTCTGATTTCTGTGAGAAATTCCGAAAGAATTTGGTCTCTGAACATTCAGATGTCAGTACAATATGTATTCAGACATGTTGATTCAGTTACTGCTGTTGTTCATTCAGAGATGTTGATTCAGTTACTGCTGTTGTTCATTCAGACATGTTTATTCAGACATGCCGTTTGAATTCTTTTCTTTTCCTAAACAAATGTTCAACTGCAACAGATTCAGAGAGCGCGCCGTGGCCTGTTGTTCTGGCGGCGCACCGGGAACCGCGGCCCCAGGGCGCATCAGCGTCCAGCGAGGACGATACGACACGTGCGGGCTAGCGATGAAGGGCATTTCGACCAGGACCATCTCCAGTGGCCCAGGTTCGCTTCCTACGACCACTCTGTGGTCAACCTGAGGACCCAGCTGGGGCAACTTCAGAATGACAGGGACGGGGACATGCTCGGCTTCACGTTGTGCATCCGGTCCGGCTTCCATGGGAGGCTAATGCCGCTGGTCACGGACCTGCCTCGCAGCTTACATCCCATGAACATCGTCGTCCTCAAGACCGGATCAACAGGTGACTACTCTGCAAATTTCTCAGTAGTCAGGGCAGCACTTGTTATCTGCTCTAATAGTTTCAGAGTTTGAGATGTTTAAAGTTTTTAGTGTGCAATAACGGCAGTGTGACTTGCACTTGTTATGCAACATGATAGATTTTGATTAGAGCATAGTATCATACTGAAAACAGGGACTGAGTAACTTGCTTGCTGTTTTTCCATGGCCTGATGTTCAGAGAAATCCTGTAGTTTAACTTTGAATATTTGTTATCTGTAGTATCCTCTTCTTGCCTATTTTTGGGTTGTGCATTTTATAATCAACTTGTGCTTGAGGTGTAATGATTTACTTCGTGTGGTTAGGACTAATCTTAACATGCTGTAGATACCAGAAACAGTTTAATGGAAATAGCCTCATTCTCATGTCTGTTGTAATACCCATGCTATGATGCCTAATTATCTCATTGATTCCCTTGTTCTCTTGTGAATTTTCAGCTGCTGAGGAATTAGTGTATCCCCAGATAGATGCACAAGCACAGTAGAGGAGTACAAGAGCGGGACTTCTGACAACGTTGAAATTCATCTCTTCGGGAAACAAAAGCATTTTAGCATTGCTGCCCCTGATACTGTGACATGAGAATTGGTTCATAGTTTCTGAAAATTCAGCAGCTCTTCTGTAATGGTGGTTAGATCTGATGCGCTCTACTGACTTGAAGCGTTTTGAAATAACCTTTCAGTTTCAGAACATAAAACTTCTGAAAGTGTTATGTGGAAGGCATTGGTGAACTATTCTGCAAAGTAATATTAGTTGTTGTTGTTACCATCTTCATCTCTGTTGGGTGATGAACTGATGGAAAGAGTAGATCTGGCTCATTTTTCCTGTACCTTGGTCCTGACACATCAAAAATGTTGAACACATGTTAATTGAGTTTAGGTTTTAGTCATGGACCTCCCTCTTTACAGCAGCCACAAGAGTTACAGTTCATAACGGTGACAGGGCGTCCTTCTAGAACTCCAGCTGCATTCACCTTTAGCTCTGTTCCCGCTCTTGTACAACAACGGTAGAAGAAGGATATGGCTCTTGTCAGCGAAGCCTCCTCGACGGAAAATGGATTGGAGATATCGCCTATGGCCTGAACAACAACCTGCTTGGAGAGTATTTTAGTTTGTGGGACCTGATATAGTCTGTGCATCTAAACGTGAATACTACAAAGGATGATCAAATAATAACATGGATCCTTAATTTGGATCCTAGAAAGTTCAGGAGAATACTCGGCTCCAGCTGCCTACGACATTCAGTTTGGCGGCCACATCGTCTCAAATTTCCCAAAGTTGATTTGGAATGCTTGGACACCGCCGAGTTGCAAATTCTTCCTCTCGCTCGTCAAGTAGCAGTTTGGAGCGACTGTCACAACCTGCAACCATCTCAATGGGCTTAAGCAACCAGTCCAAAGACTGGTTAACTTGATGACAGCGGGCACCAAGTTGGCACGCACCCTGGCAATCCTGACAAGGTGGTGCACTGGTGTTCAGGGACTCCAGGAGTATGATACATGCAGTGTTCGTGGAGATCTGGGATTTCTGTAACTGGAGGCAGCAACGTGTGGTTTCAGGCCTAGTGCAGTTGGAATTTTGAAAGATCCATTGCGGCGGCATTCCGAGCCCAGGCCTGGCCACCGGCGTCTATCACGAGTGGATCGACTGGAGTGAGCAAGCCGGCAAGGTTTTCGTCGTCCGCTGGCCGTGCTGGGGGCTACCACGACGACACCAACGGATGGACGCGCGCTGGCGTGCCAACAAAGGCGGCGCCTCCGACGTACGCCAGGCTACGACGGCGGCGATGTGGCCATGTGTGCCGCGTGATCGCCCGTGTCCGTCCCTGTGGCTTCTGATGATTCGGTCGTCCAAGCTTGTTGCTGAGTTGGGCCGTTGCTTGTTTAATTACCAGTTCTGCAGAGGCTGTAGATCAATAGTACATCGATGTATAATGTTGCACTGGGTTTGGTGGCAGCAACGTGTTGTTTCAGGCTTTTTTTTCCCTTGTGCAGTTGACTGACACGGCTGAGTTTTTTTAGAGCAGAAAAATGATTTATCTAAATTTGTTCTTCCAAATTCTTGCCTCCGTCACCATGGTAAATCTATTTTTCAGCCGCGAGGAGGTTGCATGATAAAGACATCTTTGCTGAAGAAACAAGAGTTGAGAATTTTCATTCTTCATGGTCAGTATTGGGTGGGGGAAGAATTGCAACAGAAACTATATAAGGCATGTAATTTTAAAATTAAAACTGGACCATTGAAGAGAACTTAAAGGGTAATGTAAATTCGACAATAGTGGGATAATTATCCTTCATTTTTATTTTTGAGGGAACAGGAGGGGTTTTACCCCCTACTGGATTTTATTAATAAAACAAAAGTAAATACAAGTACGAGCCCTCAACTTGGGGGGATAATTATCCTTCATGACAAAGAGATATTTGGAAAAAAAGTATTAAGACTGAATCTGTACATTATATGTGCTATACAAAACGAGTACGCATGCAGTTCTACAACCTAAACTTCCACCCATTGTCTGAAAAAATCAGCACGCAGACGATGCAACCAAGAATTTCAGTCCATGACTAAAAGCTAAACTCAGTTAACATGTATTCTATTTTCTGACGTGTCAGGATTCAGAATCCAAGTACAGGCAAAATTAGCAAGATCTATTATTGCCATCAGCTCACCTCCCAACAGAGATGAAGATGGTAACTACAACCAATGTTACTTTGCAGAACCGTTCACCATTACTTCCGCATACTCAAAATGAAAGGTTATCTCAGAACGCTTCCGGTCAGTAGACCGCATCAAATCTATCCAACATTACAGAAGAGTTGCAGAATTTTTAGAAAAACAATTCTCATGTCACAGTATCAGGGGCAGCAACGTTTAAATGCTTTTGGTTCCTCAAGAGATGAATTTTGATGTTGTCAGAAGTTCCGCTCTCGTACTCCTCTAAAGTATTGGATATCGTAATGCTGCAGTAGCTGAATTCCAAGAGAACAAGAAAAATCAATGAGACAACTAGGCATCATATTGCAATAGTGAGAAGTAATCAATAGTGGACAAAAATAGATAAGAGTACACAGACAGCCCCAACAAAAAATACTATTGGCTAACAAGCATAACAATTAATTATCTGGACTGGAGATCAGATTATGGGAACAACTGAATTTCTGAACTGACCACACCATGGTAAGAAATGCAGTAGGGCAATTTGGACCAAGTTAAGAATCTGTCGAAGGACTATTAAATCCTATGTGGCACTATGGACAGTAAAGATCTGAGAGTGAGGTTTTTTCCATTCGAATGTTCCTGCCATCTACAACATATTTTAGATTAGTCCTAAACAAACAAAGTAAACCATTTCTACAGATGACAACTATTCAAGATTAATAAACAATATACTTTCTCTAAACATGAGCGTCATGAAAGACAGCAAGCAAGTTACATTTCCTGTTGTCAGTATGACACTATGCTCTACTCAAATCTATAATGCTATTTACAGATCTCTTTGCATAACAAATTCAGAAGTACATTACAGAACTAAACTTGAGCCTGAAAACTTTAAACATCTCAAATGTTGAAACTGTGAGACTAGCACAACATGTAACAACTGCACAGACCGCTGAGAAAGTTGCAGAGTAGTCACCTGGTGATAAGGTCTTGAAGACGACGATGTACATGGGATCTAAGCTGCGAGGCAGGTCGGTGACCAGCGGAATTAGCCGGCCATGCGAGCCGGGCCGCATGCACAATGTGAAACCGAACATTTCGTCGTCCCAATCGCCCTGAAGTTCGCCCAGGTGGATCCTCAGGTTGAACACAGAGTGGTCGTGGAAATCGAATGAGGGCCAGTTGTGATGGTTCTGGTCGAAGTTCCCTTCATCGCTCGCCCGAGCGTGCCGGATCGTCCGCGCCGGATGCTGATGCACCCCGGGCCTGCGCCTCCAGAACAACAGGCCTCGGCGACCCCCCTGAATCTGTTGCAATGGAACCACTTCTTGTAAGTCAAATGGCTAGACAGAAGCGGTAACTGAATCGACATGTCTGAATCTGAATACACATTGTACTGACAACGCAATGTTCAGAGACTCCGATCTTTCAGTACGATCAGAAATCAGAAAAAAGCCATTGAGATCGATCAAAGACCAAATAGCACAAATGATTTAAGTGCACATCGTAACAAAGAACTCCAATAGTGACCCTTAACTGGGACTCTCTCCGTACGATGATTCGACGCAGTTTTAACTTTTAACGATGAGAAGTGACCACAATCTAGAAGAGACAGTAATTTGTGCATTAATGTGCTCAGGAACTGCTCCCTGAATTGAAGCAGATGCAGAGGCAGAAGAACGTAACACGACAAACCATGAAAAGTGTTTCGTGGACTACAGAACTAAAACCTGACAGGATAACAGGTTCAGTAGTCTTCTTGTACTTTTGTATCGGAAGACAGTTTCAGCCTTAGGCAACGACAAACGCAAAGATTGCGATGCAATAATCAGATATTTTGGAAAGGCGACTCAGAATCAAAACCTACGCGTCCATGATTGACGTGGGCTACGGATTTGAAGAATTAACAGGTTCAGTAGTCTTGCATCGAAAGAAACGAACAGTTTCAGAACTAGGCAAGGATAACAAACGCAAAGGTTGTGATGCAGTAATCAGACTTTTGGGCAGGCGAAAATCAGACTTTTGTTCATGGGTTGGTTATGGTTGAAGAAGTCTAGGGTACATAACATGTGTTAGGCTTAGCTTGTTAACAACTGAGATTCAATTCCAAATGGTTGAATATTCTTCGTGGAGGGCCACTAAAAAAAGAAATTTGATCCTCTTATATAATTATGTGATTGGAAACCTAGAATAACACCCTAGCACACTAGAATGCAACTCTGCGAAGATTTTGTTCTGAGGAGAGTGGCATTGTTACCCAACCGAATCCTACTTTTGAAGTTAGGAGATCATCATGTAAAGAATAATGGTGCAAGAATGGACCCACATCTAAGGTAGAGTGTTTTTTTTTTTTTTTTGAGTCAAAACCACTAAACAACACACCTGATTTTAAGGACAAAAATGAATGCAGACTATATATATGTCATGATCATTTTATTCATACTTCGGATGAAATTAATAGTGATACATCACAATCTTTATTACAAATATTACAAAATGAAGTGAGGATCTACTAGAAAATTACACAGAGGTTTAGTAGAGCAAGGTCTCCATCTTCCACAGGCAGCCAATCAAGGGTACATTAGCCTAGCCTCAACAACATCTTTAGAAAACTCTCATCTTCTAGTCCAAGCAATTAGGTGTGGTAGAGGTGAGTACAATGAATTGTATTCCGCAAATATAGAAAAGTATGGCATAAGGCCAAAAAAAGGAAATTCTTACTAAGGTTTACCCAAGCAGTGAATTGACCATCCAGTTCAGACCTCACGGATGGTTGAAAGGTACAATGAAAATCATGCTTTTATTTTACAATTTTGTACAATACCCTTTCCTTTTTTAATTATAATAATTATGTACTAGCTTTTCTAGAATTACAACTTTTACTTCACACATAGATACATAGCAAAAACTATATAAATCTAAAAATATCAAAACATCTTATATTTTTTTGATAAAGAAAGCGGTAGCAAAAGCAAATAGGAGGCAAAGCTACTCCCTCCGTCTAATATTAAAGTATCTTTTAAGATAAAATAAGTCGTAACAAAACAAATAAATATTTGTGTAAAAAAATTGAATAAGACGAATGATCAAACAAGATAGCATGGAGTCTAAAACGACAAACTTAATGAGACGGAGGGAGTATATATACTGCAGGACGGACACGTATACACATCAAATGTCATAGCCATTTTTAGCCATTGGTGGCGTCATCACAGTAGCCGAGCACGATGCGCAAACGACTAAAACCTCGTCGGCTTGCTGTTCGTGATCCAATCGTGATAGACGTCCCGTGGTGGACTCGATGAGCTTGTGCAGCCGTTTGCCCTAGTGGGCTGGGATCGGAATGCCATCGCAATAGATTCTTCCCAACTGAGTTCGCAACACGCAGCAGCCGGAGCTTTTATGCCACACTTTATAATCTTCGTTTTTGCCTGCACACTATTCCGATCATCTTGTTTGATTTTTAGACGTTTCCTAGCCCTGACATATGGACCCATTTAGTCAAAACATCTTAAATGCCCTTCTCTCATAAGTCATAACTGTGGCCTCTTGCTTCTCTTCCTGTCCGGTGGGGCCAGGCCGTCAGTGTACTTGTCTGTTCTCTCCCTTCTGCACGCAGAGGCAGAGCGCGCATTGCACAGACAAGGGGCAGGGCGTTCGCAGAGGCTTGTGGCGTCCGCGCGTTCACGACATGGGGCAGGGCGCACGCGGCCGCGGCGGCGGCGGCTGCGCCGGGGACGCCCGTGCGGCCGCGGGGCAGGGCGGGGTGCTCGTGGCGTCCACGCATCCGGACGACGCGGACCGCGGTTCTTGCTTGCTTGCGAGGACGCCGTGGGGGTCACGAGGCTCCCCACGGAGCTCGCGTAGCCTCGCCGGGAAGATGTTCCACCTCGCCGCGGATCTTGCGCAGACCTGGGCACCTTCTCCTTCCCCTCAACCATGGAATCGGCGCTCCACGCGCTCGTCGGGGTCGGCGCCGACGATGACCATGGAGTGGATATCTGGTCGCGCCCCACCCTGACGTCAGCCGCGCCCCCGCGCCACGCACCTGGCCGTGCGCCGTCGCGGTCGCCGGTGGGAGCTCGCCGCGCGCTGTCGCCGGCACAAGGGACGGCCCGCGGTGGCCGTGGCGGATCTCGCTCGCGTGCCTACGCGCGGTTTCCGGAGCGGATGTAGCCCGTGCGCGCGCCGCGGTGGCCACGGCGGAGCCCGCCCGCCCGCTCGTCGACGTGTACGTGGAGCTGCCTTGCGCCGGCGCCGCCGCGCCGGCCCTGTTCGACGAAATGA
This sequence comes from Themeda triandra, assembly GCA_018135685.1. NCBI lineage: Eukaryota > Viridiplantae > Streptophyta > Magnoliopsida > Poales > Poaceae > Themeda > Themeda triandra. The sequence goes on along the minus strand of JAENPR010000596.1, from coordinate 254,742 downwards.
CGCACCGGGACATCGCTCCCTCCTCCCCACGGGGCTCGCGGCGGCCCCCGGGCGGACACCCGGCAACGCGCGAGCGTCCCCGGTGGGCTCGCTGCAGCGCGCGGTGGTCCCGTGCCACCGTGCGGGCACGGCGTCGTCGCGCAAGCGGCCCCGGCGACAGCGTGCGGCGTCCGACGGGGTGTCCGGCTTGGATGGACCGCGCGGCACGGAGCGTCGCCGCCTTTTCTTGTGCTCTGCTCTTGTCGCCGTGGACGTCGCAGTCTCCTCGCTCGCGGCGTCAACGACGGTCCGCACGGCCACTGGTGCGTTGGGCTGCTCGCGAGTTCGCCAGTCCGCCCCGTCGCGGTTCGCAGCAGGTGACCCGTACCACAACAAATGGGCCGAAGGTGACCCGAATGGTCCGGTGGGCCAACATGGCACACCAACTAGCCAGCCCACTATCAGCCCACTTTCATACCCCTCCACCGACCCACTCCTCTTCGCACCCTCTCTCTCGTCTCGCGTGGCCTTCTCCTCGAAGCGACAGCTGGACGAGCGGCGCCGACTCGCCGACCGACGCTAGGTCTTCGACCCTTCGCCGGCGACGAGCATCCACCAGGTACTCCCCGCGCCTCCCCTCCCCTCCCCTCCCCATCTATTAGCGACGAGCGTCCCACTCCAGCCACCGCCATTAATTTACAAGCACAACCAAGCATTGGTGATTAACTTGATCCGACACAACCTAAACCTAGGACGAGCAGGGTTAGGCTGCAAGCAGGGGAAATCGATGGTAGGAGGAACACTGGAAGGTTCTAGAAGACGCTAGAAGCAATGTATCCGGGTACACGAGAGAGTAATAGCAAGCAGAGTATTGGGAATGGGGTACACGAGAGATAGAGTAATAGCAGAGCAGAGGAGGAAGAACAGTAGGGGCGGATGGAATACTTTGGTTTTGTTTCTGATGGTGATGAGTAAAAATTGTCTCGCCTTGCCGTCGTCCACGCCGCTTTGTGTATTTTGGCTACTATACAATGCCTCTGGTTGTCACTGCCTGACATCCAGGCCACACCTGACATACATTCAGAGTTCAGACACATGTCCCTGAGATCCTAACACCACCCCATCCCTTCACGCTTTGGTGAACCAAGCACCCCAAACCCTAGGGTAAGCTATTTGTGTTAGGACCTGACCCAATTTGGCTGGAGTTTGTAGCCCGTAGGCTACTTGATCAATGCTCTTTCCTGATTCACTGTGTTTGATATCGACTTTGCTGGGAGCTGCAGGAAGAGGCCATAGCGGTAGAAGTTGCTCTCCCTTTTGACATGGGAGATTCTCAGCCTGCAAAGAGAATGAAGGTCCATCCTGGATCTGGTGGAGGAAAAAAATGGACCACCTTGGAGCACAATGGTGTTATTTTCCCTCCTCCTTACAAGCCTCATGGTGTCAAAATGCTTTACAATGGGCAGCCTGTTGATCTGACACCAGAACAAGAGGAGGTGATATATTAATGTTCTTTGTTGCTTTCTTTCCAAATTTTTATATGTGAATCAACAAGGATGCCATAGTTATTAGAATGATAAAATAGCTCTGAAATCCAAACGATGCTTCATATAAATTCCTTTATGTTAATTCGTCGCACTACAGGTTGCAACAATGTTTGCTGCGATGAAAGGCACAGATTATGCAACCAAGACAACATTTGTTGATAACTTTTTCACAGACTGGAGAAACATTCTTGGTAAAGATCATATTATTAAGAAATTCAAGCTTTGTGATTTCACACCAATATATGAATGGCACCTCAGAGAGAAGGAGAAGAAGAAGCAGATGACAGCAGAGGCAAGTGTTTTTTTTTCTTTTGTTGAAACAAAGCTGCATGTTTGATTTGCTCTGCAGAATGCCCTCTCATTGTGATTAAATTGCTGTTATTTTCAGGAGAAAAAAGCATTGAAGGAAGAGAAATTGAAACAAGAGGAGAAGTACATGTGGGCTGTTGTAGATGGTATTAAAGAAAAGGTAAATTTTTATACACTGACATAGTTTGATAATATGTGAGCTGATAATGTGTGCCTTAATTTATTGATAGTTCAATTGGAGTCCTGTTGTTGATACTTGCTTTTACAAGCTAGGACTTGTTTTTTTGGCCATGTTAAGATTCTTGCACCAGATGCAAAGAATGGTGATGATGTATGATAAACAGTTTGCTCAGTAATAAATAATTACTGTTTGTATGATATCATTGTTACACTTGCATATATACTATATTTTGCCAACATTTCTACCTGATTAAAATGTTTATTTGTTCCAGGTTGGAAATTTCAGAGTAGAACCTCCTAGTTTGTTAAGGGGACATGGAGATCACCCAAAGGTGCAGATTTAATGTCTTGTAAAATACACTTGCCTTTTTGTGTCAAGTGGGTGCCATCTTTTTAGGTTTTTTATGCATTGTTTCAGATGGGAAAACTAAAGCGCCGCATTCAACCAAGCGATATCACAATAAATATCGGAGAAGGAGCTCCAGTCCCTGAGTGCCAGATATCTGGACAAAGGTACCATTTTCCTGGATTGTTTATTTATAAACCATGTATGCAAATAGGTTTCTTACATGCAAGCAGTGTTTGATTGTTCATGTGTGCTGCAGTTGGAAGAAAGTGAAACATGACAATACAGCTACATGGTTGGCCTTTTGGAATGATCCCATTAGCCAAAATGATTTAAATTATGTTTTCCTGGCAACGAGCAGCTCACTGAAGGGGCAAAGTGATAAAGAGAAGTATGAGAAGTCCAGAAAATTGAAGGTAAGTTCAGTTTGTACATATGGAGATTTTGAGCCTGCACGTTCATATAATTTTCTTGTGTGTCATTGGCAGGATCACATACAAAGAATTCGTGAAAATTATACAAAAGATTTCAAAAACAAAGATGTGATGAGGAGGCAAATTGCTGTGGCAACATACCTTATAGATAAACTAGCCCTTAGGGCAGGCAATGAAAAGGTACATACAACTGGAACATGTGTTCGGTGGCTATGAGTGATGTTCCAGTTTATTATAGTGTTATTATCCATCTGTGATGTGTCTGGCAATTTGATTTCCTGCATTTGGAGTTTGCACATAGCTTATTTTATTTATGCAAGCCTGGACATATATACTTGCTTTTATGTGATATCTCATTGGGCATCAGCAACACTAGTATTATTTTTTTTTAAAAAAAAAAACTTTTGCGCCAAGACCACTTTAGGAAGGGTCACCACAATTATACATGCTGAGATACTTTATGAAGAAAATGTTGTCTGATACTCTGTAGCATATAGTTGTCACCTCATTTTTTGTTACTTTTTTTTTGGGCTTTGAGCTTCCTTTGAATATGTGCCAACATGTCTTCTTTTTAGTTAATATTTTAAAGCATTTTCAGGATGATAATGAAGCTGATACTGTTGGTTGCTGTATGCTCAAGGTTGATAATGTTATGTGTGTGCCCCCAAATAAGATTCAGGTATTGATTTTCAACATCTATTCATCATTATTCACTCAATATTACTAGTTAATTCTGATGCATTCGGAGTATGACTTTTAATCAACTTTGCAGTTTTACTTTCTGGGTAAAGATTCAATACGATACTTTGACATCGTAGAGGTTGAACAGCTTGTGTACAAGGCAATTGAGGGTTTCTGTACTGGTATCTCACACATAATTCTCATTTTTCCCTTTTGTTTTGGATCTCTTCTATCACTTCCCTAATCATTCACTTCTGGTCTTATAGGAAAGAAGCTAGGAGAAGATCTCTTTGACAAGATTGATACAACTAGACTAAATTCTCATTTGAAGGATCTAATGCCTGGGCTTACTGCAAAAGTGTTCCGTACATATATTGCTTCCATCACATTTGACAGAATGGTAAGTTGAAAATGATCTTGTCTTACTGGGTTTCAGTTTCCATTCTTTCAAACTTCTTAGGTTTGCACGGATGCATAGAGCTGGTGATGTAAATGTATTGTTTTCTTCTGGTATTTTAGTGTTTACTTGTACCTACAGCTCAACCTAATGCAAACAAGTAGTTGGTCAATGTTGCACAGTTTGTCATATCTTCAGTTTTTTTGCACAGTTTCTGTTCTATATTTATCCTTTCAAACTGCTTAAGTTTGCATTGCACCAATGCTTAGAACTACTGGAGTCAACGTCAGTTCATCTTGTGCACTTGTACAATTTAGGGCCTCTGTTATATTGTTTTCTTCTGGTATTTTAGTGTTTATTTATAAATAAATGTCACTTATACGTGCTGCTCAACTTAATTGCAAATAAGCAGTTGATCAATGTTACACACATGTACGTATGGTTTTTTTATGTTGCATTGATGTGCTACCATGGTCTAAATGTATGTGTACTTGTGCTTACAACTGACATTGCAGTTGCATGAAGAAATAGAAGATGGAACTCTTGTAGAAAAAATCGCTTTCTATCAACGAGCAAACAAAGAGGTACTATATTTTCCTACTCAGCGAAAAAATTATAAGTACTTTTGTCACCATCCATACTGACTTTGGCTGCCCTTTCTCGTATACTCAGATTGCCATAATCTTTAACCATCAGCGTTGTGTCTCCAAATCACATGAATCCCAGATGATTAGACTGAACGAAAAGATTGATAAATTGAAGGTTTGGTTTCTGCTGCAAGTTATCGGCTCAAGTTCTGGCAATAGCTTTGTGATTTCTTGAACTGTCTGACACATTGCCTTTTCTTCTCCAGTCCCAAATGGAGGAGCTGAAAGCAGACTTGAGCGAAGCGAAGAAAGGGATGCCTCTAGGATGTGATAATGAAGAGGGGAAGCAAAGAGGAACTTGGCTCCTGAAGCGTAACACCTCAATCACACATTTTGTTGTATTTGGTATATAATATATTAAAACAAAGAGCAAGGTGTAGTCAACCTCACAAAACCCGCAGGATTGAAAAGAAGATCGCAATGCTTGAAGGCAAGATAGAGAAGATGGAGATGGATAAGAATATAAAGGAGGATCTGAAGACTCTTGCACTTGGAACGTCAAAGATCAACTACCTTGATCCCCGGATTACCTTCGCATGGTGCAAACGCCATGAGGTTCCTATTGAGAAGGTACATAGTTTCTGGACAACATATGTTTCCCTCCAAGTCCCCTGTTGCAAAGGCCTGCAGTTACTGAACCTGCTGTTATGCTGACAGATTTTCAACAAATCTCTTATCGCGAAATTTGGATGGGCAATGGACGTCGACCCGGACTTCAGATTCTAGGGGAGCACTGGCTGCCATGTGCTAGTCAGTTTGATCCAGTTTCCAGCCCTTGCCCCCGGACACTAGTTGCATCTAGGAAAGGAAGAGCTCGGTGTTTGTTTTTTGAAGGCCCCCTGCTCCTCGCACCACCGAAACACCGGAGCATTCTCTTAATTTGTAGGCCTTCGTTTTCGAGGACCTTAGTGTACTTGCCACCTGTCGATTGCATTAGATTGTGTTTTGCATTTTGCTGAGGAATCTGAGATCTTTTGACAAGGGGTGGACATTTAAATTCATACAGAGTTAATCTCAAGTATATAGATGACATGTTGAGTGACGATGATCCCGTGGTCATGGTCGGGGACTGGAATTGTGTTGTCACGAGGTCTCCCTTGGCCGACGTGAATCTGTCTCTGCACCGTGCTGCTTGTTTTACGTCTCCAGCTTTGTACTGCCTGCTTTTAGAGTTGTAGTGGAACCGCAGTAGTCTGCTTCGGCTTGCAGGTGTGTCCTCGAACACGAAAGTTGACTGGTAGTATTGAACAAAGGCTGTCGCCGAGATGACAGTGAGAAGGAATGGGCACGTGTCGTGAAGTAAACTCGTGTAGATTGTGCAGATAACTTAAGTGTTCATATCAGGTAAGCCATTTTGAAGTTTCAATTAAAAATATACCCCCTCTATTTCGAATCGTAAGTCGTTCAAAAGCTATATATATTTATGTCACGCCCCTTGGCCGTCGCCCGTCGCCGACGAGGCGTGAGCTCGTGGAAGATGGACACAAGGATATGCGACGATGGCTTTGGCTGGGCAAACCCCCAAGCCTTGGCCAAATGTTTCTTACTGAATGAACAAACTTGTCTGAAACGATACAGGACCTGGCTTCTTAAGCCTTACAGCGACGCCGACCCGGCGGAGCCCACTTGGAGTCTAATGCGGAAAATGTAAATAACAAGCGATACAATAATACGCCTTCTCTCAGGCTTCACGCACTGGTGGTGGCGCTGACACTTCCCCCCGCTTGAGTTCCAGCATGTCCCCAGGCTGGCGCATCCGGGAACCGAAGCTTGACGACGTGGTAGTCTTCCCAAGTAGCCGACGATGCTGGAAGCCTTGACCACTTGATCTTGACTTGTGGAACTGCTGCATTGCCCTTCTTGACGAGTCTGCGCTCCAGGATGGCTTCAGGTTCAGTTTGGGCTGCCGCGAGGTCAGAGACAGTGGGCAGCTGCTCAAACACTGGAGAGAAGTCAGGCACAAAAGGTTTCAATTGTGATATATGAAAGACAGGATGGATAAGAGATCCTGGAGGCAGGTTCAGTTTGTATGCCACTGCTCCAATCTTCTCAATCACTTCAAATGGTCCATAGTACTTGAAAGCTAATTTTGGATAGGGCCTGTTTGCAACTGAACTCTGAGTATAAGGTTGCAGTTTCAGCAACACTTTGTCACCCACAGTGAAGTCAAAATTTGTTCTCTTTTTGTCAGCCATGAGCTTCATCTTGTTCTGAGCTCTTGCCAGGTGTTCCTTGAGTGACTGGAGTTGCACCTCCCTGTTTTCCACAACTTCAGTTACATCAAAAGGAATGTGAGCTGGGATTGTAGGTACCTGTACCAGATTTGGTTCCTGACCATAGAGAGCCTTGAATGGGGGAGCAACCCAGTGCAGTGTGGTAAGTTGTATTGTACCACATTTCAGCCAAATGTAGCCAGGATTTCCAAGTGTTTGGAGCATCATGCACAGCACACCTGAAATACATTTCCAAGCATTGGTTGACTCTTTCTGTCTGCCCATCAGTCTGGGGATGATATGCTGTGGAAAATTTGAGATCCACTTTGTAGAGCTCAAAGAAAGCTTTCCAAAACTTGCTCAGGAAAACAGGATCTCTGTCAGACACAATGGATGCTGGAATGCCATGATGTTTGATCACATTCTCCATGAAGGACTGAGCAACTGTCTGTGCTGTGTATGGGTGTTTAAGAGGGAGAAAGTGTGCATACTTGGTTAGTCTATCAACCACTACTAGTATTACATTGAAGCCACTGGATTTGGGAAGGCCTTCAATGAAGTCCATGCTGAGATCTTGCCAGATACCTTGGGGAATTGGGAGGGGTTGGAGCAGACCCATAGGATGCTGGTTACTATGCTTTGCCTGTTGACATGTAGGGCACTGTTTGATGTAGTTCTCCACGTCCTGCCTGATGCCTTTCCATGCAAAATGCTTGTTAAGCTTGAAATAAGTTGCAGAGATGCCAGAGTGACCTCCCAATGGGCTGGAGTGGAAAGCAGCAATGAGTTTGGTTTGGATTGCTAAGTTGTTTCCAATCCAGACTCTATTGTCTTTCCTGATAAGACCATCTTGTAAGCTGAATGTCTGGTTATCCTGGCTTTGTGAGAGATAGGCTGTTTGAGGAGTTGCGAGCTTCGTGTCGTTGCATAGGAGTTGAGGACTTCCCGAATCCATGCTTTGTTGAACAATGAGATATAGATTGGATGGCCATTAAGTGGGCAACTCGAGAAAGAGCATCTGCTGCTACATTTTCTTTCCCCTTCCTGTAAACTATCTTGAATGTCAACCCCATCATTCTTGTCATAGCTTTCCTCTGTAAATCAGAGTGTAAGTTTTGCTCCTTGAGATATGCTAGTGATTTGTGATCAGTGAGTATGATGAACTCTTGCCTTTGAAGATAATGTCTCCATTTTTTCACTGCCATGATCAGGGCCAGAAACTCTTTTTCATATATAGAGAGTGCTTTCTGCTTTTCTCCCAAAGCTTTGCTCAAGAAAGCCACTGGACGGCCATGCTGCATCAAGACTGCACCTAAACCATCCTGACAGGCATCAGTCTCTACTGTGAATGTGGCTTTGAAATTTGGCAATGTGAGGACAGGGGTGTTTGTCATAGCAGACTTAAGCTTCTCAAAAACATCCTGAGCAGTGGTGTTCCATTGAAATTCTTTGGTCTTGAGCAAGTTTGTGAGGGGTTTACTGATGAGGCCATAGTGTCTGACAAAACTCCTATAGTAGCCTGTAAGACCAAGGAAAGCTCTCAATTCAGTAAATGAGATGGGTCTAGGCCACTGGAGCATGGAGTCAATCTTTGTAGAATCTGTTGACACTCCCTGCCTAGATGTGATGTGTCCCAAGTACTCTAAACTGCCCTGTGCAAAGGAGCACTTGCTCTTCTTCAGAAAGAGTTTGTTGGACCTGAGTAACTCCAGGACTTGTTGCAAGTGTACCACATGTTCCTCTAATGAAGGACTGTATATCAATATGTCATCTAAGAACACCAGTCCTGAATGTCTCAAGAGAGGTTGGAGAATGTGATTCATTAAACACTGGAATGTGGCAGGTGCATTGGTCAAGCCAAATGGCATCACTCTGTACTGAAAATGGCCATGTTGAGTCTTGAAAGCTGTTTTGAACTCATCAGCAGGGCACATTCTTACTTGGTGGTACCACGATCTCATGTCCAGTTTGGTGAACCACTTTGCTCCGAAAGTTCATCCAATATCTCCTCAATTATCGGCATAGGGAATCTATTTTTGATAGTAAGATCATTCAACTTCCGTAATCAACACAAAGTCTCCAAGAACCATCTTTCTTCTTGACAAGTAATACGATGATGCAAAAGGACTTTGACCGTGGGTTATGAGGCCGAGCTAGGAGTTCTTTGACACGAGTTTCAATTTTAGTTTTGTGGAAGGGAGAATAATGGCAAGGTCTAGAATTGACAGTCGCACTGGTGTGAGGGGGATAGTGTGATCATAGACTCGTGTGGGGGAAGAGTCTTGGGGTCTTGGAACACATCTGCATAAGCGTGAGCGAGATCTTGAATGCTTGGTGGTGGTGGTTCTTGGCGTAGCACTAATGGAGTAGAATCGGGCGTGGTCGGTGAGTCCACCCTAACACAAGCACAGAGGTCATTTCCTTTTGCAGCCTGATACACTTGAGTGGCAGACATTGTGTTGAGTTGGGTTGTGTTTGCTGGTTCAGCAATCCCTTGAAGCTTGATTGTCTGGCCTTTGTTGGGAAACTGCATTGTCTTAAGCACCCAGTCAAATTGCATTGGGTTGTGTGTCATTAGCCAGTCATATCCTAGTATAGCATCATAAGGGTGCATATCAATCACCATCATGTCAGAGCTGATGGTGTGGCCTTGACAATACCATTCCAGATTTGGTATTCTTCTATCTGCCTTGATGCAGGAACTGTTGGCCAACTGAATTGCCTTTGCTTGCATGGGAATAGTATGTAGCTGTGCCAAACTCTTTGCTAATGAAGCTATGGGAACTACCACTATCTAGCAGAATGAGCATGACCTTATCTTTCACTTGAGCTTTGAATCTCATACACTTAGGTGCTTCTTTACTAGTGAGAGCATTGATAGACAGTTGCATGAATTCTTCATTGATCTTGTCTTCTGCTTCCATATCATTGAGAACTTCATTAGAAAGTTCCCTATCCAATTCATTGACTGCTAAAGCATTGATCTGGGGTTTCTTTCTGGCCTTGCACACCTCCAAGTGTCCAGGAACAAATTTCTCTCCACAACCATAGCATAGGTTGTTAGCCCTTCTGTAATCTCTCAACTGTCGATCTTGCCAGTTGACATTGGTTGTCTGATGAGGTTTGATTTCAGGTTTATGCGGTTGTAACTCTTCGAGGAAAGTTACGTCGGAGCCTTTGGATTTATTCTTGTCCCGAGCTTGTAATTGTTCTTTGAACCTTGGCCAAGTTTGCAGCTTTCAACACAATCACTGGCATTTGAGCTTGGACTAGAGCTCTAATATCATCATTGAGACCCCTCATGTATTGCTGGGCAAAAAATAACTCATCATATGCAGAATTATGCATAGTGACTCCAAACTGCAAATTCTGAAATTTGGTGGTATAGTCCTCTACTGTACCCTCTTGTTTTGTTGTCATGATCTCATCCAAAGCTGCCCTGAAATCATCAGAGCCAAACTGCTTCTCCACTTCATAGCAGAAATGTGTCCAGCTCTTAAAACTCTGTGTTTGCTTGAAGGATTGGTACCATCTTGCTGCTTTATCTTTCAGATGAACCCTTGCAGCAGTAACCCACATGCCTTTAGGAATTTGATAGAGGTCAAAGCAATCCCTGCAATTGTCCAACCAACATTTTGGGTCCTCACCATAGAAGTTAGGAAACTCCATCTTTGGCAACACTTGCTTGGGCAGCCTGTGATCTCTAGCATCATATCTGTCTCTGTCTCTTCCCACATTCCTGTCCCTGTTGTGTTGCCTTTCTCTAGCATGTTCCCTAGCTCTTGGCACTGCTCTTGGTCTTGGCTGATTGTTGTCATTGTTTGTGGGATCCTGAGTAGCTGAGTATCTGTAATCAGACCTGAGTTGCTGGGAAGGTCTAGTGCCCTCCTTGTTCTGATCACCAGCAAAAGGGTTGTTGAAAGTGAGTGTTTCCTCTTCATCATAGGCAAAGCTGTCATCATACAATGGTTCTGCATCAAAGACAGGTTCCATGGGAGCCTTGTTTTTACTTGTCCCGTTGTCCCCGCAGGATCTTGGTCGATGTTTCCCCATTGAGCATCAACTGTTTTGTCATGAGTTCTTGTTCTTTGGAGTACTCATCCATGGTTGTGTCCCGAAGGTCGAGCTGGGCCTTGATCTGCCGCTGGGAGGTACTCAACACCTTCTGTGCTTCGCTCATCTGCTTGAGAGCTTCGTCATCTCGTGATTTGGTTGAACATAGTGTCAAAGTTTCTCTGCAATCCTTCCCACTTGTTGTTCTCTTCATCTGAGCGCCGAGTCATGGCGTCCAAGATCAGTTGAGTCTGATTTGAAGCAAAAACCTGCGCCTTTCTTGAGGAAGCCAGAGGTGCAAGCGGATGGTTTGGCCTACGCCTCCCGAGTCTCACCGCAAGCACAATCACCGCCGCCCGGGAAATAGGCAAAGCCGAGAGGTTTGCTACTCGGTCGGGCTGGCGTGCAAGCACAATCCGCGACCTTGTACTCCAAGCTTTGGAATTTCCCCGCCAACGCCACCGCACAACAATCGGCATGCGTAGCTCCGAATTTTACACGGATACTTGTTTCGCAACCCTTGCTACGACCGATTGCCGGCCCAATGTAAAGAACACGGCTTGATTTACTCGTTTGTACACCGCCGCCCAAACCGGAGAAATCGCACCTACGAAAGGTGGTAAATTGCAAACATGGTGGTGGTGGGGAGGTGGTAGGTAGTCTGTTCGTCGTCCTAGGTTTACACGGACGCCGAGGCTGACCCGATCCGACCGGAGATGAACCTGAGGAACCTCCACACGAGCACCTTGCGGGCGCAGAAGGAGATCCCGGCACCTCGGATTTACAGATCAAGATCGAGCTACGGGGCTGTAACCCTAGTCGGAGGAATGAAACATACCCGTGCGAAGGTGAACGGTGGTGGTGGGGATGGTGGTGGTAGCAGACTGCGCCGGCGAAGTTGCCGCCGCCGCCGCCGGTAACTTGGGGACGAACACGAAGGCGCCGCCCGCCCGAGAATCGATAGGCTCTTGATACCAACTTATCACGCCCCTTGGCCGTCGCCCGTCGCCGACGAGGCGTGAGCTCGTGGAAGATGGACACAAGGATATGCGACGATGGCTTTGGTGGGCAAACCCCCAAGCCTTGGCCAAATGTTTCTTACGAATGAACAAACTTGTCGAAACGATACTCGGCTTCTTAAGCCTTACAGCGACGCCGACCCCGGCGCCGGGCCCACTTGATCCAATGCGGAAAACGTAAATAACAACCGATACAATAATACGCCTTCTCTCAGGCTTCACGCACTGGTGGTGGCGCTGACAATTTAGAAAACCTGCAACTAGGTTACTACAATTTAGAATGGAATGGAAGGAGCATTTAGCAAACAGCTTCAACTCTATATCTCTATTCCTAATAAAACTCAAAGGGAATCGTTGACGCCGGCTTCCAGGCTTCCGCTCGCTCGCCCGCCGCCCGGCTTCCCATCCGCTCGCCCAGCATGAGACCCACGCCCTACAACGCCGCCCGCCGGCCTCCAACCCCGAGCTCCTTACCCGGCCTCGACCTCCCTCGGCCCCCGCTCCTCGCTCCCCTCGCTCCTTGCTCCCTCCAATCCCCCTCGATCCGGCACACCTAGCCACCGCCTCCACCGCCGCGACGCCGGCCTCCACGCCCAGTCTCTTTTGCCGTCGTCGACGCCAGCCCGTGCTCACCGACGACGTCGTCGACCCCGCAGCTGCCTTCGGACCGAGGTGGGCCATGGAGGAGGAGGTGGACGTCTCACCGACGACGCGCCGGCCGGCAAAGACCTCGCTGTTGCTCACCTCCCGGCTCCCCGCCGCAGACGAGATCCGGAGGCGGCACGACCGGCGCACGAGCACGGGTGAGTCAATCCGCACCGCCGCCATCTCCAACTCGAAGTAGCGGCGGCGCTGCAGCATGGCGACCTTGCGTGGTGCACCCGGTGGCGCAGACGACGCGGAGGTCGACCTTCCGCATCTGGAACAGAACCGACGCGCTGCACTATCCCAATTGACCCCGCGCCGGCGCCGCGGCTGTGCTGCCGCAGCCCCGCTCCTCCCCGGCCCCGGCCGACCTCGGCGGCGCCGCGGTGCAGTGGACACGGAGGTCGACCTCCTGCATCTGGATTTCTGGAGCTGGATGAGCGCGTGCACGTCGAGGGTCGACTGTGAGATGGATGTTGTCGTGGGTCTGGTAGTGGCAGTGTCGTCGTGCCCAGGGTTCACCAGGTCCAGCAGCATCTGCGATCCTTCACTTTGCGTTTCCAACCGATTTTTTCTTTCGCAGTTTACTGCCACTGTTCTGCTATATTTTTAGAGCATGGTTAGACGTTGGAATGATTTTATCATTCACTTGCGAACCCCAGCAGTTTGATCATTGTATTCCCAGGCACATTTTGATTTGTTTTAGGTGGATGTGCCCCCATTTAGCTGTTGCTTTGGACTATGCTCTCCGGATTGCACAAATTGGGACATAACCCACCAAACAAAATTAACAAATGTTCTGTTAGTTCAAGACCTTAAATATGTAGTCTGACTTACGTTGGAAAGATTATCATTCACTTACAGACTTGCTTAATTCCAGGGTTGTGCATACTGCGGAGGTGTTCGGTGCTGGCCAGCTGCTGCGTCGATGTGCTCAAGTTCGCTGCCCCGTTCCACCATCCAGCAAACCATCAGCAAGGGCGCCAAGGTCCTCTCAAGCTACTTGGTGTGTTCCCAGCCTTCGCGTTTCTCATTTGATTTGAGGAAGCAATGCTCTTCCCACACATAGAAAACATAGGAATTATAAGTACTCCTAGGATCCATGTGTTTGTGATAATCTGATTTGCTTTGGTTAAGTAATACTATACATGGACACAGAACACTGCCTATTGTATTAGTTGTGATTTTGCTTGAGGTGTTTTACGATTTTAGCTTATCTTCAAACAGCTAACTATTACTTTTTTTTTTTTTTTTTTTTTTGGTTTTGGACGAAAACTGTGAATTGCTGGAAAGGTGAAAAAGAATTATTTTAGATGATCAGGTGCTTGCCAAGTCCGACGAATTTAGTGAGGTTTGCTTCCTTGAATCCACAAAGGGTGCATTATGCAGATTCTTAGCTTTGGGAGCGCAGTTGCCTACCTGTAAAAATTAAAACCTATGTGGATTGAATTTTTATTGAGGGTCCGCTATCTGGAGCCCCTTTGGACTGCATTGCCACCTTGCCGGTAAGCAACAACTTCAATTTGGTTGGCCTTCATTTACTACAGCACTCAGCAGTACTGTTATGTTTATGTTAGGTAGTCACCAGATAAGTGACAGTTTGGTTTGTAGTTCAATTTCCTCAAGAAGTGTTGTGTGCTAAAGCTTTCTCATTTGCATCATATAAAAGACTGCAAATAGGTTTTGTCAGACAAGACTGGTGCAAATATGTCTCGTGTGACCAATTTGGCTAAAGAGGTTGGAGTGTTACTAGATGGGATTAACTAACTGTTTTGGACAGCCAGAAAAATGAGAGATGTCTGCCTCCAAGCGATCCAAACTTGGGATGAGTTCATCGCTGCTCTGAATGACGTGCTTGACCTTGGCACCACCGTGAGATGAAGATGAAGTCCACGAAGATGTTTTATTTTAGGCTGTTATTATTTTGCTGATTTTTAAGTTGACATCTATTGTCTTAAGGCATCTGTCTTAAGGCATCTATCATTCACATGTATTTCATAGCTACAGGAAACCCTTGCCCATCAATTAGTTCCACACCCTATAATATTTATATTTTTATTAATCTGCAGGTTCATCAGTTAGGTTCCTTTACAATCCTATTATGTTATCCAGTTTTTGAGTGATTGTAAGAACCCAGCTATTCATATAAACAATCTTTTCACTAAGCTCAGTACCCGGAGAAGTTATGCTAACAAGTCATTTGGTAACTTTTCTATGGCCTGATATTAACGTGCATCCCCTTCAGCTTGGCATTTTCTCCATGCCTATAACAATGGGCATTGTCACAAATGACTCATTAGTTTGACAGGAGCAGACATGATCCGTTGAAGACAATATACCTCAATACCTGTAGTAGTCCATGGGACAATACTTGCAATAACGATGTTGCAAACATCATGTTCCAAAAATCACTTTGTAATGGCAATGTTGCAAACATCACACAAAATATAACACTTGTAATGGTGATGTTGCAAACATGTTCGTACTTATGTGGTGGTGTTGTGATTTGTTCCCGTTGCAACGCACGGGTATTTACCTAGTGCACTAATGATGGGGGTGCTTGAATTGCAGCAGGAAGCACGCAGCGGCCGTGGCCGTATCGCCAGCTGGACAGGGATGGCGCCAGCTGGAGCAAATGGGCCCGCATGTCAGTGGAAGGAGGCCGAGCACAACCGCCTCCCACGCTCACACTGCGAGTCCAGAAGCCGTCGGCCATGGCCTTGAAATATCCCGCCTCGCTCCGCCGCCTTGCCGTGCTCCCCAAACCGCCTCCCCTGCTTGCTCTCGCCGCTCCCCTCCCATTTCGAATCCCCTCCCTCCCCGCAACAGCCCGGCGATCACCTGCCCCAGCACCGCCACCACCACCACCAGGCCGGCGATGGACCTCTTCCCCGACGGGGGCTTCGTGCGGCTGCAGAGCCGCGCGACGGGAAAGTTCGTCCACGCCGACGAGGACTGGGAGCGGGTCTCCCTGCGCCTGCTCGGCGTCACCCCGTCCCCGTCCCTGAACACGGTGTGGCGGGTGGAGCACCTGGTGGAGGGCGGGTACACCTACGTGCTCCTCCAGAGCGCCGCCGTCGGCCGCTACCTCTCCTACTCGATGAAGAAGCCGAAGAAGGGCCACCGCGGCCTCCGCGTCACCCAGCGGGACCGCAGCGAGCCCGAGGGCTTCTACGCCCGGCGGCAGTCCTGCCCGTGGATGTGGAGGGTCCAGGCGCTCCCCGCGCCCGACGAGGGCTACGTCACCCTGCGCTACTTCGCCTGCTACCTCTGCGCCAACAGCAGGTTCTTCCGCTGGAAGAAGAACTTCGTCACCGCCGACCTCAACCCGGCCGCGCCCCGGGTCGACACCGTGATGCACTGGAATGTCCACCCGGTCGAAGCGAGCCCGCTGCCGCGATCCCTTCCGCCACCCCGCCCGTTTATGCTTGAGCTTGTTGAGGATCAGGTGCGTGCGTGGCCTCGCCATCATCCTAGCTTTCTCCTCCCTTGCGTCGCGGTTCGTTGGAACACCAATCACGGAACGGATGCGTTGATTTTGATTTTCACCTTCCCAGAAATCTGATTATTACTGCATGGCAATATTTGCGTTAATGCTTGCCTGAGTCTGAAACTGTTTGTTTCTTCCGATACAAGACTACTGAACATGTGTTAATTAATTCTCGTGTTACCTTCTCGTGCCTCTGCATCTAGTTCGCTTTGGGGAGCTGTTCCTGAATCCTGAGCTGTTCCACAAATTATTGTGTATTCTAGATTGCGGTATGCGGATTAGTTCTGAGCGGCATTAGTTCGCTTTACGAATTTATCTGTCATCCGTTATTTCTGAGTCGAATCATGGTATGAACTCCATTTGTTACGATATGTACTCGAATGTGATTTGCGCTATTTGGTGTTACGATGTGTACTCGAATGATTTGCAATTGGTTTAGTTTTACTGATTTCTGTGAGCAAATCCGAAAGAATTTGGTCTCTGAACATTCCGTTGTGAGTAAAACGTATATTCAGAAATGTCCATTCAGACATGTGCGGGCAGTGACAGGGATTCCGTTTGATTTCTTTAATTCTTTTACTAAACACAGGAAAGCGACATTGACATGTATACTTGAAAGATTTGAGCTATTTGTTTGGTCTTACTCATTTATACCGGATCGATTCCAATTGGTTTAGTTTTACTGATTTCTGTGAGACATTCTGAAAGAATTTGGTAGCTAAACATTCCATTGTCTCCATTGTCTGAATATTCAGACATGTTCATTCAGTTACCGCTGTTGTCCAGCCGTTTGATTTCTTTAATTCTTTTCCTAAACACAGGAGGGAGACAATAATGCCCCGTTGTATCCGCGTGCGCCACGGACGATCCGGCACGTGCGGGCGAACGATCAAGGGGAGTTCGACCAGAACCAATACAACTGGCCCTCATTCGCTTTCTTCGGCGTCTCCGTGAGCTTCCTGAAGACCCAGCTGCGGCACCTTCAGGGCTGGAACGAGGACGAGGACGTGGCCAGGGCCGCCTACACGCTGTGCATGCTGCCCGGCTCGCATGGGCGGCTATTGCCGCTGGTCACCAAATACCTGCCTCGCAGCTTAGATTCCATGAACATCGTCGCCTTCAGGACTGCATCGCCAGGTGACTACTCTGCAATTTTCTCAGCATTCCGTGCAGCACTAGTTATCTGCTTTGTGCTCTCACAGTTTCGGTATGTGAGATGTTCAATGTTAACAACATAGACCATAGCTCAAGTATGGTTCTGTAGTTATCAATTTGTTATGTAAATAGATCAGTAGAAGAAAAATCTGCATGATAGATTTTGAGTAGTGCCATACTCAGAAAATGTAACTTGCCTATTATTCTGACAACAGGAAATGCAACAGGGAAAATCTGCTGACATACTAACATTATGATAGATTTTGATTAGAGCATAGTGTCATAAGACAAAAATCTGCTTGTGCTCTCACAGTTTCAGCATGTGATGTTCAATGTTTCCACCGTGCAACAGCAGCGCGACTTGTACACTATGCAACAGCATGTGGCTGAAGTTTGAAGTTTGGTTCTGTAGTTCTGAATTTGTTATGCAAAGAGATCAGTAAAAAAATAGCTGCATGATAGATTTTGAGTAGAGCATAGTTTGGTACTGACAACAGCCTGTTGCTTTCCATTGCCCTGATGTTCAGAGAAACTCGGCCGTTTAATTTTGAACAGTTGTCTGTAGTATCCTCTTCTTGGTTTTTTGGAGTTGTTCATTTTAGTCAACTTGTGCTTGAGGTATTGGTTTACTTCGTTTCGGTAGGACTAATCTAAAACATGTTGTACATATAAGAAGCACTTGAATAGAAATGACCTCATTCTCAGGTCTGTAGTGTTCATAATGCTGCATAGCATTTAGCAGTCCTTAATTTGACAGATTCTTGACTTGGTCCAAATTATCTGATTGCATTTTTACCATGGTGGTCAGTTTACAAATTCAGCTGTCCCCATAATCTGATCTCCAGTTCAAACAATTCAGATTTATGCTTGTTAGCTAATAGTGTTAATCTTGGAGCTGATTGTCTACTCTTATCTATTTCTGTCCACTGTTGTTTAGTTCTGTGTTGTAATACCCATGATATGATGCCTTGTTGTCTCATTGATTTTTCTTGTTCTCTTATGAATTCAGGTGCTGCGGCATTACGGTATCCAGCACCACCCGCAGCGGATGATGCTGCAGCACGAGTACGAAAGCGGAGCTTCTGGCAACGTTGAAATTCATCTTTTTGGCAACCAAAAGCATTTAAGCACTGTTGCCCGTGATACTGTGACATGTGACATGAGAATTGTCCCATAGTTTCTGAAAATTCTGCAACTCTTCTGTAATGGTGGATAGATTTGATGCGGTCTACTGACCAGAAGCGTTCTGAGATAACCTTTCAGTTTGAGAACATAAAACTGCTGAAAGCATTATGCCGAAGTAATGGTGCACGGTTCTGCAAAGTAACATTGGTTGTAGTTACCATCATCATCTCTGTTGGGTGATGGACTGATGGCAAGTATAGATGTGGCCGATTTTGCCCGTACATTGATCCTGTTAATTGAGTTCAGCTTTTTAGTCGTGGACTGAAAAATCATGTTTTGCATCATTTGTGTGCTGATAAAGCTAAGGGGACATCCTTTTCTTTGTTTTTTGATGTTTTCAGCATATTTGAAACAACCTTCCTGCAACTCTACTCCCAAATCTCCCTGGTTTTTTGTTAAAGAAACTGAACCTCCCTGTTTCAAGTTGGGGTTTCTTGGTTCTGTTGCCAAATTTTTTGCCTCATTTGTTCAGTGGCATGATTTCTTTGGAGCTATGTTCTAATTGAATGTTTAAAGCCTTAAGCTTGTCAGATGTAGTTAACTGGTGCTGAACTGCTAGCTTGCATCTATTTTGTTTCCAGTAGCCATGGACCACCTGATTTTAATCCAGCATTTCCTTAAGGAGGTAAGCTGGTATCAGGGTTTTACAATTGGCATTCAGTTACAAGCATTACAAAATATGATGCACAAAACTGATATATATTTTATTCAAAATTCGAGTTTTCTACATATTGCTGACGCATGACTAATGTATGTATGGTTTGCCATTAAATTACTCCCGTACTCCCTTGTTGTGCCAGTTATTTGTAGTTAGGACTTTTCTTTATTTCAGATTTCAGACTTCGTATAGCCCTAGTTCACATTGTTCAACCAGCAACAACATCTTAACTTTTTAAGTAGGCCTAAGGTTGCACAAAAGTTTTTCAGCATTGGTTTATGGTATTTTTTTCTCTAGTAACATGCACTGCCAATTTCTAAGCTTCATTCAGTTGTGCTCTAACTTGCAAGAACATATTATGCAGGGAGGCATAAATGCTGCGCTTGGAAACATGAGTGAAGATGATTGGAGGTCGCATATGTATGACACTGTTAAGGGAAGCGATTGGCTCTGAGCTAGTTCTCATGATTTTACCCACATCTACTTTTGTGTTTTAGTGGAAAGGAACTGAAATCTTTGATTCATAATATATTTTCCTTAATAAGAACAGGGAAATCTTTAAGCAAATATCAAATTATCCTATGTTTTGACATTCTCATCCATTTCCAGGTGACCAGGATTCTATTCAGTATATGTGCAGAGAAGCACCAAAAGCTGTTATAGAGCTTGAGAACTATGGATTACCATTTTCAAGAACTGAAGAGGGAAAGATATACCAACGTGCCTTTGGAGGACAGAGCTTAGATTTTGCCAACGGTCAGTGTCTGTAACTTGTTTTGGAAAGCACCCTTTTACTTTTTGTATTCTGCATGCTCTAACTGTGTACTATCATCAGGTGGACAAGCCTACCGTTGTGCCTGTGCTGCTGACAAGAAACAAGTAGAATATAAAGCTCTATAACAGACAATGTTTGGTGAGTCTCCATTCTCTGCAATGGGATCTTAATTCCTAGAATGTAATGTTTATGTTATCCTAATATCGTTAACGTTTTTCTCATCCTCTAATGAGATCACACACAGCTACACATGTTGCGTACTCGCTTTGCATTGTATATATCACATATAATGTACAGATTCAGTCTTATTTTTTCCCAATTATATCTGTCTCGGAAAATAATTATCTCTTCCAATTCTCATTGCCCTTTAAATCCATTTCATATGTCCAGTTTTAAATTCTATGGCTTATATAGTTTCTGTGGCAATTCCCCCTCCACTTATACTGACCATGAATGAAGAATGAAAATTCTCGCTTTTTTAATCATTCATTCAGATTTTAGACACAATGCATAATAGTGGGAAAAATGAATATACGTTTCCTTCAATAGTAACAAAATATATTTTCACACCATTGTTTAATAAAGTAAAGAATAAACCAGGGAAACATGTTCTGATACGAAGGCTCTAAATCTTGTCGAGAAAATGAAAAAATGCACCAAGGCTTTTTCAGCGTTGTTATTTTGAGTCCGGCCGCTTTGGTATTGGGCTCTCGTGGTCACAAATTCACAAATCGGATGAGCTGAATTTTGGTGAACCAGGACACGCGGATTCAATCCAAGCAGCCTTCGCTTGCCCTCGTCGATTCACAACCGCCGGATCCACCCACAGCGTTGCTCCTGCTCCCACGCAACCTACCATGCCGCCGCCACGGAGATCAGCGCGCCGCCGATCCACCACCGCCGCCGTCGCCGCGGAGTCCCCACGCGCCGCGCGAGGCAGTCGCCGGCTGTCTGTGCGGCACAGCGAGCCGTTCAAGCGGGAGGGCCCGGGCGGCGCCGCAGCGGCGGCGGCGGTAGGAGACGACGACGACGACGGGCTGCCGCTGAGCGACGAGGCCCTCCTCCTGGTCTTCTCGGCGCTCACGTCCGCGACCGCCGACCTCGTCCGCTGCGCCGCCACCTGCCGGCGCTGGCGCCGCCTCGTGTCCGCCGACGCCGCCTTCGTCTGCCCGCGCGCCACCCCGCGCTCCGACCCCTGCATCCGGAGCCTCGCGCTCGGCTTCTTCTTCCACTCGCACGTGCCCCTGTCCTCCGCCGCCGCCTCGCGTCGCCAGCCCTCGTTCGCCGCGCTCGTGGACGCCGGCGCGTCCCGCGTGGTGGCGTCCCGGAACGGCCGCCTCGTGCTGGACCTTCGCCGCTGCGCCAACCCCAAGGTCACCCACGTCGTCAGGCTGGCCGTCTGCAACCCGGTGACCGCCGCCAACGGCGGCGGCGTCGACGTCCTCCCGCAGCTGCGCGGCAAGGACAGCCCCACCGGGCCCTACGCGTGCACGGTGATCACCGCGGCCGACGAACGCGGCGGCGGCGGCGGTGACCGGCGTGTGATGACGCGGTACAGTTCCTACCGAGTGCTCCTCATCTACAACCGCCGCAGCTTCACGGCGGTCCAGTGCTACTCCTCGGACGCGGGAACCTGGGGGCCGGAGGCGGAGGTGACCGGCGCCAGGATCGGCAGGACCCAGCTCGCTGCCGTCGGGCCGCACGCCGCCGTCGTGCACCGCGGGGTCGTGTTCTGGCCTGGCCTCGCGGTGGCCCTGCGGCTCGACTCTTTGCTGCAGCCGGCGGCGCCTGCAGTGTCCCCGGCGAAGAACGACGGCGCGACGCCGCCGTCGCGGTACACCGTCGCGGGCATCTCCACCGCAGCGCGGCCGCGCCAGTCGAGCGCGACACACCGGCTGCTCGGAGTTACGCCTGGCGGTGGATTGCTCCGAGTGGAGGCTGACCGAGAGACGATACGGGCCTACTGGGGAGGACGACGCGAAGACGGCGACGCCGACGGAGACATCGTCGACGGCGGCTGCTTGCTGGGCGAAGCGTTGAAGTGGAGGTGGACGATGAAGCAGGCGCTGATGATGGTGCACACGGTGAGCCTGCGGTGGCTCTGCGAGAAGAGCGGCCTCGTCATCTTCACGGCCAGGAATAACTCTGACATGTCCACTCACGTTTACACGTTGGACGTGGAGACGAAGGAGTTCAGGAGGGTGGCGACGGCAGCCGGCGGCGAGCCGTCGTTGGGGGAGATGTGTGGGTACGAGATGGACAGGGTGACTCTGCTCGCCTCGCTCGGTCGGTGATGGCACCTGATATTCCAAGTCGCAGTTTGTGTTCCGAAAATTCCTAATTTGGGCTCCTGACGTTCCAGAGCTCGCAGTTTGTGTTACTTAGAGCATCTCCAACAGTTATGCAATTTTGGTTTGGCGTTGTTGTTGTTTGCCAATTCCCAAAAACGATATGGAGAGGAAAAAATAAAGCCATCTCCAATAGTTTGGCGTTTGGACTTGGCGTTTTTAGGAAAAAGGGAAAACTAACTCAAGGGCCATGGGTCAGTTCGTGCTGGACAACTATGGCGGGATTCTCGGATTTCACAAATGCTTGCCACCGGTGCCTATGCAAAAATGCCAACTTTCCTCCCTCAAATGCCAAGTTACCCAAAATGCAAAACTCAAATGCAAAACTTTGGAGACCTCTTTTTAAGCTTTTTGGCAAATTTCAAGAATCTGCAAACTCCAAATCGATAACCTGCTTGGAGATGCTCTTATAAGTTCCCACTTCCTAATTCCTAATTGAGCTTAGTTTTTCATGCTGAATTCTGAAACGAAATTACCATATAGCCATATAGGGCTCTTGATATTCTAAAGTTCACAGTTCGCGTTCCGAATTTTTCTAATTTGATTTTAGTTTTTCAAGATGAAATTCTGAAAAGAAAGTACCATCATACGATTAAATAGACACTGACAACTGCAGTTACGTAAAGAGTTGCTAATACGGGTTCAAGCTGAAATTCTGAAAGGAAAAGTACCATCATACGATTAAACAGACACTGACAACTACAGTTACATGGAAATAAAGAAGCAGTTCAACATAGCGGCACATTCTCAAGTCAACAGAGGTAGAATTACTGAATTAGTGGTGGCCTGGTGGGTAGAATAATTAACATGAGCCCTCAAGCTGCTTGGAAGCTAACATAACGTGCCGATCAGTCGATTGCTGGGGAATGGGCAAACTATACATGATCTAACACTTCATGTTCAGTCATCATCGGAGTCAGTCTCGACTTCTCGAGGGAGATAATCCTGCCAGCTACCATCTCCATGACCAGTTACCTCGTTGTCCAGGCAAAGGTCAAGGCGCAGTGTGGACTCGTTCTGGATATTGCAATCTGCAACTGTAAGCTCATCATCCTCAAGCCTTTTGCCATCAAAGACAAGTATCTGCTGGTCCTGAATCCTTTCCTTAATATCGTCGATTGTGTCAGATGGCTCCACCTCGAGAGTGATGGTCTGGCCAGGGAAAGCATTCAGACTGTCCGCAGCCATTTACTCCATTTTCTTACTCCACACGTCCTGGTCATCAAGTTTACTCCATACACGTTTCTTCCGCACCTACGTGACCTCCATATCTCATACTCCATCTCAACTACCGAAATCGCCCACTTATCACTTTATCTAAATATATTCATTGTGAGATCTAGTTTTGAAGTATTTATTAGAATCTAATTTAATGAATGCGAATCGAATTTAATTTAGTTAATTAGTTTATGATTTATAACATTTTTTGTAAGTTGAAATAGCGAGGGCCCGCCAAAAAGATTCTCTCCCTCCCTCCTCTTCCTCTCACGCGCACGCTCCGTGGAGCCCGCAGCCTGCCCGCATCGTACGCACGCCACAGGCTGCTCGATACGCCAGATTTCGCGCTCGGCCGCTCGTTCCGGAGGCTGTGGCGTACGCCGCTGCAGCTGCTCGAAGCGTCATATTCACCGCCATATCCGAGCTGGCTTGGTACCGTTTCGTTTTCAGGCAAGCGCTGTGGGTAGTCTCACAAAAATCTGCATGCCAAAGTCAAGGTGCAACGTGGACTCCTTTTGGACATTGTAATCGGCAAGTGTCCTCCCATCCTCAAGCTGCTTGCCGTCAAAGAAGAGCCTCTGCTCGTCCTGAATCATTGCCTTCACTTTGCCGATCCTGTGAGATCCCATAAACGACAGCGAGATGGTCTTGCTAGGGAGTGCCTTCACGAAAACCTGCATGCCACCCTTATGGCTGAGGTCAAGGTCCAGGGTTGACTCCTTATGAATGTTGTAATCAGCAAGCTTGCCACAACCGTTTAGCTGCTGGCCATCGAAGATGATCCTCTGGTGCTTCCGTATCTTTTCCTGGACATCACTGATCGTATCAGATGGCTCCACTTCCACAGTGATTGTCTTACCAGAGATGGTCTTCACGAAAATCCACATGCCAAAGTCAAGGCGCAGGGTAGACTCATCTTGGATTTTGTAATCTCTCGAAGTGTCCGTCCATCCTCAAGGCTTGCCAGCGAAGACGATCCTCTGATGCCCATGAATCTTTTTTCTGACATTTTCGACCGTGTCGGATGGCTCCACCTCAATGGTGATGGCATTGCCAATGAGCAGTTTCACATGAATATTCGTGCAACGACAATCTTCACAACGAGGAATACGTAAATTAAGATACAGAATGGACTTCTGAATATTGTAATCGGCAATTGTGCACCCATCCTCAAGTTGCTTGCCGAAAAAGATAAGGCACTGGCACGGGCAAAAGCCCTCTTTTTCCTGAATCTTTTCCTTGATCTTGTCAATTGTGTCTGAGGACTCCACTTCGACTATGATGCTCTTGCCATATAGGGTCTTCACAGAGATCTCCATCTGAACATAGCAACAAAACATGTTAGAACAGAGGCGCAAAGATATAGTTACCATTCAACTTACAGCAACACTTTAGAAACAGAATGTAATAGCAAGCAACGTCCTAAAGCGGTATAAATTATATAACCAAATAGCAACAGCAGAACTACCTGGAGAATCACTACGATTGTTTGATGAACTACCATTACAGACATACATACAAAAAGACTGCTCCGAGTTCTACTCCAAAAAAATAGGCTATGCCCAGAGCCTCTTAAATGTTCAAAATACTAGTTACCTTGAAAGCGAAGTGTCTGATCAAGACAGCAGAGAATGTGCAGAAGAATAACAAATTTAACCAATCGGACATTTAGGTCAATCAAAACACACAATACATATATATTGTTAAATAAATGAGTTAAATGGTACAAATAATCACCTCATACTATCTAGTACATGATATTAACAATTTAATCTAAAGCATGTGCATCAGGTAAGAGATCACACCAAATATGTGTACTTAGTCACCACGAGTGTATAAAACTACTACTTATGAGCAATATAAAAGGTATGCTGGTGCAATAACGAAACCAAGATCTAGAGGTCCTCAAATTACTAAGTGATATGAACATCTAACTAGTGCAATGTTTATTTGGTTCGAGTCGAGTAGCATAAAGTTTCAATCACGATAAAATCTTAGCTTCTTTTTCTGTACAAAGGCACTGAAAAGGCAACCAGAGAAATCAAGATCTAGATGTCCTCAAATTACTAATTGATATGAACGTCCAACTATTGCAAGGTTTATGTGATTCGAGTAGCATAAAGTTTCAATCACAAATAAATCTTAGCTTCTTTTTTGTTCTGTATGTGAGGTAGGAGTCGTTGTCGGATTCGTCGAGTCATGGACGGACCGAGATATCAATGTCGACCTCGGTGTCATCTTTGTAGTCAGGATCCCCGAGGAGGTAGTCCATGTGGGCCCTCATGAAGCTGGCGACTGACCTGCGCGCCACAATCCTCTGAACATGCTCGCTAAGGTCCCAGGGGACTTGGCGGGCCTCGATCTCAGTGGTGATGAGGCCGGCGATCTGTTCATGGGGAAATGGAGCACTTCGTGGGGTTGACCCCTACTGAGTCGTCTCCTCACTTGGGGATGCTAAGGCCGCGTCTTTGGGGCGGTCATGCTCTCGATCGGCAGCACGGGGTGCTACTCCTCTGGGGTGAGTGTCCCCAGGTCATCCAGGCGCTGTTTTTCCATGAGCTCGGCGATGGAGAATATGGGCGTCCAGGGTTTCCTAGATGCGGATTGCGCTCCCGTCGAGGAAGCACGAAGTCGAGACTCCCGAACCGGATGTGCGATCGGCGGAGGAGACGGCGTGCGGTGAAGCCATCCAAAACTCAATAAGTTGTCGAGACGTGCAACCCTCCTACCTGGCGCGCCAACTGTCGGTGTTTTGAAACTGACCAACTAGTAAGTTTTAGTTTGCGTGTCGGAATCAGATGGTGAGACAATGAGACACAAATTTTATACTGGTTCGGGTGAAACATCCCTACGTCTAGTTCGAGTGGGTGCTCGTGTTCTTTATCTCAAAGTTTGCAATGGGGGTACAAGCGCAGCGAGAGAGAGAGGTGGAGTGCTCTTAGGTCTCGATGCGAGGGTATGTGAGTGAAGTGTGTTGCGATGATCTAGGTGGTTTCTCAGCTTTTCCCTTTTATAGAGCAAGGGGGTGGTCGGATACGTACATATATTTTGTTAGTCATGGACCATCCCGCTTCGCTCCTCTGTCTTCTTTGGCCGGTGCCCCTCATCATGGTCTTTAGGCCTTCGTGTCGACTTCGGGGTTGACCCTTCGGTAGGGTCCGGGCATTCCCGTCTTGAACTTACCGCATGGCACAGCGTCATGGGCACTTGTGTCTTGGTGACTTTCCTCTTGTACGGGCGTTCTTCTTCGATTCGTCGTTGGTCGATTCCTTCCTTGTGCAGCCATCATTCGGTGAAGAGATTTCAGGAGCACGTCGGGCACCGATCAATCCCGTCCTTCATTATCATTCCCGGAGAAGCTGGCTCAGGAGGTACATCGGCGTGGGTACGGGCCGGTATGGCCTTGTACCTGTTTGGTAGGGGCCGGGTCTCACGTCGCCCTCCCGTACCTAGAGCCTCCTGTGGCTTTCTGTCTTTCTAGGCGGAAGCATTTGAGTTTAGCTATAGATTCCCCGTTAACCTACGCCGGAGGCTCCGGGGTCAACTGTACCGTCGGACGTGCCCATACTGTTGGGCATGTCTATCGTATGTCGTGGCCTATGAACCCTAAAGATTGACTCCCTCTGGATATATAAGGAGAATCTGGGCTCCGGGCACGTTCTGGCTTACAGTTGGCGCACCGCCCCATGTCGGGCCATACGGGGCCACACGACCTATGGTCTCCCTTCGGATTCCTTTCCCGACGTCCGGTTCGTCCTTACGTCGAGCGAGGCGGATCATCGTCGGGCAGCTACTATCGTCGGCCGGCATGGTCGACCGGGCCCTTCTCAGTGGCGGGCCGGCAAAGGCCCAACGTGGTCGGCGCTTTGATCATTCCTAGGCCTTGCTCGGAGGGTCATGTTATTGGACCTCGACACCGAGTGTCGCTCTTCCCCGAGTGTTGCACTCGGGGAAGAGGGCCTTTGCTGAGTGTCGATCATTACCGAGTGCCAGGCACGCGGCGGCACTCGGCAAAAGCTCTCTTACCCAAGTGCAATTCTTCCCTGAGTGCAAGACTCGGGGAAGATTGGCTTCCCTAAGTGCCCGATTTTTAGCACTCGGGGAAGCATGTGACACTCGGAAAATTTTGTCTCTCCCGTAGTGAATACAACAGCAAGAGAGCCTATTCCATCTTGATTGGCTCCAATGCAGCCTCTCCTCTCTTCAAATGGCTATGGGCATCAAGCAACCTAGGCAACCATAAATTCTTCTTCTGGTTGCTCTTAAGAGATAGGCTAAATACAAGGGAGATGCTGAGAGGAAAAAAGCAGAACTCTTGATGACTATACATGTGTGCTATGTGATCTTGGATGTGAAGAAACTTTCACCTCTTCTTCGAGTGTCCCTTCAAAGAGATTGTTGGGCAACCATTCCAATTGTTTGGAACCTGAACCTCAGTCCCCTAGATATGATCCTACAGGCTAGATCAGACTTAACTATATTATCTTTGGACAAATAGCAATCATTGCCTACCGTATAATACGCAATACAAGGAACAAGATCATCTTTGACAATGGACAAAAGAGCACCAATCTATGGAGAAGACAGTTCAAGGAGGAAATTGGCTTGGTGTGTGTCAAAGCCAAACTCTCTAGAAGTTCCTTAATTAGTGTTTGGAGAGATAGTTACTCATGATTATGTTTGCTTTTTTCCTCTAGGCCTAGAAGCCTTGTAAACTCCTGTAGTTACAAATTCTTTTATTTAATTGAAAAACAAAAAAAAAAAAGATAGGGGACCTCCTGCTGATTCGGTCAAAAAAATATACGCCTTATGACTATAATCTAATCTAATTTACACCTTACTATACCATGTTTTACTTTTCATATTTGTGAGGTAACTTGTGTGTAACATCAGTGTAAATTGCTTTGAATTGTCAGTTTATCAAGCACAATGAACTTTACGTTGTAATATGGTTATTTACATTAGTGATGACGCATGGTTAATTGGTACCACACGTACGTCTCTCTCCATGCCCATAACGTTAATATCGACGGCGAGTATACTAAAAATATACATCTTCCCATCGTCCTACTATACTACTACTGATGTTCGTCGGTTCCAAGAGTGGACTCTGACAGATGGAGCTAGCAAACAGAGATCCTAACCTGGTTTGTGCTTGCAGATTCTCCTTCCAGACATCAATGCTTAGTTGCTTAGGCAAACTGACAGATTTCAACTTATCTGACTTATTCATTGTACCGATTAGAAGCACCCTTCTGCCGGGAGTCAGATGTGTTAGCTGTTGTTGAATGAATTTTATCATGAAAATTACAGACTTACCTGCCCATGCTCCAACTGCATGGTCTTATATATCTTGCCCCTGTATGCCATTTGAATGTTCGTGTGAATTCAACTTTTAGATTGCGAACACATGGCTTTTTCATAGCCATAGTGTAGCGTTTTTATGATAAGCGATTGTCAACATGCCAACACAAGTGGCGTTTGTGTGAGAGTCTTACTAACCGTGGCACGCGGTTTCGTGCCAAATAACGGTGTCTTTTGGCTTGTGTTGTACAGGTGTCGAGCTCGGAGGCGGTGGTCGACGGTGCGGTGAAGGTCAAGTAGGGCGTGCCGTGCTGACGGACCGGGTGCGGTGAAGGGCGGACGTAAGGCTTGGACCGAGGGACCTTGAAGCCGGGCGGCTAGCCGTGGTGGTGACATTGGGACATCGACGAGCGCAAATGTACACGGGGGGATGCGTACGGGCTACGCTACTCGCGGACGGTTTGGTGGTTTCGCCTCAAAACCATCGGTGGTGGGTTTCCCGGTTTGCGCCTCAAAACTCGGGCGGAGGTCCCGATGCGGACGGACGACATGTGGCGGCATCGGGGAGATCGCGTGGAAGCGAAATTTCTCGGTGAGGAGCGCGGTGGCCGTCGGATCGATGAAGAAAACCTGACGGTTTTTACCCCTAGAGCGTATTTGAGTTGTGTCTTCATATAAGGGCGTTTTGATATTTTGAGTACGGGCGCGTATATATATATATATATATATATATATATATATATATATATATATATATATATATATATATATATATGAAAGGGGCGATTGGGCCTATCCTCACATTAGGGTCTTTCACTGTTGTGTTGTGTTGAGAGGTGGGTTAGAGAGAGGAGTGACTCTTTTCTTGAGCTTTTTGTCATCCATAGTTTTTGATTTCTTGGAGTGGGCATGTCTAACCCGTACGTGAAGTAATCCAAAGATCAAATTTCGTCTTTCATATTTTCCCCCTCAAATCAAGTTTTTTTTTCTATGATTTTCGGAGGTATTTTTGGGAAATTTTCGTTCGTCGGATTTAGAGCGTTTTGGCTCGTTCTTTTTTTTCTCAGATTGATGCTTTGTTGAGTGATGAACCAGATCTCCAAGTGATTTGATCCAATTCCACTCGTGCATCAAGAAATCGGGAGATTTTCGTTTTGGGCGAAAAATTGAGTTCTTGGCCATGATCTAATTTTCCCAGAGATTGAGGTTGATTCGAGCCATGATTTCTTAGGAGTAGTTCGATAACTTCATTGTGATTATCTGTGCAAATTTTGGGGATGATTCATGGAGAGTTTGTCGAGTTCTCATCGATTCTTGGACTCGCCCCTTTTCTGTTCGTAGCTCTCGGCCTGCCTCTGTTCTTCGTTCTTTTCTTTCTGTCCCGAGTGCCTGCAGGACGAGTCAGGGCCAAGCGCTCCTGACCGATCAGGCGTTGCAAGCCATGGGCACCAAGGAAACTGGAGTTCACTGATAATTTGCTCCTGATAGCGCACCAGTGACGGCCGGGTGAGGTGCACGTGCACTCGGCGGCGAGAAGACCCACCACCGGCTGTTGTTCTTTGTC
Source organism: Themeda triandra (assembly GCA_018135685.1). Lineage (NCBI taxonomy): Eukaryota > Viridiplantae > Streptophyta > Magnoliopsida > Poales > Poaceae > Themeda > Themeda triandra. The sequence continues at coordinate 224,595 of JAENPR010000596.1, read as the reverse complement.
GGAGCCTGCAGCTTCAATTTGGTTTTGCCTCTGCTCTTTTTGGTTGGGACTTCAGTGATTCAGCAGCAGCAGTAGGCGTCTGGTAATTGGATTATAAATTGGCAACTTGGCTAGCTTCTTTCATCTGTCGCAGGTCAGCAGGAGAGGAGGAGGCGCACTGCAGCTTTGCATCTCCTGTCCAGCACCTTGTGTTTGCCTAGGAGCAGAATGTGTCCTTTGTGATGCCAAGGTGAATTAGCACTTGATTTTGATTGGTCAAAAATCTTCAGTACGTAAATTCATATTCTTGCATCCGTGAATTATCTTGCTTTTGGCTTAGCTTCTCTTCAGATTTGCTGGCAAGAAATTATGTGCGTGTGCTGATTTTGGATGAACAAAAGCAATTGGCTTGCCACCATTATTTATCTGAAAGTTTATTCTTTGGAATATCTAATTTTCCTTGGAATGTGTTCTCGGTTGAGGGATTAATGTCCAATGCATCGGTGAGCAGAACCACCACCTGTACTCCTCTCTGTTCAGCTACTGCAGGTTGTCCATTCTCTGAATTTTAGTTGATAGCAGCAGTCTTTTTGGTGCTTATCTTGAGCCATCAGTTTTAAATTGGTCAAGTTATTTGATGGTGCATCTGTGAGTTATTCCAAGCTTTCATTAGCTAATCTTTGGAGCATTAATTTAACTCATTTTGTCTAGAGTAGTACTCACGGTTTGGGAGGGTAGCAGATCACCTTTTGCTTGTTCCATGAGTGCAGCTTCTGCCCTGTTACTTTCATACTCCACTGAACTTTCATTCAGTAACAGAGCAGCAGCCGTGCTAGCATTCTTCTACTGAAGATCGACTGCAGAGTTTCTGAGTGCTTGCTTGAACGTGATTTGCTTCTCCAAATTATGAGTTGTGTTGTCAAGCTACAAGAGCCTATTTGTTGATTGCCTGGGAATCAGGATTCCACTTTGTTTCTGTGTGAGGGCATTTTGACTGCTAGCTGCTTTCAACGCCATACATAAGCTAGCAGCACCGGTCTTTTCCATTAGACAATGGGCACACTAGTGGGGAGATAGCTAGCTTAAAAGATGGATAGGGCGACTGGGGGCGACTGGAGGCGCCCGTGCGCCGCCGCCGGCGGTCCGCTCCGGCTGGGCACCTGAGCTCCCTCGCGCCTTCTAGGTTTGTCCTCGCGGCCTCCCCATCCTGCTGCCCTTCCCTTTCCCCCTCCCCTCTCCTCTCCCTTCCTTCCACTGCTCCGGTCCCAGATCTGCTTCGCCGCCATGGGATACTGCTCGTCGGAGCATGCCTGGCCGCCGGAGGTGGAGGCGGATTTGGAAGCGGCCTCGCCGGAGCGCCTCCTGGCGGTTCCGGCTGACGGTCCTGCCCGCTCTCCAGCTGCGGCTTCAGGGTCCGGGGATCGGCGCGATTGGGCGATTCTGGATGCTGAGGCGCTGCCGCCGCCAGGGATTTCTTCGCTGGCTCGCCGGGGTTGCTCCGGGAGTTCCTCGACCGCGGTCCTGGGGAGCGCGTGCACCTCAGTGACTCGGAGGACTCCCTGGATTCCGACCCCGAGCTTGAGACCAACCCCGGGCTGGCTCCGCAGCCGATTGCGCCTGACGGAAAGGGAAAGCGGTCCTGTCTTGGGCTGGAAGGCGCCGCAGGGTTTGTCGCCACCGCCGGCGACGCCGCCCTGAGGGTTCATGGCTACCGCCCGTCGGGCCTTCCACAGCTCCGACGAGGGGAACTCTGCGCGTCGTCGATCTCCGGTGGCTCACTGGCCCGGGAGCGGGGGGAACCGGATAGGGATGGCTTCTTCCGCGTCCACAGCAAGAGGCATGGGCGCCCGCGCACGCCTCCGCGACGCTCCCCGCCACGCCATCCTCGGTCTCGTCGGTCGCCGCGGGATCTGCCGCCGGGGCTGGCCGAGTCGTGCTTCAACTGCCTGAGGCTGGGCCATGTCAGAGCAACCTGCAAGAACCCGACGCGGTGCTACTACTGTTGGCAGGAGGGCCACCTTGCTGCTGAGTGTCGAGCCCCCCGAGGTGGTGGAGGGGGCGCCAAGCGGCCTCGCTCTCTTCGTTCGCCGGATGTCCGTCGGCGCATCCCGCAGCGCCACCACGGTGCGGGATCCGCGGACACCGTCTCGGGCGGCTCCGCTTCCACTGGCTGCTCAACCTCGGTGCCTCACTGCTGCGCTTCCTCCCCTGCTCCTCAGGCGAGGGCGCCGGCGCCGCCCCCTCCGCCGCCGCCACCACCTCCGCCACCACCGCTTCCCCTGTTGGTCGTGGTGGGCCGGACGTGGCGGCCTCGGCGGTGGTTGACATTGCCGCGGAGCTTCGTCGGAGCAACGTCCCCCTCGTGGTGGTGCCGCGTTCGGGACCCCTTCAGCAGGCGGAAGATGATTTGGGTTTGGCTCTGGTGGCCACAATCGGCGGCACGCGGTCTTGGGTCTCAGTCCTATCAGTGTACCAAGCTCTCCATGACTAGTTCGAGATCAGGGCAGACGAGGTGGATGTTCGCCTGCACGAGCCCGAGGACTTCCTGATGCGCTTCTCCAGGCGTGAACACAGGGACAGGGTGCTCACCTCGCCGCCATGGGGAGCCCTCATGCCTCTTCGGTGGCGCCCCTGGACACGGATCGCGACTGGTGTGGCGGGGGCGTTTACGCATCGCATTATTGTGGCCTTGCGGCACGTTCCGCCGCACGCGAGGGACGTCGAGACCGCCCGGACGGTCCTTGGCCACTGCTGTGCGAGGTGGAGCTCTCCGAGCTACGGGACCGCCCCAAGGAAGATGACCGAGAGTATTTCGTCCATGCTTGGTGTTGTCACCCGACCTTCATTGAACCGGAAAAGGTCGTCTTCATCCCTAAGCCGGTGGTGGCTGCAAATGATGGGGAGAGTCTAAACTTACGTCGGGGATGCAATACCTTGTCAAAGTGCGTCTTGTGACTCACTGGCAATCGGGGGAGTCTCCTGTGCCGCCTGATGCCTAGAGCTCGGATGACAATGCTAGTCAGGATGGTGAGGACAATCCAGATGATGATGGCAATCGGGGGCAGAAGGGGCAGCTGATGGTGATGATTATTGGCCTTCGCCGCGCCGCGACTCCGATGACTCCCCGGACACGGATCCGCGGCATGGTAGGGATTTGGGACCTGGGACTGCAATTGTGGTTGGCAGCCTGCACTGCCCCATCGACGCCAATGCCATTCGGGGCCCTCACGTCGCGGACGCAGCGGCGTCCCCTGGCCACCGGCCCATGGTGCTGGCACCGCAGACCCCAACATCGGTTGCTTCCAGCCACCGCTCCCGTTCCATTGCTGGTGGCCTGCTGCTGGCCGGTGGGACTCCGGACTTTGCCTCGAGCGGGCGGCGGGCGGCATCCCGCTCACCCAGGCTTGGCCGTGGGCACATTCCTGGGGGTTGCACCCCAGCTCTTGCAGGATGGAAGGAGTGTTCGAGACGCCCCGGCACGCGGCGTTGATTGGTGGGCAGATTCCGTTCAAACGAATGGGCTACGCCGGAATTGCAGCGGTGGCAGCTGGTGCCGCATTCGCCACTTGCTATTGAGTCCGTCCACATTGAGACACACTCTGTAAACACTCTAGTGCAGGAGCCTGACAGGGTAATGGAGATTGAAGTCCCGCCGGCTCCGTCCAGTGATGACGATGTCGAGCTGCGGGTGGCATCTCTATCCCCGACGGCGGTGGTCAACAATATGGAAGCCCAACTCTGCATCCCTCTGAGAACGCCGATTCTGCAGGGACGTCCTAAGCTACGCCGGGCGCGCACGCCGGCGCCGCCGCAGACTTTGAGGCGGAGTGTTCGCATTGCGCAGACTTCTCGTGTGGCCAACACGACCAGCCAGGCGCAGATGGTTCTGCTCAAGAAGCTTGGCACCTAGCAGGCCTCGCCGTCGATGGGGAGGACATGGTGGCCTTGTGCAAGCGCACGTTTCGTGGGCCGATTTCTGATGCCGCCCACGACAACCTCCAGCTGCTCCTCGGTGGCCGGTTCGACCCGGTGGCCTTGAACCTTGACATGCTGGGCCTCGATGATGAGGGCTCCTCAGCCTGCCGAGCCCATCGTCTGGGCGATTTGGTGGATTAGTTCTCAATGAACACAGCATGTTTGGTCTGGAATGTGCGTGGCTTGAATAGCCCGCACGTAGAGCGGTCGTTAGGACCTTGCTGTTGAACAATTCTGTGTCCCTAGTGTGTTTGCAGGAGACGAAGCTAGAAGATGTCCCAGCGCCTTGTGCAATGGAAATCCTGGGTCCATCGTTTGATTATGCTTTTGTCCCTTCGGTTGGGTTTGCAGGAGGTATCCTGTTTGCTTGGCACACTGACCTCTGGTCGACCTCAAGTGTGCACAGGGGTGGTTGTTCTCTGACAGCCTTTATACAGTGCGTTCGATCCCAGCAAGGCTGGTGGATCACGACTGTCTACGGCCCTCAGCTGGACGTGGAGAAGCGTGCTTTCCTTGATGAGTTGAGGGAGCTAAGGTCCAGCCGCCAGGGTCCATGGTTGATATGTGGTGACTTCAACATGATCTATTTGGCAGCCGACAAGAACAATGACCGTCTTGATAGAAGGGGGATGCCAAGATTTAGAGCCTTTATTGACTCCTTATTACTTCAAGAGATTGATCTATCTGGGAGGAAATACACTTGGTCGAATGGCAGGACCCGCCAACCTTGGAGCGGATTGATCGGGCGCTTGCGTCTTTGGAATGGTTCGAGGCTTACCCTTTCCATCTTCTGAAGGGTCTATCCTCCGATGCATCTGACCACTCCCCTCTGCTGCTTATGCTGGATACTGCGCCAGCCGATAAAAGGAGATTCAGGTTTGAGACTTTCTGGCCGAAGCTGCCGGGTTTTCTTGACATCGTGGCGTGGGCGTGGCAACACACACCAGTGGGGGTTGATGCTTTCCGGGTACTTGACTTCAAGCTCCGGAAATGTCACTCGGGCGCTCCAAAGTTGGAGTGCGAATCAGATCGGGAGTGTTCGTCTGCAGCTGGCGATCGCCAGGGAAGTGGTCCTACGTTTTGACGAAGCACAGGAGGAACGTCAGCTTGAGCCTAGGGAAGTGCAGCTCAGAAAGGCTTTCAAGCTACGGGTGCTTGGCCTTGCGTCCCTATCGCGTACCATTGCACGTCAAAGATCCAGACTCACGTTCTTGGCTGAAGGTGATGCCAACACCCGATTCTTCCATCTTCAGGCCTGTCACCGAAAACGTAAAAGCAGGATACACTCGTTGACAGCACATGGGGAGGAAATCGCTGAGCCTTCTATGCTGGCACAGGTGGTGTTCCAACACTACGACGCACTCATGGGGACAAATTTTGTGCGTTCTCGTGGCATCAATCTGGAGGCAATTGGCCTGCGGACCATGCACCTCCCGGGTCTGGAAGATGAGTTCTCTGAGGAGGAGGTCCGGGCTGTGGTCATGCAATTGCCGAATGAAAAAGCGCCTGGCCCGGACGGTTTCACCGGTCTCTTCTACAAGCTTGCATGGGAAATTATTAAAGTGGATGTCATGGAAGCGTTTCGCGCTTTTTGGGCCCTGGATATGCGTAGCCTTCATCATGTTAATGACGCACTGATGGTACTTCTCAAGAAGAAGGAGGTGCCGGTGGAACTTACGGACTACCGTCCGATCAGTCTAATCCACAGCATCAGTAAATTAATTACCAAGTGCCTCGCCAATAGGCTAGCGCCCTTGTTGCATGACCTCGTTAACCGCAACCAGAGCGCATTCATAAAGGGTCGCTGCATCCAAGACAATTTCAGAGCTGTACGTCTTTCCTGCAGGGAGTTGCACAGAACTAGGACGCCGAGCCTCCTTCTCAAGATTGATATAGCAAAGGCCTTTGACTCGGTATCCTGGCAGTTCCTCTTGGAGGTCCTTCAGCACATGGGCTTCGGACAACGCTGGAGAGAATGGATCTCCGCAATTCTTTCCACGGCAAGCACTAAGGTCCTTGTTAATGGTACTCCGGGCCGAAGGATTTGTCATGCCAGAGGTCTTCGGCAGGGAGACCCACTGTCCCCAATGCTGTTTGTGCTCGCCATGGAGGCCATCAACTAGGCAATGCGATGGCTAGACGAGAATGGCTACCTCTCGGGGCTGGGGGCAGTAGGGTCGGTTCAACGCGTTAGCCTCTATGCGGACGACATGGTGCTGTTCGTAGCGCCCACTGCGGTGGACCTGAGGGTGGTCAAGGCGACTCTTGTGGCGTTTGGGCAGGCCTCCGGCCTCTTTGCCAATATGGCTAAGAGTGTGGTCACGCCACTGCACTGTGGCGAGGCCGAGCTGGCGCTGGTGCAAGATATGCTGGCCTGCCGTGTCGAGGCGTTCCCCAGCCGCTACCTTGGGATTCCTCTATCCATCTTCAAGTTAAAAAGGACGGATGAGCAGCCTCTCATTGACTCGGTTGCTGTTCGCATCCCAAAATGGAAAGGGAACCTGCTGAATGTGGCAGGTCGTACTGCTCTTGCCCAGTCCACGTTGGCAGCAATACCGGTTCATACGGCCACTGCTATCTGCTTGTCTCCTTGGGCGATTGATCAGATCGACAGGCTCCGTCAGGGATTCATCTGGTGCGGAGACTCGGTGGCGGCGGGTGGGAAGTGTAAACTCGCTTGGAAGCGGGTGTCCATGCCTAAGCACCTTGGTGGCTTGGGAGTGGTGGGCCTCAGAAGGATGGGGCTGGCGTTACGTCTGCGCGCTGGCCATGGCTTCGTCGTGTCGACCCTTCCGGGCTGGCAAGGTTTGCACTGGGTGACGACGAAAGGGTGCAGCAAGCCTTGTTCCAAGTAGCCACGGTTTCTACGGTTGGCAATGGCGAATCCACCTTGTTTTGGGTTGATTCTTGGCTGAATGGAAAGAGCATCAAGACCATTGCGCTGGCGCTTTTCGATGCAGTGCCCAAGCGAAGGCGCCACATCTCTGTCGTGGACGCACTCAATAACTCAGCTTGGGTGCACCATATCGCCGGGGCTCATTCCTGGCGTCTTATTGCTGAGCTTGTGGCCTTAACGGATCTGTTGCAGCAGGTTGTTCTAGTGCCGGGTGTCCCGGACACCTTCACTTGGAGGCCAACGGCGGACGAAAAGTACTCGGCGTCCTCCGCTTATGGTGCCATGTTCTTTGGTTGCTCTGCACCGTTGGGTGCGGGACAACTATGGAAGACGTCTGCGCCGCCAAGGGTCAAGTTTTTCTTCTAGCTTGCTATGCATGGCAGGTGCTGGACGGGCCATCGCCGTTGGCGCCACAATCTGCAGGCAGATGCACGCTGTATCTTCTGTGACCAATGTGATGAGACAATCGACCACATCCTGCTGGGGTGCGTCTACTCGAGGGAGGTCTGGGATCGGTGTCTTCGGGTATATAATTTACACGGTCAGGTCAGTGTGGCAGAGGAACCATTTATGCATTGGTGGATTCAAGCAAGGAAGTTGATCCCCAAGCCTGTCCGCCAAGCTTTCGATTCTGCCTTCTTCCTCATTGGATGGAGAATTTGGAAGGAGCGTAACTCCAGAACCTTCGGTGGTGGGCGGCGTTCTACGGCTCAGCTTGCACTGGACATCCTGGACGAGGCGGCTCTTTGGGTGGCCGTGGGCTTCAGGCAGCTTGCTGCCTTAGAGGCTCGCCGCTGACCCCTTGTTTCACTCTCTAGCGGGTCATTAGTTGTGTAATTACAACCTCGTGTGTATCTGTGGTGGGTGGTTGGTTCCGGTAATCTGCGGATTACTATTGGTTGTAAAACTCTCTTCTCTTAATGAAATACGCGCCGAGAGCGTATTCCCCAAAAATAAACTAGCAGCACCTTTGTTCTTAAATTGGCTATTTTATGTGCTCACTATTTTATCCACGGTTTATTCATTTGAGCTCCGATTCGTGTTCCGCTTTTTACGTTAGCTCTTCGTGGCTGTTTGTGGTGTCCCGCTATGTTCTTTGAGAACATCCACCTACTAGTTAGGTCGTGGACATCACGGTGTTTGATTTGAGCCTTTGGCAATGAAGTTGGGCATTGGCCTCTGGTCGCCATTTTCGGTCCTTCATAGATGAGTGTTAATTAGTTCTTTTTCTTTGGATCTATGTGAGTTTACTACAAATGCTATGCTCGATGCAAAATGATGGTCGGAGAGCCTTGTCATATTGCATGATGCTTGACCTAGAGGAAATGAATTAAGGGTTTAAGAACCAACGATCGATCGATCTGTTTGTTGAAAAAAAGAGTTTTTATCCGGCTAAACGCTCTAATGTTCATGCTTGACTAAGAGATATGGGATGCCTAAACAATTAATTTGGCCTGCTCTTGAGGGACGTGAATTGATGCATTTGCTTAATTGTTTTATTTTGTGAATAAATATCAATTAAGTTTGTCCTTAACGAGTAATATATTATTACTAGGTAATGCCTATGCATTGCACCGGGTAGAATATAAAGTTTGACAACCTCATCAGTATGGGTTGATTGGCAATCAAAATCAAATCGAGGTCGATGAACACGCCGATGTTCTGCGTCAGGATTTGATGATAACAAAGGTGGGGTTTTGTATGTTGGTAAGTACCACGAGATTGAAGTAGTGGCCAGTCCATCTGCTAGATTGTTTGGAATTGACACTTCGAAAACAAAGACATTGATTGGTTCAGAACGTCTCTTTCTGTATGCAAAAGACATTAGAGATGTCGGCATTAACAAGATTCTTGTCGTCGTATATTGTTTAGTATTTATTTCTTCGGGACTGAGATTCACTATGGATTGGCCTTTAGCGAGTTCAACCTCATGCTTAGTCATTCTGAATGTCAGCAGCATGTCACGTTGGCACGGAGAAGGCCATATACCATCTCAAAGCCTACCTGGCCGATCTAGTGTTGTGTTGGTCAAGAGCCCAAGACAGCACACCGGCAAGGTTTCGCACAAGCATGAACCAATGCAAAATCGGCAACCAAAGTGCTGTGCTGCTGTGGATTATATTTGGATCAGAAACGAATCTGATTGCTGATTCGGGACAGCAGCTGGAACTTGTTGGATTAAGAGGATTTTGACTGCGCGTGGGTGTGGATGAAGTGAGCACGAGGCTTGTGGCGAGTGGCGTCTAGGAGGCTTGACGATGAATTGAAAGCAACGAGGCGATCACATCGACAATGAGCGGGCGTTCCAACCGGCAGGCATGACAGAGACGACCTCGGATATCTCGCTTAGCTTGTGGCAGCGGCGATATATATAAAATCCTCGAATCGTCCAATACCTATACCACAACTGGAAAGCGGAAATTCCCTGAGGTTCCGTTGGTTCCGAGAGATTCTGTATGTGACATATACTGCGCCATGATTCCATGATGCCTATATAAGGACACCAAACACAACAGATACAGATCGATCCATCCAGTGAGCTACACACTTGCCTGCTTTGTTAGCTTCTCACGATGACGAGAGCACTAGCGATGGCGGCCGTGGTGGCCACTGCTGCCATCTTCGCCATGTCGTCATCGTCAGCGCGCGCCGAGCAGTGCGGTGTGCAGGCCGGCGGCGCGGCCTGCCCCAACTGCCTGTGCTGCAGCAAGTACGGGTGGTGCGGCACCACCTCCGACTACTGCGGCGTCGGCTGCCAGGGCCAGTGCGACGGCACCTGCGGTGGCACCCCGCCGTCCGGTCCCCCTAACAACACCGCTCGCCCTCTCCCTCCTCGTCCCAGTCCCCGTCCTCGTCCCCGTCCCACTCCCAGCCGTAAGCCCCCGAAAGGCGGCGGCGTGGCGTCCATCATCACCGAGTCCATGTTCAACGAGATGCTAAAACACCGCGACGACGTCAACTGCGCCAAGGGCTTCTACACCTACGCCGACTTCCTCGCAGCAGCGAAAAAGTTCCCGGGCTTCGGCACCACGGGCAGCGCCGACGTCCGGAAACGCGAGCTCGCGGCGTTCCTAGGCCAAACCTCGCACGAGACGGGCGGGTGGAAGTCGGCGCCCGACGGCGAATTCGCCTGGGGCTACTGCTTCAAGGAGGAGCAGGGCGCCAAGGAGGGGGCAGCGGACTTCTGCGAGCCCAGCACGGATTATCCGTGCGCTCCCGGGAAGAAGTACTACGGCCAGGGGCCCATCCAGATCTCCTACAACCTCAACTACGGGCAAGCCGCCAAGGCGCTCGGCGCCGACAACCTGGCCAACCCGGACATGGTGGCAGCCGACCCCAAGATCGCCTTCGAGACGGCCATCTGGTTCTGGATGACGCCGCAGTCGCCCAAGCCGGCGTGCCACGACGTCATGACCGGCAAGTGGAAGCCCTCTGGGGGCTGATACTGCCGCGGGGAGGCTGCCGGGGTATGGCGTCGTCACCAACGTCATCAACGGCGGCATCGAGTGCGGCCACGGCGACAATAATGCCCGTGTCGCGGGAAGGATTGGGTTCTACAAGCGCTACTGCGACTTGCATGGGGTCTGCTACGGCGACAACATGGACTGCGGAAGCCAGACGCCGTTCGCTACCTGAAAAGTCGACGTATCAGCATGCATTCAGTCTTTACCGATATATACATGCATGTAGTATTTGATTATTACAAAAACAAGGCACACATCAAGGCATACTACTTGGTGAGTTGCAATGTTGCATACTACGGATTAATTGAGCAATGAATAAAGCAAAAGGGTTACAGATGGTTGATTTCGTGTCGGCACATGTATGCGTTGCGATCGGTACTAATTAATTGACAAAATCGAAGTGATGGGTGTGGTGAATATGTGGCTTTTTTACATAGTGGCGGCTAATAGGTTTACATAGTGGTGGCTAATAGGATGACACGAACGAATCGAACAATGAGGTTTGCTCCCGCTCGCGCGCGGAGCCTCCCGTTTGGTCCACCCGATACTCGGCTGCCTTCCTCGTTGCGAGTCACTCAACGGGTGTTCCAATGATGTCCCCGTCTACTCCGACAGCTGCCACTCTAGATGCCGAGGCACGTTCGCCACCTTGGATGGTTCAGCACAGCTTCGCTGATGCTGAGGCGCCGGGGACGGATGGAGCAGATCGGTCACCTACCTTTACGCCGTCGCGGGACTAGCAACCGGACGACGACATCGCTTCTCCTCTGGCCCTCGCCAGGGAGTCTGACACAGTGGTAGCGGCCACTGACGACATCGATGTCGGGACGCAGGCGGCTCCCTTCATAGTCACGCCCGTGGCCGAGGATGTGACCGAGGTCGTCACCCCAAGCGCTCCGCCTGCATTGTCCTTGGAGAGCTTCATCTCATCCATGAAGATGCCGCTAGAGGAACTGTTGCTCGCATCTTCCCCGATCCGGCGTGTGTTGACGACTCCGTGTTCATCCCAAGGCGCAGCGACAGGTTAGCTGTCAAGGCCATCCACCGTGACCCCAACCCAGAAAAGTAGGCAAAGCGTGTCCTTCTCAGCAAGTGGACACGCGAGCCGGCGAATCTGTCGCAGATACCGAACTCGGCTATTGCGTTGAAGTTCCATGAAACATTTGCCGAGCCACTTGCCTTTTCCAAGCCGGCCGCCATACGTAAGCTAATACCCGATGGCTAGAACACGCTCGAGGAGAGTGCTGCACGTGCCAGGCTAATCGTAGCGGGCAGCAATGAGGTTGAGGTCACACAATTAGTTCCTTAGTTTAAGTAAACCAGGGTGCGTTCCACCACCGTGCCGTGCTTTTTGTTTGTGTTCTACCTCATTACTAAGAGCAACTCCAACGGTTTTGCATTTTTTGTTTGGCAAAACATGGGGTTTGCTAACTTCCAAATCAATATGGGGAGGAAGAAAAAAGGTTATCTCTGACGGTTTGGCAAAGTTGACTTGCCAAAACATAAAATGTGGACCCAGACGTGCCAAGCGATAGGAAACAGGCATGCGCGGGAGGAAGAAAAACCGCGGGGGAAAGGATGCCAAGCGCAAACCATGTTGGCATATATGCCAATACTTCCCAGGTTTTTGCCAAGTTAACAAAAATGCCAAGCCCATTTGCCAAATCATTGGATAGAATATTTTTAATCTTTTTGTAAAAACAAGAATGCCAAGCCCGTTTGCAAAACCGTTGGAGTTGCTCTAATGGCATCTCAATGTGATGTGAAGTAGGGCGTATACGATTTTAAACTTCTTCTTAATGAAATACATGCTATGCGCGTTTTAGAAAAAAAATGTTTGCTATATTCCACTCCAGGCATCTAAAATTTGGATATCCTTTTGGGGATGTCCAGGTTAACGCCCTATTCATCTTCTTTCTCCAGGCTTTAGAAGCTCCTGCTCTCGCCACCACATAACTCATTCACTACCCTACCGTGGAGCGGTAGGGTCTCACCAGAGCTCCGCCGCCTTGGCCACGGCCGTGGAGCTCCGCGAGATCCTACTGCACCCACATCGGCCTCCCTGCCTCCCATCGCCGCTTTCTTCTCCAACACCATGAAAACGTCCATGACGCCCCCACCCTGAACCTGGCCCAACCTCCCCCAAAACCCCTTCTATGCCCGCCAGATTTGGAGAAGACGAAAGAGAGGAATTGAGAGGCTGGAGAGAGAGAGAGAGAGAGAGAGAGAGAGAGAGGGGAGGGAGGGAGGGAGAGAGAGAGAGAGAGAGAGAGAGAGAGAGAGAGAGAGAGAGAACTGGACTTATTCGACGCCGGTGAGGCCATAGTCTCCGATGCCAGCAAGGTCTGGTTGGAACCCTAGCTGCGGGCGTGGGCACCGGTCGATGCGCACGAGCATGGGGACAAAACTGTTGTTTGATAAGCAATATATAATAAAAACAATAAGATATAAAGAGAGACTAGAAAGAAAGATGAGGTCCCTGAAAAGAATCGGACAGATGTAAGCTCGTACGTGGTAATTATATATTACGTACACAATCCTGATATACTCTTTGGAAATTCCACGAGAGAGGATGAGCTGGAGAGGAGACAGATAAAACTGAGCTCTAGATAAACATAACAGGTAGCTCCGTAGTTGGAATTGATAATGACATAAGAAGAATAAAATTGGTACAATACATATGTATATGTACTTCATAACTCACAATTAATAGTAGGCGTTTGTCTAGACGATCGTTCTAATAAATGACCAGTAATTTAGACATGAAGAATGGCCAATGAGGAATACATAAATATATATACACATTTTAATTTTAATTGATCCAGAGGGCACGATAAGTCATCCAACATATAGTTTAGACAACATCCAAACACTTTATAATGTGCCACATAGTATATATTGCTCTGATGTCAAGTCAAAGTAGAAATAAATAGATTGAAGCGAACACAACGTCGTCACAAATCTAACCTCACATCCAACATACATACACTTGAAGCAAATACAAATTCATGACATGGAGGGCTAATTCAACAACAAAATTAGATACATAAACAAGTCATTTGCAATAAAGAAATATCTAAAAAAAAACTAAATAGACTAACGACCTAACCGTGAGGGACGTGGAAAATAGATACATGTGGCCACAGGAATTCGCGGGTTTGCCGACAGCTGAAAGCTGTCGGCGAAGCCCCTTTTACAGTCGGCGAACAGTTTGCCGACAGGATTTCCCTATTCCTGTCGGCAAACCACTGTCGGCAAAAATCATGTCGGGAAACAGGACTTTGCCGACAGGAATTAGGGCGCAGTCGGCGTCCTTTCGCCGACAGCCACGTGGTCTGTCGGCGAAGGAACAGCGCCGTCAACTCGGCCGCCGTTCGCTTCGCCGACGGCCCGGGCCGGCAAAGTCATGAATTTGCCGACGGCCGGGCATTGGCAAAGCCGGGTTTGCCGACGGCCGGGGGCGTTGGCAAAGTGAAGGTTTGCCGACGGCCCGGGGCACCATGGCTGTCGGCAAAAAAGGCCACTTTGCCGACGGCCCGGGGCATTGGCAAAGCGAGGTTTGCCGACGCCCGGGTCCACAAAGTGATGGTTTGCCGACAGCCAGGCCAACATGGCTGTCGGCAAAGCCCCTGCCAAGGCTGTCGGCAAAAAATCCACAGCTTTGCCGACAGCTATGGTCAAAGCTGTCGGCAAAGCTGGGATTTTTTTTTTGCTGTTTTATTGCATTCGAACCACATTTATAGCATATATATATACCACAGATCACATTTATAACAACAATATAGCATATAAACCGCATTTCATCACCGGATTCGATCTCAACATGAATCCACACATGAACATCATCAAATCCATCGATACATGTCCAAAATATACATAGCGTCGCGTAACAAGTGCATACATGTCCAACATACATGTCCAACAAGTCCTACAGGTCCAACATGAGGGCAAAAGGGTCTAACATGCATTCTAGTCGAGAAGATGGAGGCAAAGGTACCTAGCTCCTCCCAACAGGTCCTCCTCCTACAAAAAGAGATAAAAAGATTAGTACCCACTCAAAAATTCGGCAGCACCTCCCCTGCACGGGGAGGTTCCAAGACCTGCAAAAAACATGGCACTAAGGCCAACAACGACCACGGCACGAAGGCCGATAACCACCACGGCACGAAGGCCAATATACACAGCGGCACGAAGGCCGACAACCATCGCGGCACGAAGGCCGACAAGTAGTTAAGGGAGGCAAACGTACCTAGCTCGTGGCGTCGTCCCTAGGGGTCCCATCGCCCCACGAACCCCACCCTGCCTGTGGTGGTGCCTGAGTCCACCCTGACGGCACGGCGTCGTAGCGCCATAGTCTGCGCGAGGCCCTGCTGCGTCTGCGCCCCCGGCCACGAGGAGTAGCCCTGCGACTGTGGAGGAGGAGGCCCCCACGTGAACGGCTGCGTGGGGTAGGTCGGGTACCCTGGCCAGCCTTGCTGTGTAGGGCTGGCACCCAGTGGAGGGCTGGGAGTCGGGTTCGAACCCGCCAACGGAGCCTGCACAAAGGACAAGTGAGGTAATTAGTAAAGTACCTGCAGGATGGCCGCACAAGCTAAAGCAAGTGAGGCAATTAGTATTATACTCACCGAACGCCGAACGGGAGCGGGCCGGGACCGGGGCCGGTCTTGGAGCAAAGAGCGAGGAGGAAGCTCCTGGCCGGTGCCGGGTCCGAGGAAGCTCGCCAGTCCGCCATCTCTAACGCCGGTGGTGCTCCGTCGGTGCCGCCAGTGCGCTGGTGGGCCGCCTCCACCGCCGCCGCCCGCATCTTGTGGGCCAAGTCCTGGGCCGCTGGTTGGCCTCCGCTCTTCCATCCTAGCCTGCAATATTACACCCGCACATGGTTGATGGTATGTGAAGCGAAGGTGGATCATGTGTGAACGACGAATGGAACCGCACTTACCTCCATCTCGCGTGTACATCCGGGCGGTGCTCGGCCGCGTGGCACTATGGGGATGCGGAGGAGCTGCTAGAGTTGGCTTTTTGAATCTCTCTCGAGCGTGGGAGTAGTGGTCGGGTCGATGGCGCGTTGGCCATCCGGTAGGAGCCGTCTTCCTTCCCTCCTCCCAACCTCATCACGAGCTCCGGGTCCGGGGCTCCGTGGTGGGGTCCTTGTCGTCCCCATGGCACGGCGAAACGCGGCGCCGTACTCGACGAGCTTGGGGTGGACGCCGGCGTTGGTGTACGCCTCCGGCCCGTCTGCGGGTCGAACCCGTTGTTCGGGTCCTTCGCCTTGCCCTTTTAGAAAGGGCGTACCCCGCCACCACGTTGATCTCCTCCCCATCATGGGAGTCCCTCTGCGAGAGGAAAACACAAACATGGTTAGAGGTAAATAGATTGAGCGCTATATGAGTCTATGTGTACCAAAAGGAGCATACCCAGGCGTCCATGAACTGCGGGAGGGACCGGTTCCCTTGGTGGTGTGCTACCCCCTTGTTCTTGAGCCGGCGCCGCGACGCTCGTTTTTCACCTCGTACGCCTTGTCCAATCTCCGAGCGCACGCACGATCTCCTCCCGGCATTCCGGGTGCGTGTCGCGCACCACTCCGGTATCCACTAAGAAACGTCAAGTATTTGACATGTCGAAGATGAATTGAATGTTTCACGGAAGAAATAAGAACGAATGTTTCCGCTTACTTACCCGCAAGTACTCCGCCTCGGTGAGGTCGGTCTCCCTCTCCAAAGACGATCTCCCCGCCCGACTCGCGCTTATCGATCGCCTCGCCAAACACGTTGCGGTAGTGCTTGATGACGCACTGGATGCGCGCCTCGTGGTACAAGTCCGTGAGGCGTGAGTGGCGGCATTCTCCAAAGACCACCACTGCGCCCGGCCTCGTTTCCCATCCTCGCACTGAAGTACTCCCCGCACACGAGACATCATGTATCATTTCATTGTTTCAAGAACATCCAATGAATGTGTAGTATTGAGAAATGTGTTTTGATGAAGACACTCACCCAAAACTCCCTCTTGATCTTCGCCGCAAGTGGCTCGTGTGCGGGTGAATCGGCCACGATCGCCGCCTTCGGGCTCGGGACGGGACGGTGTGCGGGTAGAAGTGGTCCCACTTTGCATGGGCGGCCGTCGAACGCCGTCGATGGTGACCATGCCCGGGTAGTACTCCCTAATCGGCGGGGAGAGGATGCCATTGACATGGCGTGAGTCCCGTTTAGCACAGGGGTCCACCTCCTCGGAAACATCCAGCTCTCCCGCACGAGTCATTAACAACAATTGTTAGTCTGTAGTTCGGTTTCCTACATGCCATATGAACAATGTGAACAAAGTAGTTTACTTACCTGTCGCCGACGGGTGAAATCACCTTGCGGTGGTGGGGGAGCGGCTTTCGGCAAGGGAGCGTCGAGGGCCCGCGCTCGAAGAGCTTCCTCGAACCTGAGGAAGGCCCCCCGTCGCCCCCGTCGCAGTGGCCCCCCTCGTCGTCGTCGTCATCGTCGTCGTCGACTTCGCCGCCGCCGCTGCCACCGTCCCCGGTCGTCATCGTCGTCGTCGTCGTCCTCATGGTGAACTCCAGCTTCCTCTGCCGGAGACGCCCGGAGCGGGCCGTCTCTCCCGTACCGGCCGTCTTCTCCGTACCGACCGGCACGTCCTCCCTACCGGTCTCCTCGTCCACGTCCGGCTCCTGCACGTCGCGACCGGCGAAGCGCGAGCGGCAGTTCCGTGGAGGCAGCCTCTTCCTGCCGCCTGGCATTCCGCAGAGTGCCTGCAATGACAAAGATTAAAACAATTAGCATAAATTGCAAGGTGATAATAATAATAATAATTTTAAATGACAAGTAGTTGTAAATAAAGAAACATAATTGTAAATGACAAGTAGTTGTATTACGTGGAGGCGACATAATCTCCGAGTATGGCAATACGACCGGTGAGACGTCGTCACCAATTTCCTCGTCATCACTATCGATATTGTCGAGCTCTCGATCGTCCTCATCATCGTCCTCATCATCGTCCTCATCGTCATCGTCATCGTCCAGAACAACTCCTTCGCGCTTCCTCTGCCATTGCTCAAGGAGTTGTAAGTCCTTAGCATCCAAAGACGTCATCACCCTCGTCCTCATCGATGTCGTTGTCTACTTCCATGCTCATTAGCGCGAAAATGTCTATCTCGAATTGCCCATCTAGCCCCTCGGGTTGATAGAACTCATCTGTCGTTGGGTCATAGTTGTAATCGTCATCATTTGGGGTAGTAGCTTTACGGCGCGGCGATACCATGTGCACAAGGCTCCAACCCGCAAGCCTTGGGTCGGTTGGCACGCCTGTAGTGCATGGAAGGTAATAAACTTGGTTGGCCTCTCGGTTAGCCAAATATAGACATCGTCTCCATTATACTTGGAATCTGTTTTCGATTTGCCCAATCTTAGAGTCTTGTTTCGTGACATAAGGATTGAACCAATGGCATTTGAATACCACTGGCTTCAAAGAACTACCACCCTTGAATTCGAGCTCGTATATCTCTTCGACTATGCCGTAATAGTCCAATTTATCATTGCCGGGGTGTCGTGTTATAGCATGTGGAGGCTATGGAAAAAATTTGAAAAAGTTTGGAGCAACTTGCGGCGTCACATGCTCAAAAGCCATACAACTCCACATGTGATCACAAGTGAGATGTGTGGAGATGTCTGGTTTTTGAGCATGTTACGCCGCAACTTGCTCGAAACTTTTTAAAATTTTTTTCATAGCCTTCACATGCGATAACACGACACCCCATCAAGTTTCGTGATTTTTCAACTTCGTTTGGATTTTATATAATTAAAAAACACATTTACCACTCCTAGATGGTCGTGTTACGTGGACAAGGACTTGAAACTTTTGGGTGACCTTTGGTACACGGCCTTAAAACATATTCCCCACTATGAATATCATGTTTCGAACGCCAAAGTTTCGTTATTTCATGTACCTCCAGTTCAAATTTGAAAAATGCGGAAAAATTCAAGTGAAGGAAAAAAATTAACGAAATATAGCTAAATGTTTCCAAAAAGGCCCAAATTCAAACATGTGATTGTAAACAATGTATCTTGGCAACAAAAAAATTTTAAAGTCAAAATTCAAAAAAAAAATATGTTTGCCAACAAGATCGAGTAGTCGTCGGCAAAGAGCATAGTTTGCCGACAAGCCAACGGGGCGTCGGCAAACCGTGGACTTTGCCAACAAGACAACGGCCGGGCTGTCGGCAAACCCTGGACTTTGCCAACAAGGACAACGGCCGTCGGCAAACCGTGGACTTTGCCAACAAGGACAACGACCGTCGGCAAACCCTGGACTTTGCCGACAAACCCAACGGCGTGGTTGTCGTGCGAAGCAAACGGCGACGACGCCGTTTGGTCGAGCCAGGCTTGCCGATCGTACCGGCTCAGTCGGGAAAAACCATCTTCGCCGACAGTGTTCGCCGACGGCCGTGGGTCAGGGGGTCATCGGCGAAGTTGAATTTGCCGACAATGACCGAGGGTCGTTTAAGAAAACCTGGTCGGCGACAGCCCAGATCCTGGCTGTCGGCAAACCCCTGGGCTGTTGGCGAACAGCCGTATTCCTGTAGTGGGCCTTGTTCTGTTGCTCATTCCAACTGGCTTATCAGCCAAACTACAGCTTGTTTTCTTTCACATAACATTATTGAAATAGTCAAATTTAGCCATGAAAACGATCAGTTGTTCATTTCAAACATGCATTATTATATTGGTAGTAGTAGGTACAACTCGGTCGCAGGTAAATGACGACCGGGAGGAGTGTGCAGTGTGTGCCTCACCCCATTCATTCAATCTATTGGTGCCCATGCTCCACATCACGTGGAACGAGATATCTAACTTCAGTGAAAACGACGGCACCCGCAGTCACGCCATCAGAGCCGTAAACTTCACATCCAACGACAGGTCTACTAAATTTACATGGGTTGCACAATGGCAAGGCCCATCTTAGCCCACCCATGTCCTGCTGGTGCTAAGAGCTCCTCACGTAGTCCCGTGGATAGGCACAATCGATGCCGCCACCGCCGTCTTCGCCGATGCGGTGAATTGTGCGCCTGTGCCGTCCCATTGCCGTCCTTGTCGATCCTGCATCGCACGACGCTGTCCTTGCTAACCGCCGCTCCACCGTCGGGGTCCTCGCCAAGCGGTCGTCCTCGCCGTGAGGCGGTCCTCACTAGTCGCCGCTCGTTTCTACCCCTCCGCCGCCGTCTCTCCCGTGAGCACAAGCATCGCCTCCATATCTTCTTCCTCCCTCAGCGCCCTGGTCTCCTAGTTCCGGTGCTGCGCGCGGACGCCGGCGTTCTCCACCTTGCTCGCTAGCCAAACAAAGGCCGGTTTGCTCAAGCCCTGCTGCAGTTTGCAGCCACCGTGGTGGAGGACCAGGCTGGCCTCCGCAAGTTCCAATCTGCGTCATTTTTAAGAGGTCGTGCTTAGCCTGGTTGCTTTGAGGCCATCAAGCGACTAGGAGCATGGACGCTGTTGTACCGGCATTGTGTCGTGCAAATTGTGCTTGCACTGTATTCAGTGAATTGTATCATTGCATAATTGAATAGGAAGCACAAGTTTTAGCCATTTGTGCGGGTAGATAGCAAAACTGCTTGCAAATTGTATTGATTGTATTTTGCAAATCTAGAATGTTATTATGACCAAATAAAGAGCAATTCTGTAAAGATTGTCTTCTGCATTGTTTTGACTAAATAAAGAGAAGGCATTGCTGAATTTAAAAAACCTCAGAGACTACACGAATATCATCGTTCCCGAGTATCAATATGAAGTGCATGTGACATAGTTGTTAAATTCCATAGAGTACATAATGATCATGTCTTGTTTGCAAAAGAGTTGGGGCAGTGACAGAGTTGATTTTGGGCCGAGGCCCATGTAGTGGAGGAGCACTGTAGCCGAACCAGCAGGAGCCTATAAACTACTAGCCGGAACCCCGTGCGTTGCACGGGTTTTTTTTTTTTTTTTTGCATAACGGGAGGACACAGAAAAAAAACTAACGGCTGGATGCTGTTCATCAACGGGTTTACTGTTGATAACGGGTTGGCACTGTTTCATTACGGTTTTATTGTTTTGTGACCGGATTTTACTGCTTCATAACGGTTACTGTTCTGTAACGGTTTTACTGTTCATGAAGGGTTTGGACTGTTGATAACGGGTCAGATACTGTGCGCCAAAACCCGCCATCGCTCGCTACAGTAAAGGGCGACGTGGCTTCTCCAGGGATCAGGAAAAACTCAACAGCTATAAAGTAGATGATAGATAGTTAGATTCATCAAAGCTAGCCGACGCTCGATGTGCTCAGCGGACGACACAGATGGCGTGACTGCAGTGTAGTGGTTTGAGGTGAAGTTAGGTGATCTCGTTCCCGTCACGTACGTAAGCTTTCGGAGCTTGGATGAACAACAAGATAAGATAACTCCACGTGATCCATGAGCATGCAAAGGGGCCGGAGCCAATTATTGTATTATTACTAGGTGGTACCGCCATCAATGAGGAATTAAATGAGATATGCTACTACTCGTACTAATATAGAGGGGGGGAATTAGTGGATGGAGAGGGTTTTATGGAGCAGTCATGGATATCTGTCGTAGATTCATGACAAGATTTTGTATTGTACGCATGAGAAACAGTGATTTGAGGGCTTGGACCAGACCCTTAGGAAGGAGTGGTGGATGATTTAAGGAGCTCTAGTAAGGGTTCTATTGGAATGCAGTTTTTGTCTCTCAGCTTAAAAAATAGTATAATGTCCGTGCTAACGCTACGGTTTTTTTTTTTCTAGGAAAAGTTGTATAAATCAACCATTTTGTTTTTGCAGAGTTTAACCTTTGCACAATTGTATTTGAGTCTGTATACAATATTGGAGTCACCACTGCATATAAGTAGAAATATTGAATGTCTTCGGGGATGTTGTCATAAGATTCGTTTGCATGACTTGTCAAAATGTCGCCAAGAACTCCGTCCTCGGTGACGTTGATAGTTGTGCATGGTAAATAATGTAATGTAATTATTTACTTATTTATTTATTTATTTATTTATTTATTTATTTGTTTGTGTATTGTACAAAATATGGTTGGAGACTCGCATATGCTTACGTTGTTGATCGGTGGCAATGTCACACCGTCCCACAGCTTCATGAAATTGTATATAAGGAAGCCTCCCAAATTCTTGTACAAAATGAGTTGTTTACTTGGTGTACAAAACTCAAATAATAATTGTTTATGTAATGACAAAGTTAAACCAAGTGACAAGTGATTACCGGTCTTTATTGTTATCTGTAACCTTTGTTACACATGCGCGGGGTATTCTCGCTTCCATGAATATATAAAATGGTTCCTCTTTGATTTTGATAGCCCCATGGCAAGATTGAACATTCTACCAATATTATGGAGCATTGGTTCATATGCCATACTTTGACTATAACCCTTCGCACATGGTTGATCTTGTAGTGGATCCATAATGCGCACTATTTTGTTTTGGATATCTATCATGAATAAAAAGTAGAATCCATCCTGATGGTATGGTAGTAGAATCTAGAACACATAGAGATTAATGTATAAATGCCAAATTAAATAAAGTACTTGTACAAAATAGTAAACAGAACATAACTTACACTACACTGGTACAGTACCAAATATGATATTGCATGCCTGGTCTAGTATAGTGCTCGTGCTAACGCAACGGCTTTATTCTTCACTTCCATAGGCATATCACCATCCTCCCAGTCCATTGCTTCCTGGAACATGAATCTGTCCCACTTGTCCTCAACCTGGCTCAGCAACAGATCTTTGCTAGGTTTGATGCAATCTCCTTGAGTCTTGTTAATCTTGCTGAGAATTCCATCCTCCTCTCCTGTGGGAAAAGAATGATCCAAGAATGCAGCATTGCTGCAATTCTTAGCAGCGCAGAGATCCCCCATCCATCCATATCGATCCCTGAAAGCATAGTAAGAACTAAACTGCAGTACTGCACATTTCACCACAGTTTCTGACATTGCATAACACATAGGTTTTAGAAATCCATTGCACAAGCACAACGCATATCACATAGAAGAATGAAGGAAGCAAACTGAAGCAAAACTGCAAAAGGCTCTGTCATAATCTTATCTGAATGACTGAATCTGATCAGAAGTTCAGAGCAAGCAAGCTAAGTGCAGTTACCCAACGAATAATCAGTTTATTTATCCCAGTACACCGCAAATCAACCACCAAAAGTAAACATGCATCAGAACAACACACATCTGACCTCAAATATTGATATCAATGTCGTCCAAAAATATTCTTCTCAATATTGCATAGAGGAAGCTGTTTTTTTCTTGTAACATAGTTGACCTCAAATGATTTTACTTTTCTTAGCGCTGGAAAATACTTCTTAGGCATATCTAACATCTAATAAATTTGTACACAGCTGCGACGGTTCAGTGTCTTTGAAATTTTTTCAAACAAGTCATGATCCATTTACTGAACTAATATATAGTTCAGAGTTAAGAGAATTTGATGACACCTGCAGTCAAAGAGAGCATTAGAGAGACCGATCACCAAAATGCACAGACCTGATCTCCGACGTGCAGGCATTTGGCCGGCGGCTGGGCGCTCGTACTCGAGCTATGAGCAATGTCACTGCCGCCGACGGAGATCTGTATGTGGCTCGGCTGGGCACTCAGTCCTCGAGCGAGGACCACGAGTCCATGACGATATCGCAACCGCCACCGCGTCAACCGAGACACGGCCCCGGCCGAGCGTGACGGTGATTACACCAGATCAAGACTGAAAGAACTAACACACCTTGTGCCACGCCAACGATCTGTATGTGCCGCGGCTGGGCGCTCGTCCTGGAGCCACGACCACGACGATGTCGCCGCCGCCGACGGACCACGACGATGTCGCCGCCGCCGACGGACCACGACGATGTGCAGTTTAAATAAACCTGAAATTTATTGAATTAGCGGCACTGACATTGTTTAAACCTGAATGGAGCGTATTATATCTATCACACTGCGCAACAGAGGATTGGCTAATATACCACCAAAACAGATGGGAGATTTCACAACGCCAGGGTACAGAGAATTGAGAGGAGGAAGAATGCATGGCCATACCTGAAATCAGGAAAGAGATGACGCTAGGTCTCTTTTGGAAACAGATGGAAAATTTCACAACGCCGGTTGTGCATGTGCCGATAGGCAGGCGGCGTCGCCGTGAACTGCAGAAAGTGCACTACCGGACCTGTGGAGTCGGGGCAAAGAGCACAAAAACCCTCTGGCGGTCCGGCAGCCTCGGATCGCGAGTTCGCCGTCTCTGGGGCTGGGCTCGCGAGTTCGCCGCAGCCGAGCACTCGTCTCGTCGAGTGACCAGGACGGCATCATCGAGAGGAAAGAGTCGATGAACGGAGGCACCGGTGGCGTCGATTGCGGCTGTGAGGTACTCCGGAGGGATGATGCTGATGTCGGAGAGGTGGCCTCGCCGGCGGCGTGGTGGGCGAGTGCGAGCCCGGGCGGCGAGATCGTGGGCGGCGAGCAAGTTGCAGAAATCATGGCGGCGCACTCGCTGGACCTTTCCTTTCCTTTTTTTTTTCCCGCTACAGTAGGAACACGTTGTTTTATCTCTCTTTTTTTTCCGGTCGAGAACAGGTTTCGAACGTGGGCCGAATTTCCTTCTGTTGTTGGCGTGAGGTCGCGAGGGGCGAGTAGGTGCGGTGAGTTTGAGGCTCACTCGTGGGTCCGGTGTAAGGTCAGGCTTCTTACACCTTTAGAAGATTTCAATTATAGTATAGATAGATAGGATGCGAGCTCATGTAGGATCCTGATGAAACTCCAAGAAATATCAAAAACTGAGCCGATCAATGACCACGTATTTCATAAACTAATTTGACAACATTTTGCATTCTTGTTCTCACACGCTCGATGTGACTCGTTCAATACTGGTGCACTTATTATATAGTCTGAGCTCTGCCTTGTAGTAACAGCTAGCTCTTCTTCTTGTGCTGAGCATTACTTATAGTTTATTTACGCGTCAGCGTGATCTGAGGTAGCAGTAGTTTCAGCAGCTAAGATTGCGTTTCCGAAGGGCCTCTGGTTGGCGCAGTCCAAGTTGTCGCCGTAGCTGACACCAAGCAAGTCGCAGTAGCGCTTGTAGAACCCGATCCGGTCGGCGACGCGGCTATCGGGGCCATGGCCGCACTCGAGGCCCCCGTTGATGATGTTGGTGAGGACGCCAAACCCTGGCAACCTCCCCGCGGCCACGTCGGCAGCCGAGGGCGTCCAGTTGCCCGTGATGGCGTCGTGGCAGGACGGCTTGGGCGGCTGCGGCGTCATCCAGAACCAGAGCGCCGTCTCGAAGGAGATCTTGACGTCGCTGGCAACTAGACCAGGGTTGTTGAGAAGGTCCTCGCCGATGGCCTCCCCGGCTTGCCCGTAGTTGTAGTTCCAGGATAGCTGGATGGGCCCGCGGCCGTAGTACTTCTGGCCGGCGGCGCACGGCCACTGGGTGCTGGGTTGGCAGTAGTCCGGCCCCTGCGCGCCGCCGACCTCCTCCTTGAAGCAGTAGCCCCAGGCGTAGGGGCCGTCGGGCGCCGTCGGCCACCCGCCCGTCGTCTCGTGGGACGTCTGCGCCAGGAACGCCGCCAGCTCGCGCTTTTGGACGTCGGCGCCGCCCGTGGTGCCGAAGCCCGGGAACGCGTCCGCCGCCTCGATGAAGGCGGCGTATGTGTAGAAGCCGTTGGCCGGGCACGCGGCGTCGTTGCGGTGGAGCAGCATCTGGTTGAACAGATCTTCAGTGACAATGGACGCCACGCCGCCGCCGCTCGGGGGCTAGGGGTGGGAGGGGGAGGGGGAGTGGGAGTGGGAGGGGGTGGGGGTGGGGTGCCGCCGCAGCTGCCGGAGCACTGGCTCTGGCAGCCGTCGCCGCAGTAGTCGGAGGTGGAGCCGCAGTAGCCATACTTGCTGCAACAGAGGCAGTTGGGGCAGAGCGCGCCGCCGGCCTGCGAGCCGCACTGCTCGGCGACTGCGGACACGGCGAACGCCGTGGCCAACATGGCCACTACTGCCAGTGCTCTCGTCGTCATGACCATGGGCATGGGCATGGGCATGGGAGGCAGCTAGCTAGCTAGCTGTAGGATTCAGAAGCAGAGGTGGAGGTGGAGGGAGAGCAAGCATGCCTTGCCCATATATACGCATGATTACATCTCGATCGATTACAAGCATGCATGTTCCAGCTAACATGGCAAGCAGCACTCGTGGATCACGTGGTCGTCGGCTAGTACTGGCATGTACCGAGCAATAAACAATAGGTGCAGTTCCTTCAATCAGCAATGAACTTTACGTGGAATGATGGAGATGCATTGTGGTGCTTATCCTCTGGTCCGTCCATCTTAAAAGAAAGTAGTCTAAGGTTTGCGCAGATCACTAGGCTTGAGTAATATTAACAATATTTGTATATCCAAATAACCTTATGAAGAATGCAGTTAATATAATGATACTTATTATGCACCATAAATTTAATAATTTCTCGTATATGTACAGTCAAAAAAAATGTAAGTTCCAAGGGAAATAAAAATGACAATTTTGTGCAACAGAGAAAGTACTTGTATATTTTGCAATGCATGCGGGAACAAACATGACCTTTCTTCACAATGATTTAGAGCTAATTGGAGCAGTTTTGTGCCAAACAGGTCGCCTCACAAGGAGCTTCTCAAATCCTGCTGTCACGAAGGTTTGACATGGAGCTAAAAATAGTAGCTTCACTTAGCTCTAATCTACTCCCGTGGGCCCCACCATATGTGGATTTTAGATTTGCCAACCCCCCCCCCCCCACCCCAGGGCGTGGCCACCGAGGCGCACGTCCCAACATCAGGGAGGGCATACGGATCGTGGGGCAGTGTGACCCATCATCAGGGAGGTCGCACGTGGCGCCAAGCATGGTCGACGGGGTGCGCGGACTGCCTAGCGTGGTCGCCGGTACTTTCTACCTCTTCTTGAGGACTAGGTATTTTTGCTTGGTTACGTCGAGCCGTTGATCATGTCTTTGGAGAACAAGCTTTGTATTTTCTCGGTTGCATCGAGCCATTGTTCATGTCTTTTGGGACCGATTGTGCTCATTGCAAATGACCTTGATTTTGGCTCTTCATTGGCTTTTGGTCATTTAGATGAGTTCATTGTTTTTCTTTTGTTTTTGATCCATCTCTTTGTGTTGGTATTGACAATGCACTCGTCAAGTGGAAGACTACGAACACATGATGGATATATGCCCATATGTGATGAGTCATCGAGCTTTGGTTTAGTGTTGAGACCAAACCATTGCGTGAGTTTGGGTGTGTGCAACATGTCTCTTGTCTTGTGAGGTGTAGGTGTTGAGCATTGAGACGGTCAATGGCAATGAAGAAGATCAATCAGGTTCGTGTTGATGGACTGGTGGCGGTGAATGACAGACGTGGAGGCCTCGGCCAAGGGACTGAGGGCTAGAGGATGGACCGTGGACGGCTAGCACTTGGCAACATCGACAAGCAAGTGTACATGTGGATACGGCGTAGATGGTGTTGACCAAGTCAAGACGACAGTTGATCAAGTCAAGACGGTGGTGGAAGCACTTGGTGATCGGGTCGAGGACGAGTGGTGACACACATCGAGATCGTGAAGGAGGTGTAGCGGATGTGCGACTCTAGCTAGGTTTGGCGGTTTTGTCTTTGAAACCGTGGGTGGGAGGATTGCCGGGTTTGGGCCTCAAAACCCAGAGAGGATC
Organism: Themeda triandra; assembly: GCA_018135685.1. Taxonomy (NCBI): domain Eukaryota; kingdom Viridiplantae; phylum Streptophyta; class Magnoliopsida; order Poales; family Poaceae; genus Themeda; species Themeda triandra. The sequence continues at coordinate 197,543 of JAENPR010000596.1, read as the reverse complement.
TCGGGGTGACATGTGGCATCATCGGAAAGCATGCCTAGCCCATATATACACATGATTACATCTCGATCGATTACAAGCATGCATGTTCCAGCCAACATAGCAAGCAGCACTCGTGGATCACGAGACAGAGGTGTTCATCTATCAGATCCAAGCACTCTTGGATCAAGTGGTCGTCGGCGAGTACCGGCATGTACCGAGCAATAAAAAAGATGCAGCTTCTTCAATCTGCAATGAACTTTAAGTGGAATGATGGAGATGCATTGTGGTTCTTATCCTCTGGTCCCTCCATCTTAAAAGAAAGTAGTCTAAGGTTTGCGTAGATCACTGGGCTTGAATAATATAAACAATATTTATATGTCCAAATAACCTTACAATGAAAATATATTCAGTTAATATAATGATACTTATTATGTACCATAAATTTAATAATTTCTCGTATATGTACAATCAAAGTTAAAAAAAATTAAGTTCCAAGGGAAATAAAATGATACTTTTTGTGCAATAGAGAAAGTACTAGTATATTTTACAATGCATGCTGGAACAGACATGACCTTTCTTCACAATGATTTAGAGCTAATTGGAGCAGTTTTGTGCCAAACAGTGTAAAACGAAGTAGCTCCTCACAAGGAGCTTCTCAAATCCTGCTGTCAGGAAGGTTTGGTATGGAGCTGAAAATAGTAGCTTTATTCAGCTCTAATCTGCTCCCATGGGCCCCCACCGTGCGTGGATTTCAGATTTGCCCCCCGGTGGCACGAGTAAGGGTGTGCAGGTCATCAGGGCGTGGCCACTGAGAGGCGCACGACCCGCCGTCAGGGAGGGCATGGGGGTCGTGGGGCCGTGCGACCCGTCATTTGGGAGGTTGCACGTGGCGCCAGGCATGGTCGATGGGGAGCATGCGTGGTCGCCGATTCTTTCTGCCTCTTCTTGTGGACTAGGCATTTTTGCTTGGTTGCGTCGAGCTATTACCCATGTCTTTGGAGAGCAAGCTTTGCATTGTCTCGGTTGCATCGAGCCATTGCTCATGTCTTTTGGGACCAATTTTGCTCATTACAAATGACCTTGATTTTGGTTCTTCACTGGCTTTTGGTCATTTAAATGAGCTCACTATTTTTATTTTGCTTTTGATCCATCTCTTTGTGTTGGTGTTGATAATGCACTCATCAAGTGGAAGATTGCGAACACATGATGGATATGTGCCCATATGTGACGAGTGATGAGTGATTGTCAATATATTATCGAGCTTTGGTTTAGTGTTGAGACAAGCCATGGCGTGAGTTTGGGTATGTGCAACAGGTCTCTTGTCTTGTGAGGTGTAGGTGTTGAGCATTAAGACAGTCGATGGCAGTGGAAAAGGTCAAGCTTGTTCATGTTGATGGACTGGTGGTGGTGAAGGACAGACGTGGAGGCTTCGACCGAGGGACTGAGGGCTAGAGGATGGACCGTGGACGGCTAGCACTTGGCGGCATCGACAAGCAAGTGTACAAGTGGAGACGACGTACACAGTGTTGACCAAGAAAAGAAGGTAGTTGACCAAGTCATTGTAGGGACGGAAGCACTTAGTGATTGGGTGGTTGAGGACGAGCGGTGATACGCATCAAGATTGTGGAGGAGGCGTAGCGGATGCACGATCCTAGCTAGGTTTGGTGGTTTTGTCCTTAAAACCGTGGGGGCAGGTTTACCGGGTTTGGGCCTCAAAATCCAGGGAGGATCTCGGGACGACATGTGGCATCATTGGTGAGCGTGCTTGAGGCAAAGCTTTTTCAAGAAGGGATCGTGGCCGTTCGGTGTTCAGAACTCAACCTAGACCATTTTGCCCTTGTGGTTAAGTGTTTTAGACATAATATTTAGGTGTAGTCTTAGACTGTGTAATAGCCCTATAAATAAGAGGAGGGCTGCCCAAGCTAGCTATCTCTTTTGGTTGTAGTTTTCCCAGTCTCTAGGTGTTCATATGTAAGGATAGCCAAAGTCCATAACACGGAGTGGAGATCCGCAATCGAAAGAGAGTCCCTCTGTTTGTGTTTTCCTGTTTTCAGTTGATGGATGAAGGGTGGAAGCTAGACATTGAAAAGAACTTGATGATCTTGTTCGCGATAGATGGAATTTGACCTATGAGATTTGAGTTCTTGGCTGGATCTCTTGTTTCCCCTTTTCGGTATTGAGTTTTTGGAGTTTTCTTTTGTGAATCTTTCAATCTGAGTTCATCTACTTGTTTGGGCTTGTTCTCCATGTGCTATGACCACTGAGGAAGGTTTCTAGCCACTGCTTTCGGAAAATTCCTCATGAGCGAAAAAAATTGAGCTTTTGAGCACTTTGGAGAAATTTTTGAAGATGGATTTTGAGATGTGATTTGATTCTAACCGTGTGTTTGGTTGGGGGTTGGGTGGGCTGGGTTGAATCCAACCCGGTTTTTGGGGATGGAGCCAACCCGTCTAGTGTTTGGTTACACCTCTGATTTTGGAGATGAAGTCAACCCGTCCAGTGTTTGGAAGGAATTGGAAATACGGGTTGGATGGCATGATAACACCGTTAGTGAGGATCCCACTTGCCACCAGTGGACCCCACCTGTCAAGCTCTCACCTTTTTTTTCTTTTTATTTTTTCTCCACCTTACCTCCACCCACCAGTCTCTCTCTCCTCTATCCAGCTGCCCCATCTCTCTCTCTCTCTCTCCCTTTTCTCGTGCACGCCGTCCCCGTGGGACGAGGAGGAGCGGCCGGAGCCGAGGACGAGGAGCAGAGCGGCGGCGGTGCTCGCCTGCGCGCCCTGCCGGCGGCGCTCGCCCGGCCCTACGCTATTTGGACTCCACCGGCGGTCCTTCCCTTGCCGCGGCGACCCCAGCTCCCAGGCCCCGGCGACCCCAAATCCAGATCGAGGGAGCGGTGCTGGCCTCTGGCCCGTTCCGTCGTGGCATCTCGGCGGCAGCCTTCTTCCCCACTGCCGGCGGCCGCTGCTTCTTCCCCACCGGCTGGCGGCCGTCCCCACCCGCTGCCTCACCCCTGCTGGCAGCCGTCCCCATGCGCGTGGCCACCCCCTCCGCGACCCGCGGCGCACGGCTGGGATGGATCGAACCGGTGGCTCGACCTCCCCACCAGCGTCGTCTTCACCGGGCGCCCCCTTCTCTTCTTCTTCGGCGAGCACGCGGGCGGCCGCGGTCGAGGGTGGGACAGGAGGATGACGGAGGAGAGACGCTGTGGACGGAACCCGGGCGGGTTCGCTCCGTCCGCCAGATTTCAGCGGACGGAGCCGACCCGCATCTCACGTGAATATTCTTTCTGGAGCCAACCCAACCCACCTCGGATTGCATCCAAACAGCCGTAGGGACAGGTCCAACCCAACCCAGCTCGCTCCAACCCCCAACCAAACACACGGTAAGGGTTTGGAGGTTTGATCTTTTAGGAAGGATCACAACACCCTCAACGGCTCTGCAAAATTTGGTGCGAGACAGAGTTGATTTGGATTGATTTTGCATTTTGGAGAGGAGTTCTCGGGCTGCTGTGCAGAAAAACCATTTAAGCGGTTCTTGAATCCGGCTGAGCCGGCTTGGGCAGAAAATCTGGCTAAGACGGTTTCTGAATGTAGAAAAATCAGCTGAACCGGTTTCCAAATCGGCTAAGTCGGTTTTCCTAGATGGTTTCCACTTTGGCCTCGTTTTGTGCTCGTTCTTCTTCCGTGTTACTTCTCTGCTATCTCTGATCTGTTTTAAGTTCATCTAGTCACCAGTTGACTTGAGCACCTCGATTTTGAGCACCAATTCACTTGGGTTGATTTTGGGACATAGCCAGTTTCTTATCGGAGAAATATGAATTGGCTCTCATTCGTCTTCCCTCTGGTCGTCTGCTCCGTCTTTCATCGACGCTAGTTTCTTATTCGCCGGGGGTTTATAAAGAGCAAGCGCCAGTAGAAATCAAAGTGTAAGCCAGGGTTATGAACCACCACTATAGACACATTTTTACTGGTGGTTCATATTAAGAAGTACAATACGTGGCTCCGCTTCCTTTGCTATGAACCATACGAAGAGTAGCACGTCTTATTTTAGGAACCCAAGAATTTCACATGAATTATATAGGAATTTCACAGGAGTCAGTTTATTTCTTACGTGAAAAGAAAACGCAGGTACGAAAAAAATTTCGGCGTTCAAAGGAGCACTCAGTTCTGGTTGATGGCGGTGTCAGCCAGTACAATAATTGGCACAGGTCCCTTTGCGTTGCACGCTCATGAATCACGTGTGTTTATCTCATTCATCAATCAAGCCAGCTGCGTGCTTATCTTGATCATCAATCAGGCAAACTGCGAAAGGCTACGTGACGCGGAGCGTGGGCAATGACTGAATGGGGGAGCAGTACTTGCCGTCCGCACACGTCCTCCTCGTCCTTGCCTGCCAGCTGCTACGAATATAATAAAACCCCATGCGTTGCACGGTTTTTTTTTATAGGAGAAAAAATGGTGGAGGGGGAGCAAAGAAAAAAAAGAAAGAAAAACGGGTCGGTTACTGTTTATAACGGGCTGGTTACTGTTTCATAACGGGTCTGCTACTATTTCATAATGGGTCGGTTACTGTTTCATAACGGATTATTACCATCCATCATCGACCCGTTACTGTTCATGAGCATGTCGCGGCACTGTTCATGGGCATGGCGGGATCACTGTTCATTCGCCATGAACAGTGATATGAGTCACTGGCAAATTCTACAACTATAATGTAGATAGTATGGGCTCTCACTCGAGCTCTCGAAGGTATTATATCAAATCATCATATCAATATATCATATTGTTGGCGCTCAAAAATGCTAAAGAAAAGTCAACGCACCAATGGACGGCGGGGCGGCGAAGACCGACGTCCAAACAGGGAGTCGGACGCGCCACTCAGGGCGTCGGACGTCGGACGCAGTCCAGAGGCGGCTGCAGCGAGGCTGGGCGTCGAACGCGTCCGACGGACGCGCTTCAGGCCAGGCAACGCACAACACGGCGTCAGACACATCCGGCGCGCGCCGGACGCGGCACAGAGCCGCCCGCGTGCGCGAAGAGCACCGGACGCAGGGCTCCGGACGCGCGCCCAGAGCGTCGGACGCGTCCGGCGTAGTGTCGGGAAAAACCGACTCCGTTACGAGTCGTGTTTTTGGTAATTTTCGACGTGGAAAACTTGAGGAACGAGTTTTGGAGAAGTTTGCTATTGGGATAAGACCACCCCCTATATATATGAGGGGATCACGGCCGATTGATCTCATCTGTCAATCGAATTATCAAACCAACAAATCTACATCTCTTTTGCCCTAATTCTCTCCTCTACCCCTCTATTTGCTGTCCGGCGGCTCTCTCCGCGAGTCCCGTTGGCATCCTAGGCGCCATCCGCTGGTCCTAGGAGATCCTCCACTTGCTCATCCCTGACGGATCCTTCCGGGAGTGAGTTCTGGAGTTTTACCAGCCATCCACGGGCTCTACATCGGCTTACCAGTCTCTAGATCGGTTCTTGCCGGTTACGCTGCGTGGTTGCCATTGTTGCAGGTCGCTTCGGGCTACCTCGAGGGCATCTAAGGCCCACGTGTGGTGTGCTTGCCGTCGGATCAATTTTCGGCGTCAACATACTTTTTGGCGACTCCACTGGGCAAAGCTAGGCGAAAGCTCAAGTTTCCCTCAAACGGTGACATGGCGGGTGACGGTTCAACGCAGGACAAGAGCGATGTCCATAGCGGCAACATCATCCGACCTACCTCTATGGACGAGCTATCTCCAGAGTTGAAGGCTCAACTTGATGCAAAGATGAACGCTCTCATGAAGGCCTTCTTGGAAGGCTGCGTGAGAGATCGTCATGAGCGGGTGACTCTGGAGGAAGAACCAAGCGTCGAGGACATCATGGGATCATCAGAAGGGGAAAAGGTAAACGATGAAACTGGCCCTAAATTTGATAATGGTCCGATTACTCAAGCTAAAGTTGCTAAGATGTTGCTAGATCAAAATAATGCTCTTACTTCAACTATGCAATATTCGCATAAATTGTTAGAGGATAAGATACTTAAGCTAGCTGGTAAAGCACACGATTCAGATGAATCGGGCATTTTACAACAACCTGAATTTGGTATGCCTCAAGGTTCTTTCAAGAACTAAACATGTTTCGCTGACGCCGGCAAATTCCAATCGGGTCTGTTTACCAGAACCGGTCATGCTGGAGCTGGTTCATCAGGTGGTGCTCCCAAATCGGGTCCATTGCAGACCGATCATAGAGCATCAAGAGCTTCGGAGGGGAACAATGTTCTACCCAACCCACCGAAGTCTCCTAGCAGGAATCCCATGCTTGAGGGCAACAACACTTCTCCTCTTCCCTCTAACGATTTCAATGATGTGTTGAATCGGTTTAGGGAGGATTTTACTAAGTCCCTCGAAGAAAGTCTAGGTGTGCACCTGAAAACCGCTAAGAATATGTACACCAAGCCATACCCTTGTGCATATGATTACATGAAGAATCCCGAGGGATGGAAGGTACCTGACTTTTACAAATTTAATGCTGTTGGTAATAAGACTATCATGGAATATTTTAGTATGTATCTTACTCAATTAGGGAAAGCTAGTGCTTATGAACACATGAAAATTCGTAATTTCCCTTTGTCATTGACTGGTACTGCTTTTTCATGGTTTACTTCTTTAGCATCATGTTCTATTAATTCTTAGGCTCAATTAGAGGAAAAATTTCATAGTCATTTTTATACTGAAACCCAGAAACTAGACTGGACACCTTACTGCTGTTAGGCAAATGCGTGATGAATCTGCTGTGGATTTCTTTAATAGAGTTAGAGAGATTAAAACAAGTGTTTTTATGTTAATATTTCTAAAAGAGATCTTGTGGATATATGTTTTAATGGTTTGCACTCTAGAATTCGTGATAAGCTAAAAAATGTTCAATTTACTAGTTTCAATCACCTTGTCGAGAGGGTCGTTTTCTGGGAAACGCGCCTTAAAGATTCTCGTGACACATATAAGGCACATCGTTCGAACACGCATGCTTTTGATATTTTTTTAGATTGTTCGGATGAGGATAATCATGAGTGCAATACTGCTGAAATTAGGTGGCCAGCAGAGAATAAACTTGTCTCTTGTCCTTCTCTCAAGCCGATTCAAAAGAATCGGAATGAAGAAGTCAAGTATACTTTTGACACTTCTAAATGTGACCGGATTTTTTATGAGTTACTTAAAATCGGACACATTAGAATTAATTACACCATACCTTCCGCAGATGAGATTAAGAAGGGAGCTTATTGCAAATACCATAATTCTTATTCTCATGCAACTAACGATTGTAATTATTTCGGTCGACAGATACAATCGGTCCTTAATGAGGGACGATTGAGCCTTACTGAAATGGAGATCAAGAGGAATCCTTTTCCTACCAATACCATTGAAGCAGGGATACCAGCTATCTTGATTCATCCTGAGCAAGCCGATAAAGATAAAGGCAAGAATGTCATTATCGGTGAGCCACGTTCTGCACCGAATGTCCAAAAGAATTCAGGGCAGTAAGTGGCGCTTGAGAAGGATGATCAGGGCAAGAGCAAGCTTACAATCACTGCTAGTTCAGTGGAAGCATTGCGGAGACAATGGTGGTATGAGACCTGTGGGGGTATAAACCCCATATACCCTCACGGCCTACATTGGCCTGGACAGGACGACCGTACCAGCCCATCTACTTCAAGCCCAACCGGCCCTGAGCTGGTCGGAAAGTCTTAGGCGGACAAGAACAACAATTACCGACAAGGAGGATAAGCCTAGCTAAAGTAGGAAAGTTTCTGTAAAGTCATGTAAAGCACGAAACTTAGTACCAATTAGGCTAGATCCGACTTGTAAACTTGCTCCTCGTCATATATAAGGAGAGCAAGGACCCCCCCTTCAGAGGACACGAAATCTGGCATAACGCACAGACACATACATCCACCTCATAATTCAAAACAGAGAGCAGGACTAGGGTTTTACGCATCCTTGCGGCCTGAACCTGGGTAAACCTTGGTGTCTTTGTTCCCTGTTTTGACGTCTTGCTTGCAGTCTTGTACGCCTCCATCAATCAACTACCGGTCGGGGCATACTCCTGGTCGGACTTTCGCCGATATTTCGTCGACAGTGGCGCGCCAGGTAGGGGGTGCGCACTGAGATTTCAAGTCAAGCAAGATGGTTTCCTTCCCGGCTTCCATGACCTTCGAAGCTGGTCTGACCTTCACCATTTGGACTCTCACCTGGACAACCACTCCCGGTACTTCACGTAACATCGAAGTCAAGCCTACAACATCGATGTCCCCAGTCCATGAAGAAACGAAGTCATTGGCTCCTCAAGTCCAGAAACTCGAGCTACCAGAACTCCAAACCCTCCTATTGGGCGACGGGAAAGAGCCAGATGAGAACTGGTCTGACTTATTTCAAGCAGCTAACATCCAGAGCGATAATCTCATGGATTTTTTTGCCCAATTTGGATCCATCCAAATTGAATCTAAGGAAGAACAATTCACCACCGTTCATCGACGACGCCCCAGACGATCTAACCAAGCCTCAAAACTCAGCCTCGATCGTGCATAGGAGAGATTGGTAGATCGCCAGATTCTAAATCCAAAACACGCATCACCATTTCCATACGGGCTGCGCAATTCGGCTGCTTCACATGGCAAACGTCTTTCAACACACTTCCTTGAGCAGTGTGATCAGTCCTGTAAGCAATATCCAGAAATTATCAATTATGCCTTCGATGCACCTACAAGACACATCATCAATCATGTGCGCCTTGAGGAAATTCCGAATGATCAATCACCGAAAAAAACACGTGACGCCACCCCGGATACACCTGGGTTTGACGATTACTACAATCTTCTAGAACTCTCCGGGTCGGTCCACACAATGGTCTATTCGGATAACGACGAAGAGATACAATCTGCAAACAGCCCCAGCGGCAAATGCATTGACGCACCATCAGATCTACAACTCACGACGTTCTGACCAGAAGACACCGACGAGTTATGATCGGAAGTATAAGATCCGACCAGTTTGACTCAGTAGCTACAACAGTTCCCATCGTTTCCCCCTGTCATGGGAAGTTCTATCTGCCACGTCAGTGACAATGAACCAATTGTGAATGGGGAAACTGATGAACAAAAGCAGCAACGTGAAGGACGGAACGCAGGGAGTAGCGACGACAAGACGAAGCTGCAGCACAGATAGCAGCCGACCAAAACCGCCTGGCCGTCGGGCGTCGAGGTTTCCGTCGGAACCTTGCTGACGACTTCGACCTAGTCGGAGATCGACAAGTTCATACAACTCCCAGTGCCAATTTGGCAGTTGCCATCGATCGCCTCAAAACGACCAACATACCGCAAACCCCTCAAATAGAAGAGGCCATTGACCTCCTTGTAGCTGCCAAAGCGCAAGTCAACCATATGTGAGATTAGGCAGCTCCGACCATGTCACTAAGGAGATGCTGACCTTGTAGTTTCTGCAGCAATCGAGGTCCAGATTCTAGAGAGGGAGGTGCCGATAATGTCAACCACGAGGACGATGGAGAAAGCTGTGGAAACATCCCTCATAATCGCACATTCCAGCGACACGGTGCCAGACACGATATGGGCTGGCAATTGAACCACAGAGAAAACAGAAACTATGGTCGCCCCCATGCTCGTCACCTAGATGAACAGTACGATGACTACGACCTCTGGGAAGTCATCAACGACCGTTACAGAGCTCGTATGGACGCTTCAGGTCCAAAACCTTATTTCGCCAACCTCCGAGAGGTAGACTGGCCCAAAAGCTTCAGGATCCCAGACATAAAGGCATACGACGGGAAAGTTGATCCAGAACATTGGATCTTGCTATATGAGGTCATCGTACGAGCAGCAGGCGGAGATGAACACGTCATGGCAAATTATCTGCCCATCGTGCTTGACAGTGGTCCCAACCAATGGTTATTACGGCAACGCGAAGGATCTATTCATAGTTGGCCTCAACTACGGCATTTGTTCATTGAAAACTACAGAACCACATGCCAGCAGCCCGGTACTAAGTATGACCTAGCTCAAGTTGACTACCCAAATGAACCACTACATCATTATATACGACGGTCAGCAGTAGAGGTTGTATCCTTTTTCGTACAAGGATTACGACAGCCCAGTAACATTGATCTCCACAAAGAATTACTGAGAAGACAACCTACGACAACCGACGAGATGTTCAGAATAGCTCAAGAATTCACCAGAGTCGATGACGCCATGCAACAACTCCCGGAAATTGGGCATGGATTTCGGAACTATAGGCAAATTGATGACCAAGACAAAGATTTTCGTCGTCGAGATACACGAGGAAACAAAAGGCGTGACAATAATCGCTGTGACGGACGCCAGCATGATGCCTGAAATCACAACAATTACAACCGGGACACAAATCAGCGTGTCTGTTCCGTAACACCCAACAGAGATAAGAAACGGGACTACGACAAGGAATACGAAAAAAATCCTAAATCAAGATTGTCCCAGACACCCCGACAAAGGTCACACCCTCGGCGAATGCAGAGGCTTTTCTGCAATTTTCAGCAGGGCGGCTGCTAAAAAACAACGGCTGATGAAGCAAACCAAGGAAAAGAGAAATGAACAAAATAGCAAACCAGAAGAAGACGACAACGATAAAGACCCACGACATCAATTCAACGAGCCCGTTAAACATCTTTCCGCCATGATCTTTGGCGGCAAAGTTGGTCTCGAAAACTCACGTGACAAAAAACTGCTAAAACGCAGAATCATGGCTATCGCCAACTCCGATGGACCAAGCACAGATACAAAGGCACCAGCCTGGTCGGCACAACCAGTAACCTTCAACCGTGTAGATATGTGGGCAAACATACCTGACGCTGGTCGTTTTCCCTTAGTTCTTGATCCTGTGGTCAACCATATACGTATGGAAAGAGTTCTTATAGACGGTGGAAGCGCCCTAAACATACTTTTCCTACAAGCCTTCCGTGAACTGGGGCTTAAAGTCGAAGACCTCGAGCCCTATGACTCACCTTTTTAGGGGGTCATGCCTGGCAAACCATCTATGCCGTTAGGGAAAATAACCGTACCCATCCAATTCGGCATAAGACAACATTTCAGAAAAGACTACGTCAGTTTCATCATCGCAGACTTTGAAGGCGTCTATCATGCCATCCTTGGCAGACCCAGAATCACAAAATTCATGGCAGTTTCACATTACGGATATCTGGTGCTCAAAATGCCAACCTCAAAAGGCATCCTTTCTCTACGAGGTAATGTCCTCATGGCTCACGACTGTGAAACCAATGCCTATGCTGCAGCAGAACTGGCAGATCTCAAAGCACGCATGGAACAGACATGCTTAGAAGCTAAAAACATACCCGAAGCTGATCTCCAGATTCCAATCAAACAAACCAAAAGGGGGCAAACAAAAGCAATGATGTTAAGAAGATCGACCTCGTCCCCGGCAACAAGGAGAAGACGGCTCTCATTGGAGCCAACCTAGACGAAAAATAGGAAGACACGCTCGTCCGATTCTTATGGGACAACATAAGCATATTTGCTTGAAAACCAATCAAGCAAAAACTACGATAGTTTGCTCGTGACCGGAAGGAGGTGATTAGGGTAGAAGTCTCCAAGCTCTTAGCAGCTGGTTTTATCAAAGAAGTGTACCATCCCGACTGACTGTCTAATCCAGTTCTTGTACAAAAGGAAAATGGTGAATGGAGAATGTGCATTGATTATACTGATCTCAACAAACATTGCCCTAAAAACCTCTTCAAATTACCTCGCATCGATGAAGTTGTAGATTCCACCGCCGGTTGTGAATTACTATCCTTCCTAGATTGTTACTCAGGGTATCATCAAATTGCCCTAGTGATTGACGACCAGGTCAAAACATCGTTTATTACACCTTTCAGCGCATACTGTTACACCACTATGTCTTTTGGCCTTAAAAACGCCAGCGCAACGTACCAACGGGCCATACAAGAATGCCTTCAGAAAGAAATTTCCGACCAACTGTTGGTATTTCTTAGCGTAAGCAGATAAATCCGCAAGCACACGGAGTACCGTTGTAGCTTTCACCCGGAAGTATTCAGGGTATCGTATTTTTCCACAGGGAATGGAAGTGTACTAGAGAGAAACAAGGTCGTCCAGGAGTAGAAGGTAGAAGGATGTTTTTGTAGGACGAGAGGGTTTTCTAAGCTCAGCCCTAGGTCACCAGATAACCAAAGTCTTGGCTTACTATACTCACTCACTACGGAGCAGCGGTACCTTTCCAGTTCTTGAAAAGACTGGGAAGACATAACCGGGGGAAGGCCGCCAAAAGCTCTACGATAACACCAACCCGAACGTGGTGGATTACACAAGCCTAATCGGAGCTGTCACCTCCGGGGCTACCACAAACTATCCGTGGGGTTGGGCGCAAACTCAGGTAACTCCCTAGCCCAGACACCACGTCTACGCTAGAGGCTACTACTCTAGTCCGAATTCTTAGCTGGACTAAAGCACTCGGTCGAGCGGAGATCCCGCAAGCAAGCAAGTAAGCACTTGAACTTTAATTAAATAGATCACTAAGGAATTGCAAAGAAAGAGTATGCAGATATTACTCGCAAGGAGTCGTCTCCGTAGAGGTACAAACTGGAGGAGAACCCGACAAGCCAGCTCCGCCTTCGCTCTTCCCTCCTCTCTCTTCCTCTTTTCTAAGATATACAACTAGGCACTAGCACCTAGAGGGACACTACTACAAAGTATATGATGTGGAGATGAAGCTCTTCTTGTGTAGAATGTGTGTTGTGTGAGGAGAAAAAGTCCCCTTTTATATGTGGAGGAGAGGGGGCTCTTTGCAAATGCTCCTCCCCACTTGGAAAGTGCCAAACCGACCTCACAACGTCGGTTCCAGGTACAATGAACCTGGACGCACCCCAGAACTGACCTTCACACGTCGTCGTGGGCCATCTGGAGAAGACTGGGCCGGTTTGGCCTCCTGGCTGGCGCGAGCGCGCCAGGGGAAGCTCGGCTGAGGCCCAAATTTTGCAGGCACGTGGGCCTCGTCACAAGCTTTCCAACGCATATTCGTTTGCCCAAATCGGACTCCGTATGAGTGAGTTATGGCCTGTTTACTGAGGCCTACTCATGCTGTCCAAGATAGAGTTGGTCCGGGTTTCGGGCTTTCTCCATTTTTGATCCGAATTGGTGTGCTTTTGTATTTGGCCCTGTCAAACAATGGAAACACCAAAACTCGTGGAAATGATTAGTTCAAAACCCTATTACTAAGTTTTGGTGACTATTTTCATAACAAGTTGGCGGTGAAAAGCATGCAATAAGGAGCGCCAACAAGTTCCCCCACACTTATTCTTTGCTCGTCCCAAGCAAAGGCTAGGATAAAGTAAACATGAACATAGCAATTCAAGATATGAAACCGGCATAAAGGTCATTCCAATATATACCTCATACCTATGGGATATGTGGAGTGGCTAACAAATCTCCTTCAGCGGTTGAAAAGTGGAATAGCTCTGAAACATAGCCATCTCATCCCATTTTCATATCTTAGTAACTTGGAGTTTTTATGAGATTTTTCAAATAAAGCATAGTTCACATGTACTCCTCAAATGGCACTCTCGAATCACTCAGAGTGTTTGGTAACCTCACCGAAGGCTTTTGATGTTTTGCCTTTGTATCCTACCTCTAGTATTTTTGAGTGGAGTTCTGGGTAGGCATACAAGGAATGGCTTAATTACCGCTTGTGGATAGCCGAGTCAAAGTCCAAACCATGTTAAGGTAAAGGCCATACACTAGGTTGAGATGTGCAAGTGTGTGGGATGGATGAAGAATGATTCCTAATTTTTGTGGTATTTTTGGGTCTCCATGCATCATGACTAACTCCCTTTTATTGGTGGATGAAGAGATGAAGAAATATGGGCTATCAAAGAGTAACTGAATTTTTTTTCTCTTTCTCTTTTTTTTTTTTTCACTTTTTTTTTCTTTTTTTCTTTGAACGGGGATCTAAGATTTCCCGTTTGTCTACAAGAGTGGAATGTCCTAAAACTTATTTCTTTCTCTCTTCTTTTTTTTTCTTTTCTTTCTCTCTCTTTTTTTCTCTCTTTTTTTTTCTTCTCTCTCTCTTTTTTTCAACTAAAAACATAGCCAATAACTTATTGCTTGGAAAAGGATGAAGTGGAGAGAGATGTCATGATGGAATGCATGGAGAATTTTTGGCAATCTAAAAGAGGGGTGCGCGATCCTCAGGGTAAGGGTCGGCACTTTTATTTGGTGGAATGGTGCGCAATTCTCGGTGTAAGAATTGGCATTCTGGGCGAAAAGGGGTGCATGTTGTGCGCGACTCTCAGTGTGAGATTCGGCAATTATTTGGTGGGTGCAAGTGAATCTCAACCATATGTGTAAGACCCAAATCTAGGTTAGGTTCAAACTGTGACAAGGCCCAACAATTGGTAAGAAGCATACGACAAAAAGGTTTTGTAAACTTGTTTGATAAGCATGTCGTATTTGGCCTTGGTAGGTATTTTTGCCAATGAGGAGTATGTGGAACTATGATTTTTGGCATTTTATCAAAAAGAAAACTCTCCAAGTACTTTGATAGAAAAGGGAGGACAATTATGCCAAAACCATGTCTCACTTCACAACAACTTAGTCAAAATGTTTTTCCTAAAGATATTTCTCCCACAAGCATGAAGGATATGCAAGGTCTAACAATTATGCAGTCCAATCTCAGAAAGCTATACTCATATTTATTTTCAAAAAAAATTGAATCTAAGTGGGAAACTTGGTTTGCAGGAATGACCATGATAGAAGCAGGAGCATAAAATGAATATGAATAGGTGGGAAGAAAGTGATCAAACCGAGTTTTGTACGGGCTCCTCCACCAGTTCATGATGTTCTTTGTTGCTCCCCTTTTTTTTTACCAAGGCAAAGCTAACATCATCCATCATCAATTTTTTTTGGATGCCTCTTGGTGTGAGTGGGACTCAAGATTATCACCATCCTCCCCCACACTTGGACTTTTGTGTAAAAGTCAAAGTGTGTGTTGGGTCAGAGTCTCCTTGTGAGTGTGTTCCACCTCTCAAGAGCATCTTGATTGTAGTTGATGTCGCTCCATGTTCTCAAGTGTCGTATGACTGAAATGGTTAGTGACAAGGATACCCGAAGGTGCACACTAACCCGACATCATGTCCTTGCTTTTATTTGAAAAGAAAAGAGATTTTTTAATGATAATAAAACAAAATATATTATTTTTCAAGATAATCCAGGTATCTCCCGGCAGTGCTTGTTTAAGGACAAAGCTCGTCCATGGGAAACCGTTTGAAATTAATCCAATGTTGGTGATGTGGTTTCCCCTCCAACACCAACCTTCGTAGGTCAATCTATAAAACTCATGCCAAAGCATTTTGAGACTTGCAAAACTTATGATAGACAAAAGCATCTACAACAACCTTCTTAAAAATTTTATGAACAGCGAGCAAGAAGGGGTTGTAGATCTTGCAAGTCATGGCAGAGTTATAAACTGATTCAGGAGATTTTTCATATGAGCATGGAATGAATGAGACAGTTAGAAAATAAATTCCATGCTCATCGATAAAATCTTCTGTTTTAGGGGAGCTCTATCTTTTTCATGATATTCCATATCCTTTGCCGGATTTGGATAAGTCATGGATATATCAGAGATTGACATAAGCTCTCCCCTAAGATCAGGCATATCTGAGACTTTAGGTGTGGGCATAGAGGGAGAGTGCATAGAATTATCTTCCATGTGACTTGATCCTCCCTCTATGTGAGGTTGATGTCTCATATAGGAATTTGAGGTATGAGATGATATTGAAGTGGGAAACTCTATGGTATTTCCAAAATCGACATCAAGAAAAAGGTCATCCTCAAATTCAAAGGGGCATACACCAGGATAGGATTCTCCATCCTTGTGATGTGTCCCTTGATTGGGAGGTTCGTCAGAAATCTGACTACGAGAAGGATTTGAAAGAATTTCAAATCCGTTTGCTGATGCCTCCTCTTGTTGGTCGGGGCTTGACTCCATAGTTTCTTCAGGAAGCTCATCATATACACCAGTGAAGGGAGTGTTTTCAAGGATTTTCTCTACAATGGCTTTCCCTTCACTAATGGTCATGTGTGTGAACGAACCTCCGGATGAAACGTCAAGGTGGAAAGCATCTTCTTTGCTAAGACCAAGATGGAAGTGAAGTAGGAGGACTTGGTCTGGCAAAGAAAGTTCTGGGCTAGTATTGATAAGATTCGTGAACCTAGCCCAGGCTGCTCCTAGAGTCTCCTTCTCCTTTTGCTGAAAGGTTAGAATCTCTATTTGAAGGGCGGCAACTCTAGAAAGAGGGAAGAATGCAAGACAAAAATTGTCTCGAAGTTCATCCCAATTTCCACGAGCACCTCCTATGGTATGAGCGTACCATTCTTTTGCTCTTCCCAAAAGGGAGAATGGAAATAGTTTCCATCTAATGGTTTCTTGTGTCATGCCAGAAAAAATTAGGCAAGAACACAAGTGCTCGAATTCCCGATGGTGGGTATAAGGATTTTCATCTAGTTGCCCAGAGAAGGGTTGCTCCCGAACCATGGCTATGAAAGCGGGGCGAATCTCATAGCCATTTGTAAGAATAGGATGGGATGATGGTGGAGGTTCCAATGAATCGCCCTTTGGAACCAAAAAGTTTTTGATAGGAGTGGAATCCATGTGGTAGTGATGGTAATGGTGGTGGTAGGTTGCATATAATTTTTTTGGTCAAAATAAAATAAAAAGGATACAAGGACGACTTGGTTCGAATCTAGGACAGCTACCGTTCCCCGGCAACGGCGCCAGAAAGCTTGTTGGTATTTCTTAGCGTAAGCAGATAAATCCGCAAGCGCACGGAGTACCGTTGTAGCTTTCACCCAGAAGTATTCTGGGTATCGTATTTTTCCACAGGGAACGGAAGTGTACTAGAGAGAAACAAGGTTGTCCAGGAGTAGAAGGTAGAAGGATGTTTTTGTAGGACGAGAGGGTTTTCTAAGCTCAGCCCTAGGTCACCAGATAACCAAAGTCTTGGCTTACTATACTCACTCACTACGGAGCAGCGGTACCTTTCCAGTTCTCGAAAAGACTGGGAAGACATAACCGGGGGAAGGCCGCCAAAAGCTCTACGATAACACCAACCCGAACGTGGTGGATTACACAGGCCTGATCGGAGCTGTCACCTCCGGGGCTACCACAAACTATCCGTGGGGTTGGGCGCAAACTCAGGTAACTCCCGAGCTCAGACACCACGTCTACGCTAGAGGCTACTACTCTAGTCCGAATTCTTAGCTGGACTAAAGCACTCGGTCGAGCGGAGATCCCGCAAGCAAGCAAGTAAGCACTTGAACTTTAATTAAATAGATCACTAAGGAATTGCAAAGAAAGAGTATGCAGATATTACTCACAAGGAGTCGTCTCCGTAGAGGTACAAACTGGAGGAGAACCCAACAAGCCGGCTCCGCCTCCGCTCTTCCCTCCTCTCTCTTCCTCTTTTCTAAGATATACAACTAGGCACTAGCACCTAGAGGGACACTACTACAAAGTATATGATGTGGAGATGAAGCTCTTCTTGTGTAGAATGTGTGTTGTGTGAGGAGAAAAAGTCCCCTTTTATATGTGGAGGAGAGGGGGCTCTTTGCAAATGCTCCTCCCCACTTGGAAAGTGCCAAACCTACCTCACAACGTCGGTTCTAGGTACAATGAACCTGGACGCACCCCAGAACCGACCTTCACACGTCGTCGTGGGCCATCTGGAGAAGACTGCTGGCGCGGTCGCGCCCCTGGCGCGAGCGCGCCAGGGGAAGCTCGGTTGAGGCCCAAACTTTGTAGGCATGTGGGCCTGGTCACAAGCTTTCCAACGCATATTCGTTTGCCCAAATCGGACTCCGTATGAGTGAGTTATGGCTTGTTTACTGAGGCCTACTCATGCTGTCCAAGATAGAGTTGGTCCGGGTTTTGGGCTTTCTCCATTTTTGATCCGAATTGGTGTGCTTTTGTATTTAGCCCTGTCAAACAATGGAAACACCAAAACTCGTGGAAATGATTAGTTCAAAACCCTATTACTAAGTTTTGGTGACTATTTTCATAACAAGTTGGCGGTGAAAAGCATGCAATAAGGAGCGCCAACACCAACTTGTTGAGGCATATGTCGACGACGTCGTCGTGAAAACCAAGAAGGCAGAATCTCTAGTTACAAACCTAGAACGGACCTTCACAGCTCTAAACAAATTCCAATGGAAATGAAGTCCACAAAAATGTATTTTCGGTGTGCCATCTGGCATATTACTTGGCAACATCGTCAGCCAAGACGGCATTAGACCAAACCCTAAAAAAGTTAACGCTGTTTTAAAAATGGCTCGACCTAAAGGAGTAAAAGACATTCAAAAACTTACAGGATGCAAGGCAGCTTTAAGCCGTTTTATATCATGACTTGGTGAAAAATGGCTCCCCTTTTTCAAACTCTTAAAAATCAAGCAGAAATTTAAGTGGACAACTAAGGCAGATACAGCCTTTTCCGAACTCAAAAAGTATCTAACTTCACCACTGATACTTACAGCACCAAAGGACGATGAAGAGTTATTACTTTACATCGCTGCTACCGATCGGGTGGTCAGCACCGTGATCGTTGTCGAAAGACAAGAACCAGGGCACACATATGGCGTCCAACGACCAGTCTACTACATTAGTGAGGTCTTAAATGAATCTAAGCAGTGATACCCGCACATACAGAAGTTATTATATGGGGTCTTGATTACGAAACGGAAACTACTACACTGTTTTGATACCTTCCCTATCACAATAGTGACACCAGAGCACGCTGTCGGTGATATACTCCGCAACAAAGATGCTAGCGGACGGATAATTAAATGGGCAATTGAACTCAGTCCATTCACATTAAGCTTTCGAAGTCGAACAACCATCAAATCATAGGCCCTAGCTGATTTCCTGGTCGAATGGACGGATATGTCATTACCTCCTTTCCAAAAAGAAGCCGAGCACTAGAAATTTTTTTTCGATGGCTCCCTTAATATAAATGGCGCTGGAGCAGGTGTAGTTTTCCAAGCCCCGTCCGACGACAAATTGAGATACTTACTTCGTATCCACTTCAAAGCTTCAAATAATGTTGCTGAATATGAAGCCGCCATACATGGTCTAAGAATAGCAATTGAACTAGGCATCAAAAGACTCCTTGCCTATGGAGATTCAGCTCTCGTTGTCCAACAAATCAATAAAGAATGGGAGTGCGCCAACGAAAAGATGAAAGCATATGTGACAGAAATATGAAAACTCGAGAACCAATTCTATGGCATAGAATTTGCTCACATCCCTCACGCAGAAAACAAGCTCGCCGATGAACTATCTAAACTGGGCTCAAACAGAGCCCAAATGCCACCTGACGTGTTCGTTCAAGACTTGCTATCACCATCAATTACGCAAGACAAAGATACAACAAAAGAAGCGCCAACGACAGAACCAAATCCTTCCCAGAACAAAGAAAAAGAAGCAATCATTGAACAAGAAATTATGTTCGCTCATCTCCGACCGGTGGCAAACAACGTTATTGCCTCCAACTGACCAGCTCCCTTTAAGATCACTGCCCCAGTAACACGGTCGGGCAAAAGATCCATCAACGATCGCCCAGAAAATTCTCCACGGAAAAAACAAAGAGAGCGACACACCCGCGTAATAGAAGATATCAGAATACCCATTCAGCCAATCGAACCTTTGACACAACCTAAAATACCAAAGCCAGATTGGCGAATCCCTTTTATTCGCTATTTAATGGACGAAGACTTACCAGAAGATAAAATGGAAAGACAACGCCTGGTGAGGCGAAGCAAACACTATGTCTTGGTCGACGGACAGCTCATGCGTAAGAACGCAAGTGCAGAAGTTCTCCAAAAATGCATATCCTTTGAAGATGGAGAAGAACTACTATTACGAATTCATGAAGGCATGTGTGGCAACCATGCAGCGTCCAAAACACTGGTCGAAAAGGTGTTCCGAGCAGGTTTGTACTGGCGAACAGCACTCGCCGATGCTCGGAAATTAGTCCGACATTGCAAAGGAGGTCAATTTTTTGCTAAACAAATTCATGTCCCTGCGCATGAGCTTCAGACAATACCAGCAGCTTGGCCCTTTTCGTGCTGGGGACTGGATATGATCGGACCTTTCAAAAAGGCGCCAGGAGGATACAAATATGTCTATGTACTCATAGATAAATTCTCAAAATGGATAGAATATAAGCCCTTGGTAAAGGCAACCGCCCAAAAAGCTGTTGAATTTCTAACAGATGTTGTACATCGCTTTGGTGTCCCTAGCAACATCATCACAGATTTAGGATCCACATTTACAGTGAAGAATTTTGGGATTTCTGTGAAGATCTCGGCACAAAGGTAAAATACGTGTCTGTAGCACATCCCCGAGCCAATGGACAAGTCGAAAGAGCAAATGGGATGATAATAGACGCACTACGGAAACGTCTGTACCGTGACAATGATACACACCCTGGCAGATGGTACCATTAATTACCTGTCGTAATTTGGGGCTTACGAACCCAACCAAGCAGGAATACGGGTGTTTCACCTTATTTCATGATATTCGGCTTTGAGGCCGTTCTACCAGATGAGGTGGCTTTCGGCTCACCAAGAACACAGAATTACGATGAGAAAGTTTCAAATAATGTCAGAAAACCATCACCGATTCGGTAGAAGAAAGGGACATTGAAACACTCCCTCGAACAGCCAAATATTTGGCAACTTTGCGTAGATACTACAACAGAAATGTAAAGGAGCGACAATTTGTGGTCGGAAACCTTGTCCTAAAACACATTATGAAGACAGACGACCTCCACAAACTATCATCTCACTGGGAAGAACCTTTTCAGATAAAAGCAGTGACGAGACCCACAACTTATAAACTATGTACCCTCGATGATCCACCAAGAGATCTCCCTAACTCTTGGCACATAGAACACCTAATCAAATTCTATGCATAAGCCCAAGATATTGTAAAATTTCTTATCAAGATAAGTAATTGCACTCTTTATGATATCCGTTTAAACCTCTTCAGAAGCAATTCGCTATACTCCTGCTATCATTCACACTGATCATCCAGCAAGAATAACAACAGATAAAAATAAGCACTGAAGGTCGGGTTATCAGAACCAACGAAAGATGTTCGGTACAACAGTACAATAGTTTGTCACCACAAGAGTCTAAAAACATACGTTCAAAAAAAAACAAAAGTTATTGCTCAGGTACAAGATCTATCTTGTTCGCAACAACACAGGCTGTGTTCCAGCAAGCTTTCTACAAATCCTTCAGTCTATCTGGTGTAGTATCCGCTGGCCTCCCAGACTCAAGCCGCTTCAGATCTGCCTTTGGAAAGTGCGACTGGACAAGAGCCAAAACACTTGATGTTACAAAGCGACTCCCCTTTCCAACAAAATCTTTCAAAAGCCACCAAGAGCGACGGCACTGATCAACCATGAACTCTGGGGTAGTCAGAGGATCTGTCGGTCGCATCTCTCCTCATGCCAGCACCGCAAACAAAGGCCACAGACCATCGGCCATAGCCATATATCGCTCAGTCAACCTCTGATTTTCATCCTTCAGAACTCCGAATTGAGCCATATGACGATCATGCGTTTCTGCGCAAAAACACATTTAGAAAAATATCCTAATAAGAAAGACGACTGAGAAAAGAAAAGGACAAGTACCTCGTGCTTCCTGCTCCAAACGCTCAACACAAGCTTGAGCTTTCTTCTTAGCCACCGATAACCGAGCAACTTCAGCAATCATGGAGACCTTACCGCTCTCCAAAACTACGAGACAACAAGTTTTTCATTACATTCTCTTGGTTGCAAATAACAGAAATAGAAAGTATCTATGCATACCTTTGTTTTGATCTTCAAGCTCAGCAATACGTCTGTTCAGAGAAGCCTTCTCAAGATCCCAAAGCTTTTCACGGCCTTCATGAACATGAATTTCTCTCTGCAAGTCAGCATTCTGCTTTCGCAAAAGGCCATTCTCACACATGGTTGGTTTAAATTTCTCTATACAGAGACGGCGTTCCTCAGCAACATCCTCGACCCCCTGAGAACATGACACTTTCACGAATAAATTGCAGAAATACAAAAAGCAAAGACAACACAACTACAGACACTTACCTTAATCTGAGCTCTAAGGTTTGTCAAAGCTTGCTCTATACTCTCGGAGGCAGCTTCTTTGGTAACGTTTTCAAATAAACGCCAGTTACCATCTTCTTCCTGACGAGCTATAAAGCTGCGGCCCCCAGGGATGTTGCCGCCAGAAGAAGAGCCTCCTCGAATCTCCTCCATTATTTTAGGATGGATAGCACCTGAAGACATTCCTTCATGATAATCTGACCAGATCCCAAGAGGATATTGCTCTGTCTCAACACCAGGAATAACGGCACGATCTAAAGCAACTTCAGGACCAGAAGCCTGAGTATTGCCAGCAGGATTGATAGGATCTTTATTCCTGTCAATTGCCCCCTGAAGCTCAATGTCCCTGTCCATCGTTTGCAGCAGGTCGCCAGGAGTAGCAGGCTCGACTAACAGGTCATCAACTTCAGGGACTCTGACGACCAGAGACATAGACATTAAAAATGCATAGACAAGTCGAACAAAAAAAGGGGAGGATTATAACTTACAACTCAGATTGATCAAAATGGTGACTAAACCAATCTAGAAGATCTTCATTTCTTCCCAGCACAGCGGAAGAGGTGCCAACATCATTTGTAGATCCCCTCAGTAATGATGATTCATCTAAATCTCTCGGATGGGATGGGGGATCAACAGTTGCAGGTGCAGCTGCCTCTTGCAAAGACACTGCATAAGGACTAGCCCTGACTTCCGGTGTTTGTTCCAACCTCGCCACTTGAGAAACCATGACCAGATGCACAGGCGTAGCATCCAACGGAGTCGCCTGATCCAAAGAATCACCCACCAATTGAGGCAGGGTCAATACATGCGGTGGAGTTTGTTGCCGACCACCCGTGTCATCCAAGGACTGATTATCAGTCCGCAATCTCTTACGCTGAGTCCACTCAGCAAGAGAAATTCTATCTTTCGAGTCAGATTGAGAGTCTGGAGAGACTCAACAACCTGACGATAACGGCATTTCTGAGCGCTAGAGGGACAAGCCTGAAGAGATAAGGCACCCCCTGTCAAAACACCAGAGGTTTTCTTCTTCTCATACACAACTTTCTGTTTTCCAGCAGCCTTCAATTGTTCAGCATTTTCCACCCCAGGCTCTGGGACATCATCAGTAGCCTCCATCCTGTCAATACCCCGATCAAAACCAGTCCGCTGGTACTGTAAAGCCTCTCCAACAGGCAATTCTTCAAGTGGTACACGGGAAATGTAAATATGACGACCCTGACAGCGAAGCCAAATTCAGCAAACACAGTATGAAGACACAAGCAAAAATAGAGGAGAAAACAAGAAAAGTACCGGTGGAGGCGGTTTTCTCCAGTCATATGGTTTGATAGTAGGGCGTGGGATGTGACTGTCATCTCCTCTCTTGAACATCTTCAAAAGCCTCAATGAAACGTCATTAGCAGAGATTGGTTCAGCAGTCTCACGGGAAGGATCCTCTACCCCCGATATTCCCAAAGAAAATTAAACCTTTCCTTCAAAGGTTGTATATGACGAGAAATGAAAACGGCTGCAACCATATATCCATTCAGACCTTTGAAGTTCATCATTGTAATTATCTCATTCACCTCGATCATCTCCGTCGCATTGGGCTTTTCCGACCAACGGTAATTTGGCTCTGGAATTTGAGCTATATCACAAGGAACAGCTCTGCCTTGGGTGTTGCCATTTACATAAAACCATTTCTTGAACCAATCCTTAACATTCTCGGTATGGGTGAAAGCTAACCAATGTGGCCGCATACCGTCACAGAGAGATATATAACATCCTCTGACAACTGGTGAGCCTCCTAAATTCCCCCTTTTCTTTAATTCATAAAAGTGGTGGAACACATTGAAATTGGGGGGAATAGCAAGATACATCTCAAAGTAAGCAACAAATAGGGCAATGGTCATGATGGAATTCGGATGCAGATTACAGATCGAGATCCTCCATAAAATGCACAGTTCAACTAGAAAAGTATGGATTGGAATACCCAGACCCCTAATGAAATAATCCTCAAAAACTACTAGTTCACCATCATAAGGATTGGGAAACGCCTCACCTCGCGGAGATGCGCGCCATACTCCAAATTCCGCAGAAGGAATCATACCGCTATCCGCAAGCACCTTCAAGGATGCGGCAGTTGACTGAGTAGGTGACCAGAGCAGCTTCATCTGCTTCGTGTACTCCCTCTTCTCCTTCTTCTCCGCTGCAGATTGCCTCTTCTTCGTCATAGCTCTTGAGCACGAGCAAGCAGGAATTCAATCTTCCACCCTAGACAATGGCGGAGGCAGCGAAACGGGCGGAGAGCAAGGAAGGCGAATGAAGCGGAAAGAAAAACCGTAGTGATGGCAGAACAAATGATTCATTTGACCGCACCTGTCACTAGGGTTTTTTCTTTCTGGGCCGGACAAAATGGGCTATCTCTAACAGGCCTCCAATTAATTATTTTAAACACTAACTAATCTTTCATCTCTTTTCAAAATTACAGAACAATGGAGCACCACAAGCCCAAGTAAATAACAAATTGTTAAATAAACAATTTCTCTTGACAGACGCACAGTTTACCAGCCAACCTAGAAACTGGTCCAATGGCTAAGCCATTGACAACTATTTAGTGTGATTTTTTCTTTTGCTATAGTCCCACAACCTTGCTAGTAGACTGGGTTCACAGCGAAGCTGTTCCAACCCACTACAACGAAGTCATGGCATAGCACCCAACTTTTTCAACCCACACAGTCCGTCAGCTAAGCTGGGACTTTTGCCAATGATATCGGTTATTCTGGCGCACAAATAGCGAAGCTATTTTTTGGGTTTTGATTTACAACTATGGTCTCACAGCCTCGCTGGGGACTGAGTTAAGAAGCAAAGCTGTCTTAACTCGATCATGACAAAGTCATGGCATGGTTTTACCAACCAGCCAAAATGAAAGTTGGCCTGCTCAGTTTCATTTCAAACGTGGTCGAATACACGTAATACCATACTAAGCAGGATGTTATCACACTAAACATCTTTTTTAGACCCTGACATAATGTGTTTCACCTCATCTCAGGCTCAAGGACTACGTGGGCCCACGTCACCTGAGAGGTGACTTGGGCCGATCCTTTTCTTTAGAACTTGCTACAACACATACTATCTTACAGCAACCTCGGGGACTACGTGGGCCCATGTCACTTGCGTGACTCGGCCTGATCCTTTATTTCCACAAGCAAAGTTCAGTTTCAAAACTGAGCTACATCTAAAGCTATGATAAAGCTACGCAAACACCACGTGATGGCAGGCATCACATACTAATGTGGGCCCACATCACCAGATAAGGGCCCTCTCAAAATCTTTTTTCTTTTTCTTTTCAGGAGCATTATAAATCTTTCAATCAAAGTCTGACGCCGATCAAGAGTAAAACGAACTGGTTGGAAGCACAAGACGGTCCTCCAGCACTGCTCAGACCACATGTCGAACGTGTAGTTGACCACTCGTTTTATGCATGATCAAACGAAGACGATGTTTTCCCTCAAGATTCAAGATGCTCAGGGACTAGCTGTGGGGGTATAAACCCCATATACCCTCACGGCCTACATTGGGCTTGGACAGGACGACCGTACCAGCCCATCTACTTGAAGCCCAACTGACCCTGAGCTGGTCGGAAAGTCTTAGGCGGACAAGAACAACAATTACCGACAAGGAGGATAAGCCTAGCTAAAGTAGGAAGGTTTCTGTGAAGTCATGTGAAGCATGAAACTTAGTACCAAATAGGCTAGATCTGACTTGTAACCTTACTCCCCGTCATATATAAGGAGAGCAAGGACCCCCCTTCAGAGGACACGAAATCTGGCATAACGCACAGACACATACATCCACCTCATAATTCAAAATAGAGAGCAGGACTAGGGTTTTACGCATCCTTGCGGCCTGAACCTGGGTAAACCTTGGTGTCTTTGTTCCCTATTTTGATGTCTTGCTTGCAGTCTTGTACGCCTCCATCAATCAAATACCGGTCGGTGCATACCCCTGGTCGGACTATCGCCGATATTTCGTCAACAAGACCCAAGCGGCACAGCAAAGGCTGGCCCAGCCGACCCCTCCGGTCGGCCAAGCCGACCCATCTACTACATCTAAGGTGGGGCCACAAGGAGAACAGGCCAACGACGTTTCCGGCACCTCGAAGTCGGTTAAATCGATTGCCACAATCGGTCAAACCGACTCTCAACCTCTAGAGGGCTCCATCGCTTTCAGCATCCATGTGACCCGCACATTTATACCACACAAGCCGGAGATAGGAGTGTGGAAGGAACAAGAGCAAAAAGCTAAGAAGTTCGTGGTGAAGCCACTTTGTACTTTTGACCGACTTATGGCAAAGTACAAGCAACAAAAGGTCGATTCCGAGAATCAGCCAATAAAAAAATGAGTCTACACCTCCTAAGCGGGAAATTGAAGATAAGAAGCAAAAGAGTGTAGCTCCACCAGCTGGTTCTTCTATGCAGGTTGTTCATTCTCGTCCATCTCGTTGGGGACCACCAGTTACTCAAGCTTCACTGGTATTACCTTTGCCACAGTGGGACGCCCAAGGTGTGTGGGTACTGTTGGCGGTCCTTAACTCAGTTTTATACCCGCCAACTATAGGTCACTATGGGGGAAATAAATATTTTATGTCACATATATCTTTACTATTGACCTAGTTCCACCTATGCTTGGAAGAAATATTGTTTTGCAGAATATATACCAAGTACAGGAATTTTCGGAATAAAAGTACGCTTTTTGGAAGGCGTAAAACAAGCTCAAGAGCAAGTAGGCCATCTGGGGTCAAAATGGGCCAAAAGCACCAAAGCATGGACAAGACCCGATGGCGGCCCCGGCCCACCCGCCAAAGGCGATCGGGGGGGCGTCACCCGGCGCGCGAGCGCGCACGGGCGCGCGCCCCACCCCGCCGCGTGGGCCCGGCCAAAGGCGGTTGCCTCTTTCCATCCGGGGATTGACGGTTTCTTGGTGATTTTACACCACTACCCCTGAACCGCCTTCTGGGGGCTATAAATGAAGAGGAGAGGCCCCCCACCTTCACACACACCATTTGGAGCCATCTCTACACTTCTCACTTGTTCATTAGTCTTAGTGTTAGTAATTTGGAGCTAGGCAAAGCTACTTGGAGAGCTTGTCTCAAGGAGGAAAAGCTACACCTTTGGTATAAATCTATGGAGCGTTCTTTCTTAGTCAAGTTCTCATTATATTTATATAGTCGTGCATATGAACTAGAGTATAGTCTAGTACACGATATATTCTATGATCAAGAACTAGGCCATAGTTCTTGTGAGAGTTGTTCATCGTGTTCTACATTGTTCTTCATCGTTCGTGTGTTTTACTTGTTTAGATTAGATTGTAGAAGAGGAATAGCGGTTCGATGTACCTTCGGGTTTGCCTATGTTCTAGCTCGTCCATCCATAGGGTGGGAGTCCTGGGGGACGTAGGTAGCTCCTTAGTATGCGGACGTGGTGTCCGGGTGCAAGGGAACCTTCGGATATGTCGGCATGCCACGATTGAGGTGGTAGGTGGTAGGTGGTGACAGCCCTGTCCGTCCTTTGTAATCCCCCACGTTCGCATGTTGAGTAGGAGTTCGTAAATGCCGCCGTCGACTGGCAGACTAGTTGCCGCGGTCTCCCCATATTCCTAGTCTATAGTCGAGTCTTGACTTGTATAACATGTGGAATTAGCTGTTCTAGTACTGACTATATAGGACCTGCCTACTCCGCGTAGATTATTCTTTATTCTTTATTTTATCTTTATTCCTTTGAGGTTGCTCTAAGTGTGTGTCCACTATCCAAACTACCGTATGCTTACCCCTGTATAGCACATTGGTCGGTTTCTCCTCATGCTAGATATTGTATTCATACCCATGCTAGATTACTTAACTACCCTATGCCTTCCTTTGGGAAATTATAAATAACGATACCCCGAATACTTCCGGGTGAAATGCCGCGACGATAGATCCGTGCGCTTGCGGATATTTATCTATTAGGATGTGATCTATCTCTCGGCAACACTCGCGTAGTTGCTAGAACCGCTTTCTAGTAATTATGCCGAGTAAAGCCATTTAGCGTTTCTCGCGCCGTTATCGAATCGGGCTCTAAGTCTATTTTGGTAATCGCGCTAAGAAATGCCAACAAGCATTTCGCGGCGTTGCCGGGGAAGGCATGGAAGTTAAGGATCTAGCAGCATGGATATGCATACGATATATAAAATGAGAAACGACAATGTCTATACAGGCTAACTTTTATGTTTTCTCCTGTTGTGGATGAAAATAGGATAGTGCATGACCGGTTTCTCCCTGCCGGATAACTACAACTCAAATCCGGAAGCACTCCTAAGGAGGAAGAGGACTCGTGCCTTCTCCTCTTCTACTCCGCCGACAGAGAAACCAGTCACCACCGCACCTACTATGCCGCACTCCATGGCCAAGTCCCTGCGCGAGTTCTCTGTCCCCAATGTTGCCAACGTGCCCACTGGGCCTGCTGTCAACATAGGAGACAAGAATTTCGAGCTCAGGACTGGGCTCATTACCATGGTGCAGGCAAGTCCATTCTATGGACTGCCTAGTGAGGACGCCAACGCACATCTTCAGTGTTTCTTGGAGATATGCAACACCATAGTCATCAAGGATGTCGCACCTGATGCTATTAGGCTCAGGCTCTTCCCTTTCTCCCTAGTAGGAAAGGCGAAGATCTGGTTCTACAAGGACAAGGCCGCTGTTGACACATGGAGCAAGTGCTCCGCAGCGTTCCTCGCTAAATTCTTCCCCATGGGCAAAACCAATGCCCTGCGGGGAAGAATCGCCAACTTCCAGCAGAATTCGCTGGAACCCATCCCTGAGGCATGGGAGAGGCTCCAGGAGTACATCCAGGAATGCCCTCACCATGGGATGGAAATTTGGCTGGTGCTCCAGAACTTCTACAATGGGTTAACACCCATGTCAAAGGGGCACCTGGACGCCGCAGCTGGCGGTGCCTTTCTATCATTAACTGTTGACGGTGCTACGGCACTGATCGACAAAATGGTGGAAAACCAAGCTTGGGGGGAGGACCGCGCTCCCACCAAGGGACAAAAAGGCATGCATACTGTGAAGGAGGCGGATATGCTTGCCACAAAAATAGACCTACTCCTGAAGAAGATTGACGGTGGTGCCATCAATGATGCATCCGGCACCATCAACGCCATGGATGCTCGCATGACGTGCGAGGTCTGTGGTGAAGCTGGACACTCGGGGAATGACTGCCCCGAGACCCGTGAAGAGGCCGCCTACCTCAACAATGGGTTTCGCCAGCAACAAGGAGGAGGGAATGGCTGGAATAACCAGTCCCGTCCTCCATTCCAAGGTAATTCAAATTACGCCTCCAGGTTTAATTCGAATCAACCTTCATTGAAGGATCTGGTTTACGGTCAAGCCAAGATCAACGAAAATCTCACCAAAAAAAATGATTCAAAATGACAAGATCTTGGAGAATATGAATAACAAGATAGAGGGCCTATCATCAGCGGGGCCCACCAAGGTGGGGCCCAAGCCGGCGCCCAACGGCTCTTAGCCGTTGCCCCTCCCCATCCA
This sequence comes from Themeda triandra, assembly GCA_018135685.1. NCBI lineage: Eukaryota > Viridiplantae > Streptophyta > Magnoliopsida > Poales > Poaceae > Themeda > Themeda triandra. The sequence goes on along the minus strand of JAENPR010000596.1, from coordinate 167,776 downwards.
TGCTGGTGATCCGGCTATAAAAGGAGGGGGTGGCCGGGGTGCTCAACCACCTCCCATTTCTCACACTCTCACTCTCTCCCACCTCCACTCTCCACACAACAACCTTCCACAAGCAACCTTTGAGCAAGAGAGCAAGAGTTGGAGCTAGTCTCGGGTGTGGAAAATCAACTTCCACTAGTTCTTTCGCACCTGAGAGCTAGCCACCGGCATAGTCCGCCATGAGCGACTACAGTTCGTGGGGGTACGGTGAGGCTTCGAGCTCTCACCAAGGTGCCCCCTATGAACCTGAGGTAGCTGAGGAGACGGCGCCCGCAACTCCCGAGCCCGAGGGGATCTACGCGGTCGACGCTCCGTACCTCGACCTGGAGGGAGAGCAGGAGCTGCAGAGGTACCATCGCCTCAAGGATCGACTCTTCAACCACACGATGATCTACGACGCCAACCTCATCGAGAAGATAGGTATGGACACCGACTTTGACACCGTCTGGAAGGCGATTGGTTGGGAAAACTTCGAGCCCATCGATGAGCAAGGTTCGCGTCTCTTGACCATCCAGTTTCTTTGCACACTTGATTATGATGATGAGCGTATTTTCTTCCGTTTATTTGGCAAGGATTATTCTCTTTCTTGGGGGGAACTCGCTCATCATCTAGGCTTTCACTACAAATGTGCAGTTAAGCTAGATGCATCTATCCCCGGTTTTGATCGTAATTCTTTTTGGGAAAAGATCTCGGGTAGGGTAGAAGTTGGACCTTTCAAACCCCTGAACACTCAGATCCAACACCCTACCCTTAGACTCATGCATCGCTGGATTTCCATGTCTTTGTTTCCTGCTGGCAAAATTAGATGGGTGCATTCGGTAGAACTTAAGCTTCTTTATGCCATAGTCCACAAGTTCAAGGTCGCTCCTGTGAAGGAGATGTGCCTTCACTGGCTAGACATGGTTAAGAAATCTTATGCTATCGATTGCACCTCTATTGTTACTCGCATTGCCAATGCCATAGGAGCACTAGATGGTGACGATGTTGAGTACATTCCCCTTGATCGGCCGATTTGTGATTTACGTACCCTAACCCAGGGACACACCTTGAAGGCTGATGGGAAAAATCTTATCTGTTTCTTCTTTGCCGGTTATGTAAATAAGATTCGGTTACCTAACCTGAATCTCTATTTATATAACTGTGATGTGCTCACCTTTGATTTGAAGACTCCAGAAGAAGCACGCAGGGAAGAACAGATCCTGAGAGCCACTAGAGGAGGAGCCGAGGCTTATGCACGGCCGACTCCCCGCTCGCTAGATGCTCCTGTGCAGCCTCCCCAGCAGTATGGCTATGGTGGATGGGAGGCCTACCAGGGCTACGCAGGCTACTCGGGATGGGAGCAGTACCCCCAGCCGGCACAGACCGCTGAGAGGGCATGGTCCGAGGCAGGGACCGACGAGTGGGAGCGGCGAGGCGTACAATCGTCGACTCGCCACCACCGAGCGAGCCAACGTTGGCCTCAATCAACACCCGCGTTGGACAGCTGCAGATCCAGACGAACGACATCAGGAACACCCTAGGTGGTTTCATGCAGTCGACGACCCAGTGGCAGCAGCAGTTCGGGCAGAGGTTCGACGATCTTGCCGAGCACCTCCGCATCCAGCAGGAGGAGCAGAGGGCCTACTGGAGGTCCCAAGGGTACAACCCTAGGCCATGAGCTTCAGGATAAGCTTGGGGGAGGACCCCCATTGAGGTACCTGCATTGCATATTTAATTTCTAGAAATTTTATTTTAGCATGTTTAAATTCAAGTTTCTTGCATTGGAATATTCAAAAAAAATATTTATTTACTTTTATAATTCCATTCCGTATATGTGCTATGAAATGTTTAGTTCCACCCATGTTGAAATGATTGGTTGCTCTGTTTTATGTCTCGTTTGTACTTGTCTAGAATAGAGTTTTCTCTAATATTTGGGTTTATTGGCTTTACTTTATCATGCTCTAGAAACTTGATTTAGTGGGTTGCATACAATTACTCTCATCTAGGTTATTGCGCGATATGATATAGTGACTTAGACCACAGCAATGAAACGTCCCCTTGAGAAAACCTGATGTCCGGAGTCTTTTGTTTCAAAAATCTTCAAAAACAATAGTTCCTCAGTGATCGCGGAATACCCACCAGAGCTATATGATCTATCCATAGAAAAGAACCTTCATATGCTGCTTGTTCGTACATTGAGTTCGATCGGATTGTTACCTACGTGAGATTATGACTCTACACCCATGATTGAGATCCACTTGCACCCACCAAATAAAAGCCAACTCTTACACTAAGAGTTGCGCACAACATGCACCCAACCACCATCCGCCGGCTCATACACTGAGAGTCGCGCATCATTTTGCCGACCCTTACCCTGAGGATCGCGCACCCTCTCTCGTGTAGTTTGCAAAATTTCTCCATGCATTGTTCATCATGACATCTCTCTCCACCACATCCTTCCCATCAATAAATTTTTGGGCTATGTTCTTAGTCAGAAAAAAAGGGTGAAAAAAAAGAAAAAAAATGAGAGATTGCTTTAGTAGACAAACGGAAAAATCTTAGATCCCCGTTCAAAAAAATAAATAAATGAGAAAGTAAATCTAGATGTTCTTTGGTAGCCCATCTTTTCTTCATCACATTCATCAATAAAAGAGAGCATGTCATGATGCATGGAGACCCAAAAAATACCATAAAAATTAGGAATCATCTTTTATTCCATCCACACACTTGCACATCTCAATCATAGTGTATAGCTTAATCTCCGTAAGGTTCAATCCTTGACTTTACAACATAAGTGATACAAGTATGCCCACTTACATACCTACCTAAAACTCCACTCTCAGCTTTAGTGGTAGGAAGGAGGCAACTTGAAAAAGCCTTTGGTGAGGTCACTATACACTTTTGAGCGATCGAGTGGGTCATTTGAGGAACTTGGTTTATTTATAAAAACTTACAAAACCTCCGGATCGAAAGTTGATCTTGGGACGAATGAAAAGCACCGGTCTTTGGAACTGTTCTATTTTGCAATCGCCCAAGACTTGAGAAAATTAGAAGCCCCACTCCATCGGGAATCATAGAGTAGATACAATTGCCGATTTATCCAAATAGCGTAGAACGCTCTCTTCTAGCTTGTACACTTGAGATATAATCGGCATCGTAGCAACCCCGATCAACAACCCAAAGCAAAGACTTGCTCGGGACGAGCAAGGGGTAAGCTTGGGGGATCTTGTTGGCGGTCCTTAACTCGTTTTATACCCGCCAACTATAAGTCACTATGGGGGAAATAAATATTTTATGTCACATATATCTTTACTATTGACCTAGTTCCACCTATGCTTGGAAGAAATATTGTTTTGCAGAATATATACCAAGTACAGGAATTTCCGGAATAAAAGTACGCTTTTCGGAAGGCGTAAAACAAGCTCAAGAGCAAGTAGGCCATCTGGGGTCGAAATGGGCCAAAAGCACCAGCATGGACAAGACCCAGATGGCGGCCCAGGCCCACCTGCCAAAGGCTGTCAGGGGGCAGCGTCACCCAGGCGCGAGCGCGCCTGGGACGCGCACGCGCCCACCCTGCCGCCAGGTGGGCCCGGCCAAAGGCGGTTGCCTCTTTCCATCCGGGGATTGACGGTTTCTTTGGTGATTTTACACCACTACCCCCGAACCGCCTTCCGGGGCTATAAATGAAGAGGAGAGGCCCCCACCTTCACACACACCATTTGGAGCCATCTCTACACTTCTCACTTGTTCATTAGTCTTAGTGTTAGTCATTTGGAGCTAGGCAAAGCTACTTGGAGAGCTTGTCTCCAGGAGGAAAAGCTACACCTTTGGTATAAATCTATGGAGCGTTCTTCCTTAGAGAGCTTGTCTCCAGGAGGAAAAGCTACACCTTTGGTATAAATCTATGGAGCGTTCTTCCTTAGTCAAGTTCTCATTATATTTATGTAGTCGTGCATATGAACTAGAGTATAGTCTAGTACACGATATATTCTATGATCAAGAACTAGGCCATAGTTCTTTGTTCATCGTGTTATACATTGTTCTTCATCGTTCGTGTGTTTTACTTGTTTAGATTAGATTGTAGAAGAGGAATAGCGGTTCGATGTACCTTTGGGTTTGCCTATGTTCTAGCTCGTCCATCCGTAGGGTGGGAGTCCTGGGGGGACGTAGGTAGCTCCTTAGTATGCGGACGTGGTGTCCGGGTGCAAGGGAACCTTCGGATATGTTGGCATGCCACGGTTGAGGTGGTAGGCGGCAGGTGGTGACAGCCCTGTCCGTCCTTTGTAATCCCCCATGTTCGCATGTTGAGTAGGAGTTCGTAAATGCCGCCATCGATCGCGGACCCGGTTGCCGCGGTCTCCCCATATTCCTAGTCTATAGTCGAGTCTTGACTTGTATAACATGTGGAATTAGCCGTTCTAGTATTGACTATATAGGACCCGCACCTTCTGCGTAGATTATTCTTTATTCTTTATTTTATCTTTATTCCTTTGAGGTTGCTCTAAGTGTGTGTCCACTATCCAAACTACCGTATGCTTACCCCTGTATAGCACATTGGTCGGTTTTCTTCTCATGCTAGATATTGTATTCATACCCATGCTAGATTACTTAACTACCCCATGCCTTCCTTTGGGAAATTATAAATAACGATACCCTGAATACTTCCGGGTGAAATGCTGCGACGATTGATCCGTGCGCTTGCAGATATTTATCTATTAGGATGTGATCTATCTCTGGCAACACTCGCGTAGTTGCTAGAACCAGTTTCTAGTAATTATGTCGAGTAAAGCCATTTAGCGTTTCTGGCGCTGTTATCAGAATCGGGCTCTAAGTCTATTTTGGTAATCACGCTAAGAAATGCCAAAAGGTACCATATCCAACAGCTCGCATCCCAGTGCATCAGAGGTTGGATGACAATGCAAGGCATCCTATCTCTAGCCGATTGGAGTTTCAATCGAGCTCTAGTGGGAGAAGTCAAGTGAAGGCAATCAAAGCACCTGTGCAGCAAGCTTACATTCCAAAGAAGGTTCAAGTGCCTGAGAAGCCTGCTCCCAAGAGTGCTCCATCACCTAGCATCATTATCGGATCAATGCCGGCTCCCGTGGTTGCTGGCAATGAACCGATTATTGTTGAGAGCAAAATTCCAGCAAACAAACAAGATGAAGTTGTGAAGGAAATTGCTGGAGAAGAAAAGAAAGAGAAGCCGCCAAGAGATTCGAAGTATATGCAGCCCAAGTGGTGCCCACCTAACTTGGATAAAACTCAAAAGCGGAAGTTGCAGCGCGCCCGTGCTAGAAAGTTGAAGAAGCAAGCTCTTGAGAATCAACAAGAGGGTTTGTTGAAGAAAGATGGCAACGTTGCTATGGAGCCGACACTGGTAAAGGTGGCACAGCTGGCACTAATGGATGAACCGACTAAGCCGATTGAAGAATCGGCTAAGCCGGTAGATGCTAGTTCTACTACTCCAGCAATCATTAAATCGGTTGTGATTCCTTCCGAGGTATCCACACCAATTTCGGTGGTTTCCGAGGATCTTGGGGAGGATCCCAAAGAGTTTGCTGCTGTGGTGGCCAATGCTGTAGGTATGGAAGCTCCGGTGGTACAAGATGATGAGATGGTGGACTATGAACATCTCCGGAGCGGATCAACGTAGTATACCTATCTTCGGATTACTACGTGATTCATCATGGTGAGGAGGAGCCACCAGCAGCAGAGTTGGTGTTTGCAGTAGAGGATGCCGTGTTCAAGAAGCCAAAGACCCGAGTGGACCATCTTCGGCCTTTGAACTTGAAGGGATACATCAACGGAACTCCGGTGCACAGCATGCTAGTGGACAGCGGTGCAATTGTCAATGTTATGCCCTATACGCTATGCCGCAAGCTCAGGATCAAGGAGAAGGAGTTGATCAAGACCAACATGACCATCACGGGAGTTGGCGGAGATGCTCCAACTCCCGCCAAAGGTATTGCTAACGTTGAATTAACCATCGGGAGCAAGACTTTGGCTACTTCTTTCTTTGTCGCCGACATCAAGGGGAGCTACAATGCCATTCTTGGGCGTGATTGGATACACGCCAATGAGTGCGTGCCTTCCAGTCTTCACCAACATTTTATCCAGTAGAACGGCAATGCTATTGAGATTGTCCATGCGGATTCATCGGCTGAAGTTGCTATTGCCGATTCATTCGAGCCCGGGGGGCATGGCGCCTTTGGTTGCTTGTCAGGTAGAGATCTTTCTACTTATGATTATGTAGATTATACCAAGGGTGGCTTTGTTCCTGTATCTCTCAAGCCGATTGACAATCGGCTCAATACAATTTTATAATGGATAATCATGAATGGTTAAAGCATCGTTTAGAACAATATTGGGCTGAAAAGGCCGATGCTTGTGAAGCTATTGATGATTTTGATGAGCTCAATAAGTTGGGCCAAGGTTTCATGTCGGCCGACCCTTTAGAACAAGTTGATATTAGGGATGGTACTACGCCGTGGCCGACGTTTGTAAATCAAAACTTGAAAGCTGATTATAAAGCTGAATTAATCGCGCTTCTCAATATGTTGATTGTTTTGCATGGAACTACACTGAAATGCTGGGATTAAGCCGAGATCTTGTTGGGCATTGGCTCCATATTAAAGATGGATTGAAGCCTGTCAAGCAACATCCAAGGCGCTTCAATTCGGCCATTCATGACCGAATAAAGGAGGAGATCAATAGATTATTGCAAGCTGAATTCATACGTCCATGCCAATATGTGGAGTGGGTCTCTAATATTGTGCCATTGAGAAGAAGGATACCGGTAAGATTAGAGTATGTGTTGATTTTAGAGATTTGAATAGAGCCACTCCCAAAGATGAATACCCTATGCCTATAGCTGATATGTTGATCAATGATGCTTCTGGACACAAGATGATTAGCTTTCTTGATGGTAATGCGGGATACAATCAGATTTTCATGGCGGAGAAAGACACATCAAAGACAGCTTTCATTTATCCTGGCTTTGTCAGCTTGTTTGGGTGGATTGTGATGACTTTTGGGTTGAAGAACGCAGGAGCAACCTATCAAAGAGCTATGAATTTGATCTTCCACGATCTAATTGGGGTGATTATGGAAGTATATATTGATGATATTGTGATCAAATCGGCTGCCCATAAATCTCATTTAGCCGATTTGCGTCTTGCTTTTGAAAGGATACGCCGCTATGGTTTGAAGATGAATCCACTCAAATGTGCTTTTGGAGTATCGGCTGGGAAGTTCCTAGGCTTTATTATTCATGATAAAGGTATAGAGGTTGATCCCAAGAGGATTGAGAAGATCAAAAAAGTTCAGCCGCCTACATGCAAGAAAGACATGCAAAAATTCCTAGGAAAGGTGAACTACTTGAGAAGATTTATTGCTAACTTGTTCGAAAAATTATTCCTTTTATTCCTATACTCAAGTTGAAGGATGAATCTGAATTCACTTGGGGGGCAAGCCAACAAGAGGCATTTGACAAGATAAAGGAGTATTTGTCATCACCATCCGTTCTTCGTGCATCAAGAAGAGGAGTGCCTTTCAAATTATATATTGCTGCCAAAGACAAAGTTATTGGGGCTGTGATGACTCAAGAAGATGAAGGGAAGGAGTATATGATTGCTTATCTTGGTCGTCGTCTTCTTGATCCTGAGACAAGGTATGCCCATATTGAGAAATTATGCTTATCACTATACTTTGCATGCCAAAAGATGAGACATTATTTGCTGTCAAGTACATGTGTTGTAGCATGCCAGGCCGATGTTATTAAACATATGTTGCATCGGCCATTCCTCAGTGGAAGGTTAGGCAAGTGGGCATACTCTTTAATTGAATATGATTTGATCTTTGAGCCATTACGAGCAATCAAAGGTCAAGTACTTGCTGATTTTATTGTTGATCATAGTATAAATCTTGATGATGAAGTCAGTTACATTACTATTACTCCATGGAAATTATACTTTGATGGATCGGTTTGTAGCAACGGTCAAGGCGTTGGTATTGCTTTAATTTCTCCTAATGGCCTTGTGACCAAGATGTCTAGCCGATTGGATTTTTATTGTACTAACAATCAAGCCAAATATCAAGCGTTGCTATTCGGATTGATCATGTTAACTTCCATGGAGGTGCAGCATGTTGAGGCTTATGGTGATTCATTGCTAGTAGTGCAGCAAGTTAATGGGGAATTTCAATGTCTAGATGGATCACTTCGTTCTTGTCTTGATACTTGTCTCGATCTTATTTCTAAGCTTGCTGAATTTAAAATTCAGCATGTTCCTAGACATGAGAATCAAAAGGCAAACATGCTAGCCCAACAAGCATCGGTCTTTGATGTTGATAAGCATAACTTTCACATGCAAAGTAAGCCGATGCATGAGGATATTAATCTTTGTTGTGTAGAAATAAGTGAATTGGATCAGCTGACCGTAATTGTCGGATTAACCAATTCTTCTGAGGCATATGCCATTGATAATGTCCCAAATCGGTCTAATTCAGATTCTAGTAATCCTAGTATTGACTTGGAGGATTAAAGAACTCCTTTGATAACTTATTTGCAGGATCCAAACACTAAAGTTGATAAGACCATCCGGCGGCTTACGTTCAAGTTTACATTGCAACATGATGAGCTCTATAGAAGGACAGCCGATGGTTTATTATTAAAGTGCTTAGGGACTGATCAAGCAAGAGTGGCTATGGGAGAAGTCCATGAAGGAGTTTGTGATACGCATCAATCGGCTCCTAAGATGAAGTGGTTGTTGAGAAGGGCTGGTTTTTATTGGCCCACTATGATAGCCGATTGCTTTCGCTACTACAAAGGATGCGAAGAGTGCCAACGGTTCGGTAATATTCAGATGGTGCCTGCTTCGGAGCTCCATCCTATCATGAAGCCGTGGCCGTTCAGAGGTTGGGGGCTTGATTTCATTGGCCAAATACATCTCTCATCTTTAAAGGGGCACAGGTTTGTCTTGGTTGCTACGGATTATTTCACTAAATGGTGTGAGGCAGTCCTATTGAAGAATATTACACATACAGAGGTGATTGAATTTCTTAGAGAGAATATAATTCATAGATTCGGCATACCTCAATCATTGCATACAGACCAAGGGTCATCATTTATGTCTAAAGAGGTGAGAACTTTTACCGAATCCTACAAGATCAAAATTGTTCATTCATCTCTATACTATGCTCAAGCTAATGGCCAAGCTGAAGCTAGTAACAAGAACTTGATCAAGCTTATTAAAAAGAAGATTGAAGAGACTCCAAGGAAGTGGCACGAAGTCTTATCGAAAGCTTTGTGGGCATATCGCATATCAAAGCATGGTGCTACAAAAGTTACTCCTTTTGAATTGGTTTATGGTCAAGAAGCTATGTTGCCCGTTGAAGTGAACTTGGGTGCATTTATATTTGCTACACAAAATGGTCAATCCCCAGTGGTGTACCATAATCTCATGATGGATAACATAGATGAAGTGGCCGACAAGAGATTACAAGCTCTTAAGGAGATTGAGAAAGACAAGATGCGTGTCGTAAGGGCTTGTAACAAGAAAGTGAGAAGCAAATCGTTCCAAGTTGGAGATTTAGTGTGGAAAACTATACTACCTATTGGATCGAAGAGCAATCAATTTGGCAAGTGGTCTCCTAATTGGGAGGGTCCTTTAAGAGTGATCAAGGTGGTGCCTGGAAATTCCTATGTGCTAGAGACAATGAAGAAGGAACGTCTCGACAAAGCAATTAACGGGAGGTACCTTAAAAAATACTTCCCAAGTGTTTGGCAAGAAGCCTAGTGCTCTTTCAAACAATGGCCGATACATGTATCGCCCTTAGAACAAAAATGGCCGATGTATACATCGCCCTTAGTCACCGGCTAGCCAATGTGATGGGTATCGTTGCTAGTTGGTTGCAGGTCAAGGAGTGTTTTCAGGTTCATCGACAAATTTACCTAAAAACAGGGGGCATGTGTTGATGCTCAAAAATGCTAAAGGAAGGTCAACGCATCAATGGATGGCAAGGCGGCGAAGACCGACGTCCAAACAGGGCGTCGGACGCGTCGGACGCAGTCCAGAGGCAGCTGCAGCGAGGCCAGGCGACGGACGTCGAGCACCGGACGCGTCCGATGGACGCGCTTCAGGCCAGGCCACGCGCTACACGGTGTCGGACGCGGACTCAGGCGCGTCCGGTGCGCGCCGGACGCAGCATAGAGCCGCCCGCGTGCGCGAAGAGCGCCGGACGCAGGGTCGGGAAAAACCAACTCCGTTACGAGTCGTGTTTTTGGTAATTTTCGACGTGGGAAACTTGAGGAACGAGTTTTGGAGAAGTTTCCTATTGGGATAAGAGCACCCCCTATATATATGAGGGGACCATGGCCGATTGATCCCATCTATCAATCAAATCATGAAACCAACAAATCTACCTCTCTTTTGCCCTAATTCTCTCCTCTACCCCTCTATTTGCTGTCCGGCGGCTCTCTCCATGAGTTCCGTTGGCATCCTAGGTGCCATCCGCTGGTCCTAGGAGATCCTCCAGGTGCTCATCCCTGACGGATCCTTCCGGGAGTGAGTTCAGGCGTTTTACCGGCCATCTACGGGCTCTACATCGGCTTACCGGTCTCTAGATCGGTTCTTGCCGGTTACGCTGCGTGGTTGCCATTGTTGCAGGTCGCTTCGGGCTACCTCGAGGGCGTCTAAGGCCCACGTGTGGTGTGCTTGTCGTCGGATCAATTTTCGGCGTCAACACATATAATATGAAATCTTTAGCCGTCACTCCACTGTTAACTGACTGTTCCACAAATAGTACATCCATCGCAGCCGTTCCTTCCTTTCCAACGCAGCCGTTCTTTCCTGTCCTTATCCCATCGCGGTCTCCCACACACGTCTCCAGAAGCTCCGCTGCCTCGCTGTCTCCGCCTGCTATGGTCTCTCTTCCTCTCCCTGCCCAGCGTCGCGCTGCCTCTGACCGCGCCACCCGCATCGGGCGCGTTTGGATCCCTCACCCAGCCTGTGTGGCCTGACCAACGTGGATACCGAGGACAGTGATTGTTTGGTTTCCTCGCTCAGATTTCTCGAGACTTACGCTGAGTTTTGCCGAGCTCCCGCAGGAGAGCCGGATCCTCTCTCCGGAGCTGGCGAGCCTCTCAAATTCTGTGCCAGCGCAACCACACAAGGTGAGGCTAGATAGCACTCAGAACCAAACAAGCCCGCTCTCCCTGGCCGCCGAAGCCTGCTCTTCCCCGATAACAACGCACGTGGATACAGCCGCCTGGCTGCGTGGCCAAATCGTGTCGTCTCCTCTTCCTCCCCCGGTGCCTACGGGGCAGATGTGGCGGCCGGACGCCCGGACCTGTCGCCTCATACGCTAGCCGATGCGGCAGCAGTACCTGCACGGGTCGGTTAGTGTTGGTGGCGGCCACACTACTTGGGCCACAAATTGTCCATGGTGGAAGCCGTAAAAAAATTTGTCACTAAGTTATACATGATCCAATAACTATGAATTTTTTACTACAGTTAAATCATACAATAATTAGCTCATCATAAAAATTTCATTATAATTGGGGTAAGAAATTTTTACTATAGCTAAATGCTCACATAAAACTACGATTGAAATATAGAAACTGTAGCTATGAATTAATTATAGAAAAGCGTAGATCTAAAATTATAACAAAAACCATAAAAATTTTATGCTAAAGCATACCATATTACATATTCACTATATAGATCTATTTATATGGATTCTAATAAAATTAGATTTTCTATTTTATGATTGTCTATAATTTATTATGATTTTTCAAACATTTAGCATAAAAAGATAAAGATAAAACCGCCTTTAAAATCGCTTACAACTAGATCAGAGGTAAAACGAACGGTTCCAAGGAGGTGATTTACCTAGTTTGAGGGTTCAGGCAGAAAAAGCAGAACTTTGCAGAAATTGAGAGAGATAACATGGACATTTACCTAGCAAGAAGTGCAGGAGGACATCATACTGTGCAAGATCTATCGGAACCGGAAGGCTGTGTCGCTCAACGAGCTGGAGCAGTGGGTGGTCATGGAGGAGCTAGCGCGCGCCACTATTGACATTTCTAACACCACTCACGCTAAGTTGTCATCCCTAGCATGGCTGTTGGTATAGAAACTGCTCCTCTAATAGAATAAATATGGGATCCACAAGCGAACAGATAATACACCATCGTAGCACTTCACCGGGAAGTATTCTAGGTATCGTTATTTATATTTAGCTCAAGGGAAAAAACTAAGGACTTAAACAATAAGATAAACTTGCTAAACACGACTACTTATGAGTGATTGATTGCACAGTCACATACTTTGGCAGAGGGGTAAACCATGATAAATAAAGAATATGAATTATAAAGCTCAGGGAATAAATCACACAGAGATTAGAGATAGACTACTCAACAAAGGGTAGGTCGACGTCTGATTAGTTCAAGAAATAGAATTTCTAAGTAGGTTCTAATCTACTAAGTCATTCATCTACTCTAACGCTACACTATCATATATAGCACAAAAGACTCTTCATCTATGTATAAAGATCATTGCTATAAAAAGCCAAGTCATAGCCGGACTCTGTATGCAACTTTAATTCTGCTAGACCTACCAACAGGGATGGAATACAAAGGACTCAACATGACTGTCACTCCCGCGATCTACCACATGACCCGGCCAATAGGGTGCATTTGCAGGTAAACGACATCTAAGCACCATGCTTACATGAAAACTACCACCTGACCCTCCCGCGAAGAGAGCTAAGCACTTTGCAAACATATACATAAACTCATTATCAATCATAAAAAATATCAAATGTAGAACTAGAATAAACTAGGAACATAATAAATAGAAACATAATGATATTAGAATAAAGTCACAAGAATAGATACAAGATAATACCAATCCTTGATGACGATGATCCAAAATTCTAAGCACAGGCGTCCGATTCTTCCTCTATCTAGTCTAAACCTATGTAGAACTTGAAGAATTGGAGTAGCTATTCTAATTTTCTGGTGGAGAGATCTCTCCAAACCCTGGTAGAATGAATTCTAGAATGAATTAGGGTTTTACCCGGGGGAAGGGGTCCTGAATATATAGCCCTCTCGGAGGCACCACAGTCGTCGGATCAAACCGACCTAATCGGACGATTTTTATTACTCCTCAAAGTCGGTGGAGGCAGGATCCGCGAGCCTCCCTGTGATTGGCTGCAGGAGGGAGGCGGCCGGCCCTAGGGTGGAGGCGGCCGCCCCTGGACAATGGCAGGTGGGGCCCCGCTTCCAGGGATTGCCTTCCCGAGTCTTCCAGATTGTTCTTTTTATCCGAATGCTTATTCTCTCTATGTAAATCCGACATGTGGGCCTTCTTGGATGATTTTCTGATAATCCCCTGTAGAAACACATATTCACCAAAACTCGTGAAATTCGTCAGTTTAAACCCTAAGTCTATGGTGGTGATCAGATTATGCCCCTCTTTCTCTCTCTGGTTGACACATAAAATTGATGGTTAACAACCGTCAACAGCCACCGCCATGCCTTCCACGTCCGCGTCCCGCAACACCGGCTCCCCTGCCTACTCGATGTCATCGTCGGACCAGGAGGCGGCGGCGATGGCGTTGATGAGGCCGGCAGCGACGATAATGCACGTGGGCATCTCACACCACCACCTGTGATCAGCATGAAGAAAGAGGAGGTGGTGATCGAGTCGCTGCCGCCACCGGCGACGCTGAGCCTGCCGCAGCTGGAGGTGGCAAAGCAGCGGCAGCAGGAGGAGTGGATGCAGGACCCCTTCCTGACGTAGCTGTGGAGCCCATGGATGGAGAGTTGGTCTCCATACTACGCCAGCATCCTTAACTTTTAACCAGTCTATCTATAATCTATCTATATCTTATATTAACTCTTATAATTGGCAGTTGCTTCCCGGATAGGTAATTGGTACACGTCACCCCGAATTCTCTCATTGGTCCACTTCAGCGCCACATCAACTCCTCCATTCCCTATTGGTCCACCTCAGCCTCCCCATCTCTCCAGTAAAAATATCAAGTCTTCAGCCTCAGCCTTTCCCGAAACTTCGACTCCTCTCCCGACCCCGTTCTTCACGCCCGCACACGCCGCCGCCGCCCCGCCTCCTCCTCCCCATCTTCTCCCTCCCCCTCACCTATCCCTCTGCCCTCAGGCGGACAGTGGCGCAGCGGCGGCAGAACGGCGGCGCCCCCTGCCTGTTTCTAGGCGATCCTCTCGCCTCTCTCCCGACGCGGCAACAGCCAGCGCGGTGACCACTGCCGCGAGCAGGCCACGGCTGCTGCCGTGTTCCTCCTGCTCCTCCTCTATCTCCCGTCCTCCTCCTCCACCCAGCCCCGCGTCATGGCCTCCCAGGGTTGCCGCGGGAAGGGGCGGCAGCCCGCCAGCATCAGCTTGAACGCCGCCAGCCATGTTCGCCGCGGCAGCACGGAGACGGGTCTACGTCTCGGTAAGGTTCTCTCGGTTTCCCCTCTTTTTGTCTTCCACTTGCTTACATTTTCTAAAAATAATGCCTGCTGTTCTCAATTAGTGTTGTTCGTCAGGTTCAGATCCATCTTACTCTTCCATAGTCATGACTTTTTTTTACAATACGCTGATTTTAGGGATTTCAACGTGAGGTAGGTGACAGTTTGCATATTCGTGTGTGCTTGTTCAGTGACAGTTTGCTGTGCTTAAGGAGGCAAATCATTCCAAAATTCAATTCACAGTCATAAAGCAATTGGCTCCTTTTTTGTTATGAAGCTATAACTGGAGTCCAAATGCCAATCTAAATCATAACACTATTCAAATAGGAATTTTATCCAATTTTGTTTTAAAAAAATCAATTTGGTGATACTCTAAATGTTTCTGAAATAGTTTTGTCATTTCTAAGAGTTGTAATTCAATAAGAACATTTCATTGAATTTTCAAGCATGTGTTGATCTTCACAAAGATTTGTGACTTTGACTTTTTCCCAAACGTTGCAGAGAAGAAGAAACTATTGTGTTGTGACCGCCTGAGGTCGAGGCGTTGTTATCTATTGCTTGCGCCCTTCATATCTTTTATAATTTGGTTCAATAATTGGTGGAACAAAAAAAAGGTGCTATATCACTTCCATACTTTTTAAATAACACTGAACAAGTTATCTCCTTATCACTTAACTGTCATTCTTTTCTGAGTTATGCACTGCCTCTACATTTATAGCTGTTATCACTGCCACTCTGGTATTCCAGTGTTCTAAAGCCCCACTTTTCGCTTGCAGCAAGTGTTCTCTCTGAATTTTCAACTTTGCTAGCAACACTCTTTGGTCGCTCTTCAGCTACCAAAAGCTTACAAAAGGGATAGGCAGTTGCACTCTAATATGGCCATCTGCAATAGCTGAGAAAAGATTTTGAAAAGAACGCGGGCTGTCAGGTTAGTTAAAGAGTTTGTATCCTTTGTTTGGAACTGTGGTTTATGATAGCAGATTGCCTGTTTTTGCCATTCCTGGAAGAAAATGTGTTCAGTTCACTTACTCTGTAACGAATGTTAATGCCTGGCTTTGCTCAAGTTCCTGCACTGCAAGTAATTATGTGCATGCATTGGATGGCCTGCTAATGTTGCATTGTTAAATACTAAACTCTCTTTGTTATCCTTCTCAGGTTTCTCAAATTCTTGATATAGTGGCTTAACAAGCTTCTCTTCTTTATTCACCTTTGCAGGTTCAAATCTACACATATGTTGTCTATCCAATTTATTTGTTTTGGGTTGTAGCAACATCTTACAACCAACCAGAGCCAACGAGTTAATATATTACAAGAGAAAAAGTCCTGAATCTACCAATCAGCCTCATTTGCAGGTCAGGTACATAAAAAAAGTTGATGCGCATCCTGAATTCAGATTTATTGTGAACAATTCTCAAATTCTTCCAATAGTCTCTTGACGGGTTTCTCTTCTTAATTGACCTTCCCAGGTTCAAATCCGCATACGTGCTTTCTATCCGATTGGTGTTACCAATTTGAATGTCACCGCAATCACTTCACTGCAGTCCTACCCTTTACTATAATGTAAAGTGTCTTAGCCTCCTCTTAGTTGCGGGTGTTTGATTTCATAGACAAGAAAATATATATATATATATATACACACACACATCAGGAACAACAGGTACATATAATTTTCACGCTTCTCATTACCAGGGTCACATACCACCGGCATGGAATGGTTGGTGTGTCAACTGCCGTTGAGAGCAGGTCTGCTTGATTCCTTCCTCAGCTTCCTTGCTACAGCATCCTTATTGGCTTGCTTAGTTGGTCAACCAGTGCTGCTCCTTTATGTTTTGCCTAGCTATGGTGGTTATCGTTGCTTCTTTTTGTGTTCTGACCCCTTTATCTGCACGGATGTTAATATACGATAAATTTTACCTTCCTCAATGATTAGAGATCATAATGTTTGGTCCCAGTTTCATGGAGTAATAAAATGATAGTGCACAGCCTATCATGGCTGCGACAATGTGATTGTCACCAGTTTAGCTGTGGATTGCCCACCACAGTGTGCTTGTGATCACATTAGCTGTTCATCTTTAGTGCTTCATAAGTCGGGATAGTTTTTCCTTGCTCACGCCTCTTCTTTAAAAGGCGCAGTTTTTTTTTTTTTTATGTATTTCTATATAGCTGGTGCACGAAAATTATCAGACCATTCTTACTTTTCCTCTTACCACATTTCAAATGTAGGTTATAGGCCATGGGGAAACCTTACTGCAAACTGGCATTCTGAAGTGTCCTATAAAATCCTCCAAGAAAGTTTGGTCGTTGATACCTATTTAGTTTTCTAGCTCTAAGGTACAGTGTTCCCTCAAGTTATGAAGCTTTTTTATTTCCATTTAGGTTATATGTCCATGTTATATTGCCATATTTGCTTACCACACCATTCAATGCTCGTGCTTATACCTTAAAGGCAAACTCATTTATTTTGGGATGACCCATTGCTACAAGTTGTTATCTGCTATTATGTGGACCATATATACAAACTAAGTACTCTTACATTGTATATGTTTAGTCTTTGTATGCACACATGGATCGGTTTTAAATGGCTCTACTCCTTTTTTTGCAGTTAGCTTTTTCCTCCTACATGTGTCTATTGTTACAGTCCCCAAATTGGAGACACCCTATAATGCTGCTCATTGACAAAACGCATTGCCGTTGCAGAATGAATATATTCAACTGCAGCGGCCTGCTCCAACCAGACAGCAGATCCAACCACTGGCAACAACTTTACTGGAACATAAATGCCTTGATCGATTAAACAGCATAAAACCATACGATTTCCTGGTAAGCCACTAATTTCGCACCTAATAACAAAACAGGACTTCGCTATATTGCCTTATTCCACCTTGAATAAAATGGTTATTTCTATCTCATCTAACAGGATCAAGGTTACAAAGTATAGTTATTCCACTTGATTGCTTATTTTTTGTTGCTATGATGAAGATGCCTACATATTTCATTTCTGATTTTGGCCACCCACTGATATGAGATGATTCTACCTACCTCTTACCTGAATATGTCGTTAGTTCTGGTGCTCTGCTAGAGGATATATGGGTTTATATTTTCCTTTGTTCCGTACCTGCATTGTCGTGCCTTATGCCAAAACGAACAGTATGTCCCTTTTACAATGTTTATATTATGGTCCCTTGGCCTTGTGCAATCCATCATGCTTAAAAGCCAATCTAGAGTCTGCCAGTTCTTTTTTTCTATTAATTAGGTTTTGGTCATCTATTAATTATCAAAAAATAAGCAAATGGATAACCAGTTATAAAAATAAACTTTCTGAATCTATGATGAAATATGCAAATTTTTGTGAACTTGATCATCTGATTTTGCACATAGAAAAGGGCACATCCTCGTCATATTAATATTTGTAAAAATTGTATCCATCCTTCGCTTCAGAACTGGCCATGTAGAACCAAGATATTTGCGCACATCAGTCTTCACATATTTCCATATAACACTATTTCTGCGCGGCGTATTGTTACATTTGAATTTGCAAGTGTTTTTATATTTTTAGTACTGAGAGAATTGCCAATCAAGTTTAAGTTTACTAGATTAGCATTTTCAGCCTTATAAGTTTAACTGTTGCATGCTGCGTGGCTGATGAGAAGAAAAAAAAATTCTTCTACAATTCAAGATATATTAGGGGCAAATACATATGGTTATGCCTTTCTGAAATTTTTTGCCTGAAGCCTTTGCTTTTGAACCCTAAATTTCTCCGACATATCAGCTGGAATAATGATGTCTCATCTAAATGGTCTACCAGGCTGTACCTACTTTCAATATCTCATGCAAACGAAATTTTCATGCAGCATGTGGCTCTTCATCGATGTTTTCATCATTCCACTTGGAACCTCTTCCCTTTTCCTTCGGGCTGTGGTGATTTAATGCTACTTCCATCAACCATGTATTTTTGTAAGACTTCTAGACTTCCTTCCCATTTTAATTTTAGTTTGTTTTTTTTGCAATGCAATAAATGCCTATAATAAGTTCAAAGATGGACCTTTATGCCCCACTTGGCTGTAGATATTTGGCCTCATGATTTGGAATTGGTATTGTGAAGCTGGCAATTTAGAATTGTTTCAACCCATTACCTTGTTTCATGAAAAAACTTTTGTTTCATCCCAAACTACAGTCTGTTAAAATGGATCATATTCTTCATTGATATTGATGTCATGGCAATAAAGTCAGATTGTGTTAAGAATAAGGCTTTATATGAAATATTGATTCCGCTGTCATGAGATCATTCATACATAGTTGCAATAATAAATCCTTATTTATTGATGACAATACAAAGGATTAGTGCATCTTTATTTTTTTCTTCATTGCCACACTTTTTTCCTATTGGTTTTGGTCATCCCTAAACGTCGCTATTTCTATTAAGAGTCCTATATCCTATATCCTGAACAAGGTATACTATTGCTAGGATGCCTTTAAGACCCTTCCGATATAGCAGGGCATATTTCAAAGAAATTTACTTGGTTACAGCTACTTATATTTCTTATATACCTTCATCTATTACCATACCAACCATTTCCTGCTTTATAGGTGTACATTTAGGATGCATCGGCCACGGTTGTAAAGATCTCGCCACCAATCACCCCCAACTATGTTACGTACAGTATGTTCGAAGTCAGATTGACATTTATACTTCCATGCCACTGCACGTAGTGTATGCTTATGTTTCAGCACTCTTGCGATTAAAGACCGTATGTAACTTATTCTTATTTGTTGTCAGGACCGGTTACAACAGCATGTGTAACATATACCTATGTGATGGTTCATGTTTACTATACATAGTATATATGTCTAGATATATATTTGGCTATTGTTCTCTATTAACTCCTGATGTGATTTTAATGTATGACACCCATACTATTTAGCCACATGCGCGCAGGGTGCGCGCTTTCTACTAGTAAAGCAAAATCCCGTTACAAATTCTATCTTACACCACAGCGTTCCATGCCATCAAGTAGTCAAACCGTTCAATTCTTACTATATGCCAAATCTATCCGTCGATTCCATCCAAAAGTCTTCGTTGAAACTGACACCACCACATGAATTTCGAAAACGGACCAATTCGACCGGATTTATGTTGAACATGGTCGATATACAAAAACTCAATAGGGAATACTGACCCGTAGGACGAAGTGCATAACTAAGTACATGCATGATCAAGTTCAAGTGCATATAATAATTAATTAGTGCAAGATTCTTGGTCTTAGGTATTTAAGAGAATAGCTGACACAAAAATACAAGTCCGACCAGTGTTCTGTTCCATAGTGCCATCTCTGAAAAAAGGTGATAGGCGCTCGTGAACCCTAGTCTAGCCTGGGGGCGCCGTCACCCCCGTCGCCGCAGCCGGCGCCGGCGGTCCTCCCCGCGCCGCCACCGGCGTCCGCCTCTCCCTCTCCCTCCCCCTCCGCCACCTCCTCAGCCCGCCACCCTTCTTCTTCCCCGCGGCATCGGGAGGCCACGGGCTCCGGGTCATGCACACCACCGGTGGCGGCGGCGCCGTCGCGGGTGGCCATGGCCACAGCGGGCGCGCTCTCGTCGGCAGGCCCCGCCCCTCCACCCCCTCCACGTGCCACCACGCCCCTACCGCTGGGGCCGAAGCCTACGGTGGCTGCGGCACCGTCGCGGGCGGCCATGGCCACGGCGGGCACGCCTTCGGCGGCTGGCCCCGCCCCTCCACTCCCCTCCGCGCGCCACCACGCCCCCACCGCAGGGGCTGGAGCCTAGCGCCGCCGCGGCGCCGCAGCGGGCTCCCAGCTCTACAGGGCCGGAGATGGGGCGCCAACACCACGAAGCAGGGGAGATCCTAGATCCCGTGCTGATGGCCCCATGGCTGCCGAATCCGCGGAGCCCAGTGATGGGGAGGGGGCTGCGTGCCCCCTAGTGGCCGACCCGCCGGCGGCGGCCATGGGGGACCTGCAGCGTTCCTCGGGTCTTGAGGCGTGGGGCGCCCCGAACCATGGCGGATGCAGCAACCTCTGGCGCCACCGGCGTGGCTAGCCCTGTCTCTGCCTTCACCACCAGAAACGGTGCTCCCATGGCCGCCTTGGCCATGCAAGGTGGAACCTCCGCCACGGCTTTCGGCCGCACCACCGCCACCCCGGCCCCCCACCCGCCGCCAATGGTAACCCTCTCTCCCCTCACCCTTCCCTTCTTTCCCGCGTCAGCAGGCCGCACCAAGGTGGAGAGGTGGGCGGATGGCCACCTCTCTGACTGCTCGGACGATGAGGAGCTGCCGCCGCCGCCGCGCTTCGCCAGCCGCCGCGCCGCTCCACCACCCAGGCCGGCTCGCCATGGATTGGTGGTCTGGGAGACCCCGTCCACTGGCATGAACTACATCTACGGGATGCCGGGTTGAGGCGGCGGCGACCCAACCACCTCATCGCCCACGCGCCCACTATCGACGTTGCGCTCGACAACGCCAGCCGTGGCCTGGAGGATGGGGAAACCTCGGCCAGGGCTGGGTCTTCTTCCACGACAAGCACACCCTGCCCCACCGCGCCTGCCGCTCGCCGATCGGGCATCCCACCCATGGCCTTGAGGTCGGGGAGACCTCGACAAAGGTGAGCTCCCCCGCTGCCGGGGACAGCGCGCCGCGGCCACGGCGCAGGCAGCGTCGCCGCCGCCGCGAAAACGCCGGGGGGGGGGAAGGGAGCGATGTCGGCGCCATTGAGGCCGCTGTAAGGACCAGTGCGTGCCGTCATCTCGGACCATGCCCTGAGGCTAGGGCGCCGGCTTGTAGGCGGCTTGGGTCGGACCTCTCGGCGCGGGTGCTGGCCCACAGGCGCCTCGGACCTGATCCAGCGCCGCGGATCCCAGCAACACAGCGGCTTGGCCCCAGCCGCAGGGCATCGCCTCCCGATCATGACGGCTGGAGGTGCTGCCACGCAGGACGTCCTCGGTGGCTGGCGCGCGCATCGTCGGCGAGGCCTCGGAGCGCGCGGCCGCCATCGGCCACCGGCAGGCGTCGGAGGGACGTCAAAGGCAGGTGCCTTAATTGCATGACCACGGGGCACCAGATTGCCACCTGCAAGATCGAGGCGCGGTGTTGGAACTGCCGCGGCCTCAACCACCTAGCCCGCGACTGCACCAGGCCGCCCGCGTCGGGGCCATCCTCCGAGCGTTCTGGAGCAGACGCCGACCGCGCTCCTAAGCGTAGCCATGGGGCGAGCCCCAGAAGTCCATCGGCCACGGGCCTATCCAGCTATCCTGGAACTACAACTACGGGCAAGCCGGGGAGGCCATCGGCGAGGACCTTCTCAACAACCCTGGTCTGGTTGCCAGCGACGTCAAGATCTCCTTCGAGACGGCGCTCTGGTTCTGGATGACGCCGCAGCCGTCCTGCCACGACGCCATCACAGGCAACTGGACGCCCTCGGACGCCGACGTGGCCGCGGGGAGGCTACCGGGGTTTGGCGTCCTCACCAACATCATCAACGGGGGCCTCGAGTGCGGCCATGGCGACGATAGCCGCGTCGCCGACCGGATCGGCTTCTACAAGTGCTACTGCGACTTGCTAGGTGTCAGCTACGGCGACAACTTGGACTGCGGAAACCAGAGGCCCTTCGGAAACACAATCGTAGCTGCTGAAATTAATGCTACCTTATATCACGCTGACGCGTGAACACCAAAAATCTTATGTAATGCATGGGCACTGGAGATCGAGCTGTTAGTACATGGCAGAGCTCACAGTAAGTGATGAGTACACACAAGTAATGATCAAGAGTACATGAGTTCGAGCGTGTGAAAAAAGAATGCAAAAATGCTGTCCAGTTACATTAGTTAATATATAAAATAAAATAAGAGGTTATTGATCAACACCGTTTTCGACACTCTTGCGCTAACAAATTTAATTGTCAGTACTCACAAATTTACTGAACAGTTAGATTGATATATGCATTAAATTATCTCTCTGTGTACATGTCTCGGTGTCTAGCATTAATTTGATTTCAATAGCATTAAGGGATAATCATTTCGTGTTTGTTGGGGGGGGGGGGGGGGGGGGGGGGGGGGGGGAGGGGGAGATCAGCTGGGCCTCCTTAGAGCAACCAGAATTTTGAGAAAAAAAACAGTCCATAGTGAGGTAGGACGGTGCCCTAGGTTGCCAGCCGTCCACGTGAAGGTCGCATATCCTAGGTCATCAGCTATCCGCGAGAGGGCGCGCCGTGCAAAGCCGCCTAATCTGACTTCGTAGGCTTCATCACGGTAGGGAAGATGAAGATCCTAGTAGAAACAATACTTGAGGAGGTAGACACGAATGGACATGATTATATTTGGTGGGTGGAGTGAGATCGGGGAGGGAGACGATGGAGGCAGCTGCGGAATACAGTTGTCTAGCCCCTCACGTGAAGGGATGCAAGAGGTTGAGGACCGAGATTTTTTATCTAACCGTGGGACCTGCTATTATAGACTGGTTGATCCAGATACATTGTGTCTTGCAACATAACTACTACCACCTGCTGTATGACCCACTCTTATGGTCTGGTTTAGCCATATACATTGTCCTTGCTCTTACTCTACTTTGGTTTCGAAACATCAAAAGGTAGCAGACATGTAGGATCCACATGTCACGTGTCTTGTTCAACCTTGCGCGGGGTGCTTAATCAATCATTAGCTAGCCTTAAGCAAACAACTATGTGTGGGAGCTATATTTCCACTGACAGTCCATGCATGAGATAGAGACAATCCATCGAGGTGGAGCCAAAGGACACAACCTCTGGAAAGGGTCTTATGAACCGTCCATAATGTTGTGACAGAATGTTAGTTAGGATGCCAGGCAGTTTGAGTTAGTTTTATTGAGCTTCATCTTCTTCTCACAACACATGAGAACTCCCTCCCATCTCCCCGCTAATCTTCTTGTTTTGCTCATGACTTGCTCTTTCTCTTGTTCTTGTTCTTGGCTAGAGAAGGGGGAGATGATAGTGGTGATGACATGGGTGAGAAAGGGGGACTCGTCTGGTGGCTTGGAGGATCTCCCATGAGATGACAAGTGGGGCCAGGGAGAGGGAGAACGTGACAACACAACATTAGCAAAGTTTTACTTGAGGTGATTTTCGGGTCGTGACACCCTACCCCTCTACAGCCCAATCGGTTTTCCACACTGCCGCTTGCAACCATTGGGCCCCACTATCTTGACCACCACCACGGGCACCACCTACTAGCCCTACTACCTCAAAGCTCCCCGGAGTGGCGGAGTCAGGGAAGAAGTGTCCATGTGGCATTCATCCTTTGGACAAGAAAAAAAACAGTGTGGAGGCAAAGTTTTCCACCACGCATGGCGCAACATAGATAACTAGAAGAAGAAAAAACTTGTTCAAAGGGCCAAGTTCTCTCTTATATATATTGCAAGGAAAGCCTTGTACTGTATTTACAAAGCAAATTGAGGACCGAAACACGCACGGTAACCTAATGGCATGGATCATCACTATATATATGATGCTATCCAAGATACTCATGCTAACTAGCTAAGCTGTATATGTGTATAACGTATCTCTCGCTAGCTAGCCATGGCCATCTCTAAACGTACGCGACTACGTACACTACAACATTTGTATAAATATGCTGAAACTACATATATATCTAGCAAGGTCTCTTTAACAATGACTATATTATTAATTTGTATTTAGCCCATGGATTCGAGAGATATATATGTGGATTGGTTAAAAATTAAAAGTTGAGGACGCTGGCGTAGTAGGGCGACCAGCTCTCCATCCATGGGCTCCGCAGCTGCGTCAGGAAGGGGTCCTGCATCCACTCCTGCTGCGCCGGCTGCGGCTTCGCCACCTCCAGCTGCGGCAGGCTCAGCGTCGCCGGCCTCATCAGTGTCGTCGCCGGTAGCGGCTCGGCCACCTCCTCTTTCTTCATGCTTATCACAGGCAGTGGTGAGATGCCCACGTGCATCATCGTCGTCGCCGCCGGCCTCATCACCGCCTCGTGGTCCGATGACGACATGGAGTCGGCGGGCGAGCTGGTGTTGTGGGACGCAGACGCGGACGGCGTGGTGGCGGCGGCGCGCGCCAGCTCCTCCATGGCCACCCGCTGCTCCAGCTCCTTGAGCGACACCGCCTTCCGGTAGATCTTGCACAGCACAATGTCCTCCTGCATGCCGCCTTCCGGTAGATCTTGCACAGCACAATGTCCTCCTGCACGCGCGTTATATAAATTGATTAGGACTTGCACAATATTATGGACTTTAATTGATATATTGATTAAAAAACGTTTTTTTACAACAACTTATTGATAAAAACTTTGCTTTAATTTCATGCTGCACCTGACAGAGTAAAAGTATCTGTAGCTAGCTATATAGGTGTGTCCTACTTTTCAAAGCACGCGCGTGGCTAGTGCCTATATCTCGGAGTCAAAGTCAAGTAGTAGTCAACCATTTCACACATTCCACATCCTCCTATTAGACCTTCCGCAGCGGGAGCCTGTAAGGCCCCGGTAAACGGATATACCGTGCGAAACAGGCGCAGCGGGGTACTGGATAGCTCACGCTATCGTCCAGGGCCATGGCTCGACCGGGAATTCTAGCGCGCTTTCCGTTCGTGCGCTATCAGCCAGCGTGGCGTGGGGCCCGCGCGCCCGCTCCAGCGACCTCGCCTGCGCACCCAGAGAGGAGAAGGGGAGGAGCAGAGGACCTCGCCATCGTGCTCGCCACCGGCCACCGAGCAGAGGAGAAGGGGAGGAGCGCCCGCTCCAGCGACCTCGCCACCGGGCTCCCGCCGGCGGTACTCGCCGGAGAATCGCGGAGGGCGGCCGAATCCGGGAGAGAGAGACCACGACCCGCCGTGCCCTCGAGCTTGCTCTCGCCGAGGCCGTCCGCCCACTGCCGGAGGAGAGGGCGACGAGCAGTACTGGAGGAGGAGGCTGCCGGGCCGCCTCGCCTCGCCTCATGGCCGTCCGGGGGGGAGGAGGCCCGCCCTCGCCTCGTGCCCGCCGGTGCGTCCGCCCTCGCCGGTGAGGCCGGCCCTGGTGACCATGGATGCGCCGACGCGAGATGGGGATGGAGCCCCGCCGTCCCGGCCGTTGTCGAGCTCGACCGCGCGCTGGTCCGGCTCGCCGGATGGGGATGGGGCGGCGGGAGGTGGAGGACGGGGCGCCGGCGCTCAGCGGCCGTGGAGCCGCGCGAGCGGGTCGGCGCACCAGCTCGAGGCGGCGAGGACGACGGCGTGGGCGGCGGCCAGCGGAGCAGAGAGAGCGGCATGGGCGACGGAGGGGATTGGGGAGAGATAGAGAATAGCAGAGAGAGTGTGACGGTGGGGTGGAGATTAAAATAACTTTAGAGAATGACATGTGGGTCCCGCAATGGATGGAGGTTGATATATAGAGGTTCATGAGTGCGGAAGAAACCTATATGGAGGAGAGAATCTTGATGACCAAGACGTATGGAGTAAAGAAATGGAGGTTGATGAGTGCGGATAGTCTTAGCCCACTTGGCTAACATAACGTGCCGATCAGCCGATTGCAGGGCAATGCGCACAGTATACATGAGCCTACACTTCATGTTCAGTCATCGTCGGAGTCAATCTCTCGAGGGAGATAATCCTGCCAGCTACCATCTCCATGACTTACCTCGCTGTCCAGGCACAGGTCAAGGTGCAGTGTAGACTCGTTCTGAATATTGTAATCTTCAAGTGTATGCTTATCCTTAAGCTTTTTACCATCAAAGACAAGTATTTGCTGGTCCTGAATCCTTTCCTTAATATCGTCGATTGTGTCGGATGGCTCCACCTCGAGAGTGATGGTCTGGCCAGTGAAAGCATTCACAAAAATCTGCATGCCAAAGTCAAGGTGCAACGTGGACTCTTTTTGGACATTGTAATCGGCAAGTGTCCTCCCATCCTCAAGCTGCTTGCCGTCAAAGAAGAGCCTCTGCTCGTCCTGAATCATTGCCTTCACTTTGCCGATCCTGTGAGATCCCATAAACGACCGCGAGATGGTCTTGCTAGGGAGTGCCTTCACGAAAACCTGCATGCCACCCTTATGGCTGAGGTCAAGGTCCAGGGTTGATTCCTTATGAATGTTGTAATCAGCAAGCTTGCCACAACCGTTTAGCTGCTGGCCATCGAAGATGATCCTCTGGTGCTTCCGTATCTTTTCCTGGACATCACTGATCGTATCAGATGGCTCCACTTCCATAGTGATTGTCTTACCAGAGATGGTCTTCATGAAAATCCGCATGCCAAAGTCAAGGCGCAGGGTAGACTCATCTTGGATTTTGTAATCTCGAAGTGTCCGTCCATCCTCAAGATGCTTGCCAGCGAAGACGAGCCTCTGATGCCCATGAATCTTTTTTCTCACATTTTCGACCGTGTCAGATGGCTCCACCTCAATGGTGATGGCATTGCCAATGAGCAGTTTCACATGAATATTCGTGCAACGACAATCTTCACAACGAGGAATACGTAAATTAAGATACAGAATGGACTTCTCCTGAATATTGTAATCGGCAATTGTGCACCCATCCTCAAGCTGCTTGCCAGAAAAGATAAGGCACTGCTGGCACGGGCAAAAGCCCTCTTTTTCCTGAATCTTTTCCTTGATCTTGTCAGTTGTGTCTGAGGACTCCACTTCGACTATGATGCTCTTGCCATATAGGGTCTTCACAGAGATCTCCATCTGAACATAGCAAGAAAACATGTTAGAATAGAGGCGCAAAGATAAAGTTACCATTCAACTTACAGCAACACTTTAGAAACAGAATGTAATAGCAAGCACCGTCCTAAAGCGGTATAAATTATATAACCAAATAGCAACGGCAGAACTACCTGGAGAATCACTACGATTGTTTGATGAACTACCATTACAGACATACATACAAAAAGACTGCTCCGAGTTCTACTCCAAAAAAATAGGCTATGCCCAGAGCCTCGTAAATGTTCAAAATACTAGTTACCTTGAAAGCGAAGTGTCTGATCAAGACAACAGAGAATGTGCAGAAGAATAACAAATTTAACCAATCGGACATTTAGGTCAATCAAAACACACAATACATATATATTGTTAAATAAATGAGTTAATGGTACAAATAATCACCTCATACTATCTAGTACATGATATTAACAATTTAATCTAAAGCATGTGCATCAGTGAGGTAAGAGATCACACCAAATATGTCTACTTAGTCACCACGAGTGTATAAAACTACTACTTATGAGCAATATAAAAGGTATGCTGGTGCAATAACGAAACCAAGATCTAGAGGTCCTCAAATTACTAAGTGATATGAACATCTAACTAGTGCAATGTTTATGTGGTTCGAGTCGAGTAGCATAAAGTTTCAATCACGATAAAATCTTAGCTTCTTTTTCTGTACAAAGGCACTGAAAAGGCAACCAGAGAAATCAAGATCTAGATGTCCTCAAATTACTAATTGATATGAACGTCCAACTATTGCAAGGTTTATGTGATTCGAGTAGCATAAAGTTTCAATCACAAATAAATCTTAGCTTCTTTTTTTTTCTGTAGAAAGGCAGGCCTGGCAAAGACAGCCAGTATCATCTTGCACCAAGGGCTAGGAAAATGGAAAGCCAACACTAGCCTTGTCTCACAGGTACCCTGGTTTCGCTAGGGACTAAAGCTGCACTACCACGACCACCTCCCTTCTGACACCAGCTGCATCACCAGCCCCTCTACATTTTTTTTAGAGTAAACCCTCTACATTTTTCGGTCCTCAGCTCTTGTATGTATCCATAGAGAAATTCATGTCTCAACTAGTTGCTGCTAGCACTGATGTCCGTTGCTCAATCACTGAGTTTCCATCCCTCCAATGTGAACCCACGAGGCCTGGGATACATCCACTGGTGTCAGACACGCGTTTCACCGCACAGTGAAAAATACGAGGCCTGCTATCTATCTTCTCCTTCCCCCTTTCTCCTTTTTCTCCTCTCTTCTCTTTGTCTTACCTCTTCCTGCAGCTGTTTGGCTGGTGAATCATATTGGCACAGCATCGCCTAGGCGATATGAATGCGGGTAGGTCACCATGCCTCACCTTATATACCACCCCTTAAGAACAATGATTGACTCAGTACAAGGATCATTGATTCGCAATTTAGTCTCCATATTTTACATCCATTGTAATCACTTCATGGTGTTTGGGCTTTTCTAATACAAGTATCACACTTGCAAAACAAAACAGAAAGTGTCGCTAGTTTAGCAATTCATGAATTATTCTTGACTACCATCACACAGTTATAGGTGGAGCACAAGGCTCATGACATGTAAAAACATGACACTAGTTTATAACATAGGGTGCATTTGGCAGGGTTCATGATTCACCAGCAACTGAATCACTTTATGAGGCTGTTTCACTCGTATAGATTCTGTGTCATGAAAGAGAGGATGGTAGTTAAAATGACAAATATATAGACTATATATTGCATTTAACAGTTGATGTTGACATTTAACTGTTAAAGGAAAATCAGGACAATACCAACTGCTTCATTTGCAATTTAACACTTGAAGAAAAAACTGTGTTCAAGCTAACAGACATATGCCACTGAGAATTCACAAATGGCAGAATGAAGTGCAAACTCCACAGTAACATACTCCCTGCATTCCAATTTGTTTACATTGCTTTTACTGGCCTGTTTGGTACAAGAGCTAATTGCTAGCAAGCTAAAAATTAACTAAAATTAACTCTAGTGCACCCAAACAAGAGGGCTAATAGGTGGCCTAATTTTTAGCCAAGCCCTTAACTGGTTGCTAGCCAACTAGCTAACCAACCTTGGCTAATTTGATCTAATTTTTTTGCTCAATTAGTAACTAGCCCAAGCTCATCCAAACAAAAAATTATGTATATAGAAAAGTGAAAATGTCTTACAATTTGAAATTGGGGGAGTACATAACTATCACAATGCAAAGTTCGGCACACAAGTGGGTAGTTCAGGGTTTCTGATATGACTCATTTTACTTTCACTTCTCTTTCTTTGAAATTCGAATTAGTTAACTTCGATCTATTTTGGATCGACCAACAACCAAACGAAATAAAATGTGGCATCCTTAAACGGGCAAGCACACACCAGACAGATCTACTCCAAATCATAGTACGAACTGTCCAATCACCTCACCATCCACATCAAACACTAGAACACTGACGGGAAACTGGAGGTACCTGTGCCCGGCGGGCGGCGGTGATGGCTGATGGAGACGAGCCGCGGCCTCCTTTGGTGATTGCGATGCACAAGGAGGGAGGCCGCAAGATACTTGATGGAGAAAATTGATAGCGGCTCAAGGGCCAGCGAGTGGTGGTTCCAAGCTGGGCAGCTATGGAACCCTAGCGGCCGCCGTTGCGTGTGGAGTACTGGAGTCGAAATGCAGTGCTAGCAGAATCGTGTTTTATTACTTACTGTATAACTGTATTACTGGGCAATGGATCCTATGCAAACTAGGCATCCCGTGTAAACTTGTAAACTAATGATCTGGACTCTAGAATCGTCATCCGATGGCTATAGAGAGAGGTGGGTTGATTTTACATTTTAATGCCCGCCAGCCACAAGTAATTTTGTTTTTTCCATCTACCCCCTCGCTCCGTCTCGATCGATCGATCGTTCCGTCTGGCTCCGTCACGCGATCCATCGTTCCGTCTGGCTGATGATCTCCGTGGTGGCCAACATGGTGATGCCATCATGCCGCATCCGCCTAAACATAGAAACAACCGCTGTCATTGAACGTGTGGAGCCTCGCATGGGCGGAGACCACCATGCACGGATCCAGTACGGGAGAGCCACGGAGATCCTCAGCTCCGCAGAGGTGCTGCGATGTGCAAATGGCGACGTCGCCAACGAACGGAGCGCTCGAACGGTGCAAGAGCGCCATCAAGTCAGCCACGCCCGTCGTGGGCGCGGCCATGCTGCTGCACCGGCTCGTTCGCGTGACGGAGGGAGGGAGGCGGTCGAGGCGGCCACGTTCGTCATGGCCCGCGTCGAGGCAGCGTCTGTTCGCGTGCCCTAGCAAAGACGGAGGGAGGGGGTCAAGGCGGCGTCCGATCAATCGCGTGACGGAGCCAGACGGAACGATCGATCGATCGAGACGGAGCGAGGGGGTAGATGGAAAAAACAAAAATTAGTTGTTGGCTGGTGGGCGTTAAAATGCAAAATCAACCCACCTCTCTCTACGGCCATCGGATGACGATCTTAGAGTCCAGATCGTTAGTTTACAAGTTTACACGGGATGTCTAGTTTGCATAGGATTCGTTGCCGTATTACTGTACTCTGTATGGAGGTTTTTTAATCTTTTGTTATCTTCTACCCCCTCCATTTTAAATTGTAATTTATTTCGGTTTTTGCCAATTTATTTTTGTAACTTTAAATAAATTTTATAGAAAATACGGTAGCACCTGCAACATCAATTTAATTTTGTTCATCCTCTGTGATTTTTTGATACTGTATTATTTGAACTTATAAATGTTAACATGTTTATTTAAAAGAAAAAAATTGTTAAAATTTGTGAAAGTTTTGACTTCTCACAAAGCCAAAGTAAATTATAACTTAGAAAAGATGAGTAAATGTCTAATATCTAAATAATAGATAGCTAGCACAACCACTAATATATTTCTATTCAATTTTCTAGAACTCACTAATGAGATATGCCTAGGTTTAGGAAATCGTTAAGGGCATGTTTGGATGTTGCAGTTTTGGAAAACTATAGTATCACGAAACTATGGTTTCTATAACCTAAAGAGACACAAAATCTTGGTCTAAACTCTAAAAAAAGAGATCTAGAGTGGTGTTTTTAAAACTCTAAAGAGACTACAATTTCAACAATACCATGGCATTCAAAACCATAGAAGTTATTGCACCCAAATACTTCATGACACTCTAAATACCAAAGTATTTCATAAAGCCATGATATTTTTCTAATTCCCTAATAACACTTTGTATCCAAATAGGACCTAACTTGTTTCTCCACTTCTCCCTCACTCATTATGCTCTCTCTTGCCTTTAGAGCATCTCGAATGGTCCTAAACACGCAATAAGAAAGAAAAAAATGCCATTTTGAAGATTTTGTAGCTTCGACAGTTTCTCAAATTCAATCTCATTGAGAAATTTTTCTCACTCCCTCAAATCATATCCTATTTACCTCTCAAATGAACGGAAGACCTATCCACCCCTAATCCACTGTTTTTTCTTATTAGTGATGAAATTTTCTCATTTTATTGGAGAGGAGACCATTAAAATCCTAAAACATCCACCCCCCCCCCCCCAACCCTCCTACCGGCAACAATCATAAGACGTAAATTACTTTAGTGATAGTATAAAAAAATCTACTCAGCCAATCATAGAGCGAGTGTTTGCCTTTGTAGCCATGAAAAAAAATCGTGGGCTATAAAATTTAGTGGTAGCTTGGCCAAAACGCTATAGCCGCACTATTTTAACGCTATTCAGCGCTATAGCACGCTAATGAGCATTGCGATAGTTGCTTCTGGACGCTATAGCGGCGCTATTTCGGCGCTATAACACGCTATTTTTTTAGTGCTTTATAGAGATATTTATTACAAATATATATGTTTTTTCAAGAGTTCCTAATTTGGTCTAGGTTTTTTCAAGCTGAAATTGAAAGGAAAGTATCATCATAAGATTAAACAGACACTGACAGCTACAATGACGTGAAGATAAAGATGACACTTACAACTACAGTTACGTTAAGAGTAATCCGGTGTTGGTTTTTGAAGCTGAAGTTCTGAAAGGAAATTATCATCATACGATGAAACACAGAGACTGAGAAAAGTGACATCATACAATTAAACACAGACACTGACGGCTACAATTACGTGAAGATAACGATCCAATCCAACATAGCGGCACATTCTCAACAGAGGTGGAATTGGTGGTGGACAGGGGAGTGGTAAGTAGAATAACGAACATGAGCCCTCAAGCTGTGCCGATTGCTGGGGAATGGGCACATCATACATGATGTTACACTTCGTGTTGTCGTCATATCACAGGAATCAATCTCGAGGGAGATAATCCTGCCAGCTACCATCTCCACGACGAGTTACCCTGCTGTCCAGGCAGAGGTCAAGGTGCAGTGTGGACTCGGGTGAGTTGGACCAAAGAGGGCCTCCGTGCCGTATACGATACGCCTCTGTGCGTCTCCTTCCCATCGAAGCCTCCCAGCGCCCGCTTCACCGCCCACCGCCGCCGGCTCCCTGCCTCTTCCCCGGCGAGCTCGCCGGCGGAGAGGCAGGAGGGCCAGCCACCGCCCTCCAGCCCCTTTTCCCCCTCTTCTTTCTCCTTGTAAGATCCTTTTTATATCTAGTTTATGGGCAGCTTCCTGGTAGCCGTCGCCATCTCCGTCGCCATCGCTGCCGCGGTGGTCTTCGCCGTCGACGACGCCCAAGCCAAGGTATGTTCCAATAAAGTGATTCCGCCCCACAGCAGCTCGGATCTCCACTCCTCCGCCTCCGCTTTCCATTCCTTGCGCTGCTGCCAAGATCCACGCTTCCTCGATCTCCGCCTCCCATCCACCGCACGACTTCGCCTC
This sequence comes from Themeda triandra, assembly GCA_018135685.1. Lineage (NCBI taxonomy): Eukaryota > Viridiplantae > Streptophyta > Magnoliopsida > Poales > Poaceae > Themeda > Themeda triandra. The sequence goes on along the minus strand of JAENPR010000596.1, from coordinate 134,734 downwards.
CGCCTCCATCCACTCCATGCAGCCTTCAATCCTGCACAACCAGCTTCCACCAGAGCAGCTCTTCAACTGGCGTCGCCCCGACGACCTCGCCTCCACCGGGGACTCGACAGCTAGCTTCATCACCTACCTCCAGCGACGGCAATACATCGATCCTTCGGTCGCCCGGAACGTTCTTCACCAATGGCTCCGTCGCCCCATCTCCAACCGACGCATGGCGCAGTCCTCCACCCGGGTGTATGCGACACTGGCGCCCCTACAGCCCTCCGCCGGCGAGCTCGTCATCGTCGTCGCCGTTGTTCTTGTACCTGCTCTTATCTGGTCATCGGACCATGCTATAATTCGGTCCTCTTTCGAGGACTTTTGTGTAAACTGGCTGCTTAATATAATATAAGTTTGCAGTTGTAAAAAAAAAAGGTGCAGTGTGGACTCGTTCTGGATATTGTAATCGGCAAGTGTATGCTTATGCATAAGAAATTTGCCATCAAAGACCAGAATCTGCTTGTCCTGAATCCTTTCTTTTCTTTAATATCATCAATTGTGTCAGATGGCTCCACCTCGAGAGTGATGGTCTGGTCAGTGAAATCCTTCACAAAAATCTGCATGCCAAAGTCAAGGTGCAAGGTGGACTCTTTCTGGACATTGTAATCAGCTAGTGTTCGCCCATCCTCAAGTTGCTTGCCGTCAAAGAAGAGCCTCCGCTGGTCCTGAATCATTGCCTTCACATTGCCAATCGTGTCAGATGCCTCAAAGATCAGTGCAACGATCTTGCTAGGGAGCCCCTTCACGAAAACATGCATGTCATCCTCATGACTGAGACCAAGGTACAAGGTTGACTCTTTATGAATGTTGCATTCGTCGAGTTTGCCCCAACCATTTAGCTGCTGGCCATCAAAGATGATCCTCTGGTGCTTCTGTATCTTGTCCTGGACATCACCGATCGTGTCTGATGGCTCCACGTCCACAGTGATCGTCTTACCAGAGATGGTCTTCACGAAAATTCGCATGCCAAAGTCAAGGCACAGGGTAGACTGATTTGGGATTTTGTAATCTCGAAGTGTCCGTCCATCCTCAAGATGCTTGCCAGCAAATACGAGCCTCTGATGGCCATGAATCTTTTTTCTGACATTGTCGATTGTGTCTGATGGCTCCACCTCAACAGTGATGGCATTGCCAACGAGCATCTTCACCCAAATATAAACGAAATGACAATCTTCACAAGGACGACCAATACGTAAAGCAAGTTGCAGGGTGGACTTGTCCTCAACATTGTAATCGGCAACTGTGCGCCCATCCTCAAGTTGGTTGCTAGTCAAGATAATGCGCTGCAGGCACCGGCAAAAGCCCTCTTTTTCCTGAACCTTTTCCTTGATTTTTCCAATTGTGTCTGAGGACTCCACTTCGACTATGATGCATCTGCCAAAGATATCTCCATCTGCAACAGAACATATTAGAGGATAGAGGGGCAAAGGTATAGTTACCATTCAACTGACAGCAACAAGCACCATTCTAATGTGGTATAAATTATATAACCAAATAGCAACAGCAGAACTACCTGGAGAATCACTAAGATTGTTTAATTGATGAACTACCATTACTGACACACATAAAAAAAGACTGCTTTCTAGCTCAAAAAAAGACTGCTCTGAGTTCTACTCCGAAAAACAGACTACACCAAGAGCCTGTTAAATGTTCAAAATACTAGTTTCCTTGAAAGCGAAGCGTTATCAAGACAGCAGAGAATGTGTACAAGAAAAACAAATTTAACCAATCAGACATTTAGGTCAACCAAACGCATAGTAAGTATATATTGTTATATAAGTTAATGGAACAAATAATCACCTCATACTGTCTGTAGATGATATTGGCAATTTAATCTAAAGCATCTGCATCAGTGAGGTAAGAGATCAAACCAAATATGTCTACTTAGTCACCACTAGTGTATAAAACCACTACTTATGAGCAATATAAAAGGTATGCAGGTGCGATAACGAAATCAAGATCTAGAGGTCCTCAAATTACTAAGTGATATGAACATCTAACTAGTGCGATGTTTATGTGATTTGAGTCGAGTAGCATAAAGTTTCAATCACAATAAAATCTTAGCTTATTTTTCTGTACAAAGGCAGTGGAAAAGTCAACCAGTCGCTGCCGGCACTGGATGGCTAGGAAAATGGAAAGCCAACACTAGCCTTGTCTCACAGCTACCACTTGTTTCGCTGGGGACTAAAGCTGCACTACCACGGCCTGCTTCTTTCTGACACCAGCTGCATCACCTTCCCCTCTACATTTGTTTTTGACGGTCAACGGGGGGGGGGGGGGGGAGGCGTTCCCCACCTGATTAAAACTTTATTTTAGCCCAAAACGGCTCGTAGAATGTCACAGACATAGTACAGGGTAGCAACATTGTTGCCAATCAAATTTTACAGAGAAGATGTAGGAGAAACTATCCCTGACCCTGCCTAGCCATCTGGAGGATGGTGCACCAACGAGTGACAACTTGTTTCTTTGCTCGTGGAAAAATGAATTGCCATAGTTCAGCAGCAGCTTTGCAGTCGAGGAGCACCCGATCAATAGAGTGGGAGTCGTTCCTAAAAACCTTGGCATTCCTGGTCCCCTCTACATTTGTTGATCCTTAGCTCCTGTATCCGCAGAGAAATCACGTCTCAGCTAGTCACTGCCGGCACTGATGTTCATTGCTCACTCGCTGAGTTTCCACCCTCCAATGTGGACCCATGAGGCGTGGGATACGTCACTGGTGTCAGACACGCGTTTATGGCACAGCACAAAATAGGAGGCCTGCTATCTCTCTTCTCCTTCCCCCCTTTTCTCTTCTCTTCTCTTCTCTTTGTCTTGCCTCTTCCTGCAGTTGTTTGGTTGGTGAATCTTATTGGCTTGGCATTACCTTGTCCAGCATTGCCCTGCAAGCATCTAGGCATTGCCTAGGCGATATGAGTGTGGGTAGGTCACCATGCCTCACCTTATATACCACCCCTTAAGCACAATGGTTAAACTCAGTGAATGGATCATATTTTCTATCCCTTGTAATCACTTGATGGTGTGTTTGGGCTGTTCCAATAAAGTATCACATTTGCAAAAACCAACAGAAAATGCCCCCGCGTCGCTCTCGCTAGGGGGCGACTCGGGCGGCGCCCCATCCACCACCGTCGCAGCGCCGCCCCACCTCAGCTGCCGGCCCGGCCGCCGCCAGAGCCCAACGCCGGAAGCCGCGCGAACGGCGAGGACGGCGGCGGCTGGGTTCTCTCACGCACCTTCCTTCTCTTCCAGGGAGTCCTGGCGGGCAGATCCCGGCACCGTCGTGGTGGAGCCGGCCGGCGGTGCACCGGGCGCCGGGTTGGCCGGATCCGGCCTCCCCTGGCATGGATCCATCGTGCCCTGCCCACCTCTTCTTCTTCCCGCTCCTGAGCTCGCCTCTCTTCCTCCACCGGCTCCTCCAACCTAGCGGCCATGGATGGCCGGCGGCGACCTTTTGCCGCCGGATCAGCGCCCTCCAGCCTTAGATCCAGCGACCCCTGCGTCGTGTGGTCTGGCCCCCCTGGATGCAGCTGCTCCGAGCACCCCCCCCCCCCCAAGGCATGCTGCCTGGGCGTGCTGTCCCCGTGTGGCAGTAAACGCGCTGCCGCAGCTCCGAGGGCGTCCCCCACCCCTCCCCATCACCATCGGCGGCCCTAGGCATGCTGTCCCCATGTGGCAGTATCCGGCCGTGCACATAGTCGTCCATCCGCCATCCCTGTATTTGTGCCTACTGCCCTCGTGTGGCAGTCACCCAAGGCGTCTTCGACCATCCGCCATCCCCGTGTGGTGGTGATTGGCGCTCCTTCCCCTGTGTGACGACTGCGCAGGCGGTGACGTGTCGGTGGGCCCCTCCCATCATTGCGGGCGCTCGCTCGGCTCCAGGCTTTTGATGGCGACCAGCCCTGTCGGTGCGTGCCTCCCGTCACCGCGGGCGAGTCCGAACGGCTCCGCGGCGTGTTGTGGCGACCGGCCCTGTCTGTGCGCACCTCCCGTCGCCGCGGGCGAGTCCGAACGGCTCCGCGGCGTGTGGCGGCGACCGGCCCTGTCGGTGCGCACCTCCCGTCACCGCGGGCGAGTCCGTACGGCTCCGCGGCGTGTGGCGGCGACCGGCCCCGTCGGTGCGCGCCTCTCGTCGCCGCGGGCGAGTCCGTACGGCTCCGCAGCGTGTGGCGGCGACCGGCCCTGTTGGTGTGTGCCTCCGCTGCGGGCGAGTCTGAATGGCTCCGCGGTGTGTGGCGGCGACCGGCCAATAGTGTGCGCCTCCCGGAGTCGCGGGCGAGTCCGTACGGCTCTGCGGCGTGTGGCGGTGACTAGCATTGTCGGTGCGAGCCTCCCGTCGTCGCGGGCGAGTCCGTATGGCTCCGCGACGTGTGGCGGTGACCGACCCGGGAGCAAAGGTTCTGGGCGAAAGCTCCACTCAGGTCTATCTGAGCCAGCGACGAGATTCTCCTTGTTGAAGGCGTCACTGAAGAACCTTGCAGCTGCTTCTTCACGGCACATGGCTCGGGCGAAAGCCTTGCCAAGCTTCTGTTTGGCTGATGATGATTACGTTACGGCGTCATATACCTCCCTGGAGGCATCGTTGAAGTGCTCTTGTGCCTTGGTTTAGTAGTGTATGCTCGTGCTAGTGTTTTTCCTTGCTTAGTTGTGGTTCTGCCACTTGTCGCCCTAGAGCTGGGGCGTCTTCTGTTGTCCCCCCCCTCCTCAAACCTTTTGTAAATCAGTCATTTTGGGCATTTTTTGAATATATATTCAGGTGGGAGTAATCCCCCCGGTGACAGTTCAAAAAAAATTCATGAATAATACATGATCTTGACTATCATCACACAGTTATAGGTGGAGCACAAGGCTCATGATATGTAAAAACATGACACTAGTTTATAACATAGAGTGCATTTGGCAGGGTTCATGATTCACCAGCAATGGAATCAATTTATGAGGCTGTTTCACTCCTAGTAGAGATTCTAATATTCTATTTCGTGAAAGAGAGGATATAGTAGTTAAAATGACAGATATATAGATTGTATTTGCATTTAACGGTAGATGTTGGCATTTAACTGTTAAAGGCAAATCAGGACCATGCCAACTGCTTCATTTGCAATTTAACAGTTCAAGGAAAAACTGCCTATGCCACTGAGCATGCACAAATGGCAGAACAAAGTGCAAACCCCATAGTTTGTTATTAGCTAGCTAAAATTACCCCTAGTGCATCCAAACAAGAGAGCTAATAGGTTGGCTAATTTTTAGCCAAGCCTTTAAATGGTTGCTAGCCAACTAGCTAACCAACTTTAGCTAATTTCATCTAATTTTTCAGCTCAACTAATAATAGCCCAAGCTCATCCAAACAGATCTTATGTATCTAAACGAACTCATTGCAAAATTCGAATTAGTTAACTTTGACCTATTTTGGGTCGACCAACAACTAAACGAAATAAAACCTGGCATCCTTAAACAAATCGACTGAGATAAAGGACATGTTCAGCGAAGCCCTCCTGAGGCGCCGGTGCGTAGTGGGGTTCTAAAGCGGGTTGATAATGTAAAGAGCGGTAGAGGTCGACCTAAACTGACTTGGGATGAGTCGGTTAAGAGAGACCTTAAGAAGTGGAATATCCCCAAGGATTTAGCTACTGATAGGAGCGCTTGGAAACTAGCTATTAATATGCTTGAACCATAACCTTTTTGTGTTGCTTTGTGACTTGTCTCTACTGAGTTTCACCTCTAGCCTACCTTAATATGTTTGGGACAAAAGGCTATATTGTTGTTATTGATGTTTGGGACAAAAAGCTATGTTGTTGTTGTTGCTGCCGCTGCTGCTTAAACAAATCGACTCCAAATCATAGTACGAAATGTCAAATCACCTCACTGCCCCATCGAGCAGTAGAACACGGAGTGGAACTGCAGCTACCTGTGTGCACGGCGTGACGGCAGTGATGGAGACGAGCCGCGGCCTCCCTTGGTGATTGCGATGCACAAGGAGACAGGCGGCGAGATCCTTGATGGAGCAAATTGATTTCGGCCTAGCGCGTGGTGGTTCCAAGCTGGGCGGCGACGGAACCCTACTGCCCGCCATCGCGGAGAGTGGTATTTACTCTGTTTCACGAGGAGGTATTTTAATCTTTTGCCCCCTCCATTTTAAATTTAATGCATTTTTTTCTTTTTTCTAAAGAAAAACCTTGTTCAAATAAGTGAAATTTTTTGGCTTCTCACAAAACTAAAGTAAACTATATAATTAGAAAAGAGTGAGTAAGGAAATTGCTATAAATCAGACACCTGAAATTTAGATTTCTTTTCAAGCGACCATCACAACCATTGAATCAAGATTTTCGATGTCTCAGCTGATGCAGCCCACAGGGTGAGGCTGCGGTGGCTCTGCGAGAAGGGCGGCCTTGGTGGGTGAAGGCACAGTTCGTGCTCCGAAAGTTTCTGATTTGGGCTCCTGACATTCCAAAGTTCATGTACAGTTTATGTTATTTGTAAGTTCCTAATTTGAGCTAATTTTTGAAGCCCAAATTATAAAAGGGAATTATTATACAGGGCTCCTGACATTCCAAACTTAACAGTTTGTGTTCCAAAAATTCCTAATTTGAGCTTTAGTTTTTCATCCAAAGGAAAGTATCGTACCATTTTTTAAGGGAATTCGGGGGGAATCAAACGATTTCCACCTACTTTTCATTCCACAGATGCTCGGCAAGCCGAATGGTGGAAGGGCGTAAGCGCCAATCCTCATACAAACTGAGAAGTACAAAGGGGGGCGAGAGAGAATACAATAACAACACTAATAAAACAACAACATTTAAATTGAAACAACCACAACACAACAAATACAACAAGGGTAATCCTGGACATAAGCTAAAAGACGCGAGCCAATCGTCAAGTTGCGCTCCCGCTGAACAACATGCTCGCCGTTTTCACCGGAACCTCTGTGCCTTGCACCACTCCTCATAACTACGCCACTCCGCCGCTGCCCTCCACCTGAGAAGCGAAAATGTGGAATGGGAACGAACAGTGGAATGGGGACTAAGAGCAGTGACGAGCACGCAAGCTCTGGATCACCGAACACGATGACCTCCTTTTAGGTGATGGTGACACCTATAGCGCATTCGGGCCCACGTATCACCATTCAACGCCATTCACGGGGAGGAGGCCATAAAGGGAAATGGTGACAGCTGTGGAATCTCCACCCGACTTTTGATTTTATGGCACCACCAAGGAGAGCGCCGACGGAGCAGAGGCGCCAGAAGAACACGCTCGTCAAAGCGTCGGCAACGGCTAATAGCCGGGTCTGTCTTACCCGTGAGGGGAACAAGGAGCAGGAAGGGGAAGGAGAGGATGGAGAGAGCTCGGTGTGGCATCGAGGACAGGATGGCCGTAGGTAATGACGCCTCCATCAAGGAAGTGACATCCACAGACGCCGTTGTCGTAGGCCGAGAGCAGGTAGGGGCTCTCACCCTAAGACGCAAGCAGCCCTGTCGAGCTTAGAATCTTCAACGACGCCTCCAAGGAGGGGCCTGACGCTAGGTGCGCCATCGTCGCCGAACCAGGACGAAGCTGGTTTGAGGCTTTCGCCCAGATTCAACCGGCTGCAACAGGCACATGGCGACTTCGACCATGGCATGCGCGGCTAAAACGGAACCTTAGACAACGCCTCCAACGAGGGAGATGACGCAGACTACGCCACCATTGTCGGCCAACAAGAAGCTAGGCAGGGTTTTCACCCAGGTTTCGTTCGGTGCGCAGCCCCGCCGTCGGCAAAGCCCGCGGCCAAACTGCGCACACACACCGCTGCCGGGTGCAAAGAACACGAAGAAGAAGCACGCACACCACCCCACCGCCAGCATGCCCGCGGCCGAACGGTGCGTTCCACTCCACTCCGCAGCAGGGACTTACCCAAATCGCCGACACTTTCCGGTCCTCGGCGCCAGGACCACATCCCCAGCATACAATTAAACATGGACATTGACAACTACAGTTACGTTAAGAGTTACTACTAGTTTGCGCTTGATTTTCAAGCTCAAATTCCAAAAGGAAAGTATCATCATACAACTAAAATACAGAAATTGACAACTACAATTACGTGAAAAACTGAAAAGAGAGATGCAATCCAACACAGCGGCATATTTTTTTTTAGAGTACAAGGGCAACCAGCCCCGGCCTTTTGATTAAAAACCAACAGACCAAACGAATTCACAGTTTACAGCGCCAAAACAGAAAGGACTCATACCCCCGGCATGAGTCAGCCACTGCTTACAAGTTTCAGCCAGGAGCATCAACTGAAAAGATAAAACTATGAAGAGACTTAAAAACAAGCTGCTCTCAAGCCATCTCCTGGAGAGCCACCTCCAGCTCCTCCCACCAGGAAAGAGTCAGCCACTGTCTTGGTCACCTTCGTCATCGAGCTCTTGTAGAAGTCTCCACGCGCCATCTTCAAATATCTGGAATGCTGGTAAAAGGCAGCCATAGTAGCTCTCTTGCCATTGTCTTGATCATCTTTATGAAGTCCTCCAGTCTTGGTTTTTGGTCCTCTGGGCATAGTATCATCCAGTTCCTCAACACCCCAGCCACCATGTGATACAAGGTATCCATGCCTGTCCATCCCGTGTTACGAAAACATAACTCATTCCCCGAGTTTCCAAACACTCCACAGAATAGCGAAGTGATAATATTCAGAAGACTATTCCTTTTATTGCTTAACCAAAACTGGCCAATATTCTCTAAACTACAGCCTACTTGCATACCAAAGAAATCGAGATACTAGATACCGGCACCTACAAATGACAGCGCAATCAAAAAAGAGATGATGGCGGGTTTCTTTCTCATTACTGAGAACAAACAAGTATCATCCTTAACTTCTCTTCTTTTTGCCGGATTATCCCTAGTCATGTTCCTATTATTCATAAGAAGCCACAAAAAAATGTGAACTCTAGGTGGGATTTTCAACTTCCAGACAACTGGAGTATGAACATAACTAATGCCCCTAAAATTGACAATCTTATAAAAAGACTGAGAAGTATAAGTTCCATGAGATGTATACTGCCAAACCATCTCATCTTCTACTGAAGAAAACTGAATAGAATCTACTAACTCCACTACTTCTAACCACATTTGATACAGTTGTTCTGTCAGGTTTCTTCTAAAGGAACATCTCAGAGTTTGACCATCCCAAGATTCAGCAATGGTCTTCCCATACTCATTAAGGATTCTATACAGAGGCCAATACTGGGTGGCAAGATTAGTACCACCAACCCAAGTATCTTCCCACAACCTCACTCTCTGTCCATTCCCAATCTTCCATTTGTACCCAAATTTAGCAGCAGTAGTAGCCCACATAAAACCTTTGAAGAATCTAGAAGCATGGTTTGTCTTAGTAGCTAGAATATTAGGATTATCTGTTCTATACTTAAAGTCAATAAGCTCTTTTCAAAGCTTATCTTTGTCAGCATTGTATCTTTTCAACCAAGATGCCATTAGACAAATATTTAAATCTCTCAAGTTTGGGATCCCTAATCCTCCTAGTTCCTTCCTCATTGACACCAACTCCCAATTAGCTAGATGGTATTTATGTTTATTTTCCTCATCATTCCATAAGAAATTAGCCATATGAGTTGTAATCAGCTGGATAGCCCATTTTGGGAACTTGATGAATGACAATAAGTAAACAGGTATGCTGACTGAACATGCTTTGATTAAAGTAACTCTAGCAGCTCTGGACAGTAACTTACCTCTCCAGCCTGCTACTCTACTTAAGATTTTATCAACCAAAGGTTGAATATCTTCCCTAGCTAGCTTATCATAATGGAGAGGTATACCTAAATACTTTATTGGAAAGGAACCAACTGGACAAGTCAGAATATGAGCTAAAGAATGGATCTGTTCCTCCTCTAGGTTAATAGGCACCATCTCACTTTTATGGAAATTTATTCTCATTCCTGAGAGCTGTTCATACCACATCAAGATTGATTTAAGATTTCTAACAGCTGATTCCTCAGCTTTAGAAAATAAAATAGTATCGTCAGCATACTGTAAGGCTACAATACCACCTTCTCTAAAGTTTCCTAACAGCCCTTGAACTGATCCAGTACTAACTGCTTTATTTATCATCCTAGTTAGAGCATCCCCCACTAAGTTAAAGAGGAAAGGAGATAGAGGGTCTCCCTGTCTCAACCCTTTTCCAGGTTTGAACAAGGAACTTTCTTCTGCATTCACCAGAATGCCAATAGACCCACCTACAACAATCTTTTTGATCCAACTTATCCAAGTTGGGTCAAAACCCCTGGCTTCTAGCATATCAAATAAGAAAGCCCATGACACCCTGTCATAGGCTTTCTCATAATCCAACTTAACCACAATACCTGGTTCTTTACCACTAAACACACTATGCACTACTTCATGTGCAGTAACCACACTTTCAAGAATAAATCTACCTTTAATAAAGGCAGTTTGAGCAGGATTAACAATCCTTTGTACCACAGAGGTCAGCCTAGTAGTCAGTAGCTTAGAAAAGATCTTAAAACTACAATTTAAAAGACTTATATGCCTAAACTGCTTCATATTAGTAGCACCAGTAACTTTGGGGATCAGAGTGACTAAAGCAAAATTAATTCTACTTAAATCTAGTTGCCCTGCATGGAAGTCAGCAAACATATCCATCAAGTCTTGATTAATTAAATCCCAAAACTTTTAGAAGAAAAGAAAAGAGAAACCATCAGGTCCAGGAGACCCTTCTGAATAAGAGCTAAATACTGCCTCTCTAACTTCCTCTTTAGAGAAAGGTGCAGTTAACAGAAGATTCTCTTCAGCAGAGACTTTATCTTCTGATTCCCAAAAGTTCTGATCTAGTCTAACCCCTGAGTCATTTTCTTTAGCAAAAAGATCTTTGTAGAAATCAACAGCAATTCTCAGCATTCCTGCACACAGCGGCATATTCTCAAGTCAGCAGAGGTGGAATTTGGTGGCCTGGTGGGTTACCGAACATGAGCCCTCAAGCTGCTTGGAAGCAAACATAACGTGCCGATTGCAGGGGAATGGACACACTAGACATGATCTTACACTTCATATTCAGTAATATCAATGGAGTCATCAATCCCTCGAGGGCTCATGTTCTCGAGGGATAATCCAACTTCTCGAGGGAGATAATCCTGCCAGCTCCCATCTCTGCGACAAGTTTGCCAGCGTTCCAGGCAGAAGTCAAGTTGCAGTGTGGACTCGTTCTGGATATTGTAATCTGCAAGTGTATGCTCATAATGAAGCTCATTGCCTTCAAAGACAAGAATCTGTCTGTTCTAAATCCTTTCCTTAATATCGTCGATTGCGTCAGATGGTTCCACCTCAAGAGTGATGGTCTTGCCAGTGAAAGTCTTCACAAAAATCTGCATGCCAAAATCAAGGTGCAGGGTGCATTCTTTCTGCACATTGTAATCGGCAAATGTCCTCCCATCCTCAAGCTGCTTGCTGTCAAAGAAGATCCTCTGCTGGTCCTGAATCACTACCTTCACTTTGCCGATCGTGTCAGATGGCTTTAACATCAGATGGATGATCTTGCTAGGGAGGGCCTTCACGAAAACCTGCATGCCACCCTGATGGCTGAGGTCAAGGTCCAGGGTTGACTCCTTAAGAATGTTGCAATCAGCGAGTTTGCCCCAACCATTTAGTTGCTGGCCATCAAAGATGATCCTCTGGTGCTTCTGTATCTTTTCTTGGACATCGCCGATCGTATTAGATGGCTCCACCTCCATAGAGATTGTCTTACCAGAGAAGGTCTTCATGAAAATACGCATGCCAAAATCAAGGTGTAGAGTAGTGTTATTTTGGATTTTGTAATCTTCAAGTGTCTGTCCATCCTCATGATGTTTGCCCGCAAAGACGAGCCTCTGATGGCCATGAATCTTTTTTCTGACATTGTCGATTGTGTCGAATGGCTCCACCTCAATGGTGAGGGCATTGCCAACGAGCATCTTCACGGAAATATACGTGCAACGGCAATCTTCACAACGACAAGGAATACGTAAGATAAGGTGCAGTGTGGATTTCTCTTGAATATTGTAATGAGCAACTGTGTACCCATCCTCAAGCTGCTTGCCAGCAAAGATAAAGCGCAGCTGGTTCCGGCACATGCCCACGTTTTCATGAACCGTATCCCTGATCTTGTCAATTTTGGTTGTGGATTCCACTTCGATGGTGATTCTTCTGCCAGTGTGGGTCTTCACAAAGATCTCCATCTGAACATAGCAAGAAAATATGTTAGGATAGGAGCCCAAAGTTATAGTTACCATTCAATTGACAGCAACACTTTTAGGAATAAAAGGTAATAGCAAGCACCATTGTAAAGCAGTATAAATTATATAACCAAATAGCAGCAGCAGAAATACCTGGAGAATCACTACAATTGTTTAATGAACTACCATTACAGACATATATACAAAAAGACTACTCTGCGTTCTACTCCGAAAAAGGGAGTATGTCCGAAACCCCTTAAATGTTCAAAACACTAGTTACCTAGAAAGCGAAGTGTGATCAAGACAGCTGAGAATGTGTAACCAATCGGACACACAGGCCAAGCAAACACACATAATACGTACATATTATTAAATATCTAGTAGACGATATGGGCAATTTATTCCTAAGCATGTGCATCAGTAAAATATCACATCAAATATGCCTACTTAGTCACCGTATATCAGGGTTTTCTGGAAGAAGCATCTGAGTATGATGATGAAGATGAAGTAGCTGCTGCACAGTTAACTTGGGAAAAGGAGCCTACTCTAGTCAGTCAACGTTGGGTGAAGCAGCAGAAAGGAACATATGATTTTGATGTCACCAAGGCGGACAAGCTTTTTCTGTTGTTGGTGAAAGAAGGATGTATCACATTACCTGCTGCCGTGCCTTTGCTTCCGCTGCCAGTTTACTTTCGCTCGTTCAGACCCGGAGGTTGTAGACTCGTGCGGGGGTGAGAGGCATCAGGAAGTCGGAGGTTGTCTGTGAGAGCGGAGGTACTCAGAGAGGGAGTAGAGGTTGTCTGTGGGGGCGGAGGTACTCATTTGATGGCGAAGGGATCTGAGGCGAAGGGGACTGACGCTATGGGCACTGTTTGCACCATCCCTATTTATGAGATCGGAGCTAGTTCTGTGGCGGCGGGGATCTCGATAGGTTTGCTGCCAGAGGTTGGCTGGAGAGGGGCAGGGCAACGGCTCCCGGTGGTGTGCTGACACCGCACCCTAACGACAACCAGGTGGTTGTCTTCGAAGCTTTCTTTGAAGCGGGGCTCCGGTTTCCGCCTCATCCGCTGGTGCTGGGGGCTCTGCGGAAGTTCAGCGTCCAGTTCCATCACCTGACGCCCAATAGCTTCCCGAAGCTCTGCGCGTTTGTGTGGGGGTGCCACTCGCAAGGGTGGAACCGACTGTGGAGGGCTTCACGAAGGTGCACAGCATGCATGTGCAGAGGAAGACGAAGACGGTGACCACCGGCGACAAGACGGTGACGGAGGACAGTCAGTTCGGGGTTCTTACGTTCCGCCGTCGGAACAACGCGAAGGTTCCGGTGCAGGCCCAGAAGAACGAGTGGGAAGGTTGGCTTAACAAATGGTTCTACTACCGTTTGGATGACACGGAGGGGCGTGACTTGGTGGGCGGCCTTCGCCCGCTCCTGGATAAGGATACTCTGAAAGTGAGCACCGCTTCCGATCAAGGGTCGCGGCTTTGTGAGGACGCCATGCGCGACCTTTCTAGGTGTATGGCACAGCGAGATGTCTTCGCCGAGTACCACTGCGCGAAGGTCATGCCCCTGAAAGCCGACCATGATTGGACGGGCCTGGCGAAGGAAGGGCCGTCATCTTATGCGGCTATGGGGTACGAATTTCTGAAGGACTTGAATCTGCCGAACCTCCGCGCTGTTTGGGCGGAGGAGTTCTCCTTTGCTGCGAGCGAGGCGGAGGCTTTGAAGAAGATTCATGGTGTGGTTGAAGCGGAGGTGCTGGAGCTCGTCGGGAAAGTGGACACCGAGGAGCAGAGAAAGATGAAGGAGGAGATGGAAGGGGTCACCCGGGTGAATCGGGTTTATGACCTGCTTGGCGTCAAGTACCGGGGTGATGCTGAATCTGCTGCCCCAGCTAAGGAGAAGCAGAAGCGGGCTAAGAAGCGGCCGGCGACAGAAACGGCCTCGGAGACCTCCGAGGTCTCGGCTAGCGATGATGTCCCCGCCCCGGCCGGCGGAGGTGGTCGAGGGGGCGGGAAGATCCGGAGGACGTCGGCTGGCGGCCGCGGAGGTGGGTCGACGGGCACTACTCGTTCTGCCGCGGCCTTCTCTTCTGCTGTGTCTACGGAGGAGGCACTGGACGTTCTCCCTGTCGCCCAGCGACCTCCACTGGCGCCTAGGGGTGGACGGGGACGAGGGAGCGGAAGAGGACGCGTGCCCTCTTTGGCTTCGCTGGCGATGCCAAGACCACCTCCGGTTTTGTCTGTCAGCAGCGGCAGCAGCAGCGGCAGCAGCAGCAGCGACAACAAGTCTTCTGGCAGCTCGTCTCCTTCGGGTCATTCAGGCAACAAGGTGGAAGAGGACGTGGATATCACTTCGGCCCATGTTCCCGAGCAGCAGGTCCTTGCGGAGGTCCAGCAAAAGGCTGCAGTCAAGGAGGCGGCGGAGGAGCCACAAGGAGGAGGAGACCAAGATTTGACTACGGTGGATACTGAGACTTCCTCCGGCGCTCGCAACGAGCCACTGGAGTACGAGGGGATCCATGTCTGGGTCAATGGGGAGGAAGCTGTACCTCCGCCCCATACGGAGCCTGGAAAGAAGGGTTTGGGTGAAGCATCGCCGAGTTCCTTGCCCTACTTCGCCCAGTCGGCGGGCGTCGTGGACCCTAAGGTGCACCTGTACACTAGTGCCGACCTCCGCGATTGCCGGTTGATCTGCAGCGATGCGGAGTGGAGGTTTTTGGTCCCTGCTTTTGGGCGTGTCAGTGTGCCCGAGGCTGAGCTGTTGCTGGCGGGTCAGAAGGTTGAGAACAACTTGATTGATATTGAAGCAAAGATGATAGAAGCAATTTTGCTTGCGCGGGGTTCACGGCAGCGGTGCTCGAAGGATGAGGCTGATGCGAAGAAAAGGATTGCGGAGCTGGAGAAACAGAACCGTCAGCTCGAACGGCGAGTTCAGGAGCTCCTCGCGGAGCAAGCTTCTCATGAGACTGATATGAACAAGCTTCGCGAGTCACGTAAGAAAGCCCATGAGGATTGCGAAGCTGCTGTATCGCGGAGCGTGGATCTGAGGACGGAGCTTCGGAATGCCAAGAATGATTTTGAAGATATGAAGAAACGGGCAGAGGACGCTGAGGGTCAAAAGGAGCATTTTGAGAAGCGCGCTATAGATGCGGAGGAGAGGGAAGCAGACTTGATGCGCGCCCTAGTGTCCCGCATGGCGGAGGTCAAGCAGACCTTCGACGCACAGCTGGCGCATACTGGCGAGGCACCCACCAGCGATCTGCCCGCTGAACCCAGCGTCGAAGGTTATGTGGAGTGGCTGAAAAATGAGCTGAACTATTTGACGACCTTTTTTGACCAGATGATCGAGGCGGGGATTTTCTGCGGGGGTTCGGCCACAGCCTGCGCTCTTAGGGATGCGGGGAGTAAGCATGCCCGCAAGATCATTGGCGCCGACTTCCGCTGGCCCACCGTGGATGAGGTCCGCGAAGCTAGGAAAGACTCAATGGTCGCCTCCGTGGGCCACGCGGCTTTTGATAAGTTCGCTGTCTGCGGAGGTACGAGATTGGCGTACGAGATCGTTGCTGAAGTTGTTGCGGGGGTAAGGGTCGCGTGGTTTTCTTATCCGTGAATAACTGTTCGGATTATTGAGTTACTCTGATTTCTAAAGGGACTTTCTTGACTTTTGCAGATTGACATGCTGGCTGAGGGGACGCAGGATTTGCCACCTCCGGAGGAAGGCAATGCCACGACGACCACCGGGACGTCCGCCGACGGGGGTTCGGCGCCAGGACTCGCGAACACAGGAGCGTAGGAGTCTGGTGCTGCCCCTGCGATCAACCCACCTCCGGAGGGCTCCGCAGACGGACAGGTGGGTGTTACCCCCGGTGACCAGGCTTAGAGTATCGCTGGTTGGACCTATCTTCTTTTTGGTGAGACTTAGAGAGAAACATTTGTTGAACCATTTGCGCTGTGTGCTTTTTGGATGCTTGTAAGATACATTGAGCCATAAGGCTTCTCGGCTTGGTTGATTGGTGCTACCTTCGGGCTTTTCCCTTCTTGAATTCGATCGGTGTTTTGGCGTTCTGCCTGGGTATCTCCGCTTGTTTTGTGCGAGGGTTTGGTTTCGAGTGTTAGGGTGGAGGTTTGGCGAGCACTGATCGTGTGCCTTCGCTGCGCAGGTTCCTCTGGATTTTGGGCCTGCCATTTTTAATGTGGTTCCGCTGATGCTAAATCGTCAAGATTTTTTCATGACGGGAGCCAGTTGGATTAATCTGAGGGGCAAAAATCCTCATGCAGCAGTTGATAGGATTTGGTGGTGGAGAGTGGCGAAGTATGATCGGTCAGTTCAAAGGTCGCACCAACTCCTCCGGACCGCTGGCCGCGGGAGGCGGACTGGGGAATCCGGAGGTAGTAGTGGATTGCTTATTCCGAAGGAGGAACCGGTGGAGATAGACACGCGTGATCTCCGGCAATGTTTTCGCTCGAGGGTGCTTGAAGGCGATTTGCCGCTTGTGGTAAAAAGCTGGCGAGGCTCTTGGAGCACCCCGATCCTCATTGATGACAGCGATGATGAGACCGACGCAAATCGGCAGCCTCCGGAGGTGATAGTTATTAGCGACGACGAAGGCGACGAATATGTTGCTGGTCGTGAGATAATTATCACGGACGTGGAGGAATTTGTTGGCATGGTTGCGGAGGAGCTTGTTGACGACATATTGGAAGGGGTCGTGCAATCGATGGCTGCGGAGGTGACTCGACCACGATCTCGGCGGAAGCGTGGTCGAGTGTTGCATTATTATGTTGACCCTCATGGTCGCTTGAGGAGGTGACTTGTAAAGGAAAATTTTAACTTGTTGTTGTTAATGAAAGTTGTGCTTGTTCGCGGGGGTAATGAAATGCGGTAGTGAAATGCAGCGGCGCCCAACTCTTCAAAAGCGAGGTTCGCGCATGTTTTGCGGAGGTTGTAAAGCACAGCGACGCCCAACTTTTCAAAAGCGAGGCTCACGTAAGTTTTCGGAGGTAGTAAGAGCGCAGCGACGCCCAACTTTTCAAAAGCGAGGCTCGCGTAAGTTTTCGGAGGTAGTAAAAGCGCAGCGATGCCCAACTTTTCAAAAGCGAGGCTCGCGTAAGTTTTCGGAGGTAGTAAGAGCGCAGCGACGCCCAACTTTTCAAAAGCGAGGCTCGCGTAAGTTTTCGGAGGTAGTAAAAGCGCAGCGACGCCCAACTTTTCAAAAGCAAGGCTCGCGTAAGTTTTCGGAGGTAGTAAAAGCGTAGCGACGCCCAACTTTTCAAAAGCGAGGCTCGTGCATGTTTTGCGGAGGTAGTAAAAGCGCAGCGACGCCCAACTTTTCAAAAGCGAGGCTCGCGTAAGTTTTCGGAGGTAGTAAGAGCGCAGCGACGCCCAACTTTTCAAAAGCGAGGCTCGCGTAAGTTTTCGGAGGTAGTAAAAGCGCAGCGACGCCCAACTTTTCAAAAGCGAGGCTCGCGTAAGTTTTCGGAGGTAGTAAAAGCGTAGCGACGCCCAACTTTTCAAAAGCGAGGCTCGCGCATGTTTTGCGGAGGTAGTAAAAGCGCAGCGACGCCTAACTTTTCAAAAGCGAGGCTAGCGTAAGTTTTCGGAGGTAGTAAAAGCGCAGCGACGCCCAACTTTTCAAAAGCGAGGCTCGCGTAAGTTTTCGGAGGTAGTAAAAGCGTAGCGACGCCCAACTTTTCAAAAGCGAGGCTCGTGCATGTTTTGCGGAGGTAGTAAAAGCGCAGCGACGCCCAACTTTTCAAAAGCGAGGCTCGCGTAAGTTTTCGGAGGTAGTAAGAGCGTAGCGACGCCCAACTTTTCAAAAGCGAGGCTCGCGTAAGTTTTCGGAGGTAGTAAAAGCGCAGCGACGCCCAACTTTTCAAAAGCGAGGCTCGCGTAAGTTTTCGGAGGTAGTAAAAGCGTAGCGACGCCCAACTTTTCAAAAGCGAGGCTCGCGCATGTTTTGCGGAGGTAGTAAAAGCGCAGCGACGCCTAACTTTTCAAAAGCGAGGCTAGCGCATGTTTTGCGGAGGTAGTAAAAGTGCAGCGACGCCCAACTTTTCAAAAGCGAGGCTCGCGTACGTTTTCGGAGGTAGTAAGAGCGCAGCGACGCCCAACTTTTCAAAAGCGAGGCTCGCGCATGTTTTGCGGAGGTAGTAAAGTTACAAAGACTTATATTTAGTTGATACAGGATCTTTTGCGCGAACTGTAAGCGGAGCTTAGCCTACATGTGTTTACATGGCGCCAGTTTGGCCTTTGGAACAGCTATTCTATGGGGTGATACATGCCCTGTTCACCGGAGGTTCCGACTGATGATGAACCTTGGTTGCTAGGGAATTCCCGGAGGTTGTAGAGCCGTGGAGGATAGTTGCGTCGCGGCAGTCGTGAGCGGGCAGTGTCTAAAGCCGAGCACTAGTTTGCTTGCATTTGCCTGCTTGGACTTTGATTCTAGTGCTGCTTTTCCTGGGTTCCCAGCGAAGGTATGTGCAGTGCCAGATGTCAAGTTGTGGCCTTGCGCGTGATTGTATAAAGTTGCTGGGTTTGGCCACGGAGGTGGCTGTCGGAGGGTGTGTGCAAGTGGCACGTGGTAAGGGTATTGCGCTTCATTCTCCTGACCTCCGGAGGAATTAGGCGCGGAGGTTGCGGCGGCATTGTTTTGGGGCTGGCTGGAGCGGTGCTAAAGTGGCTACACTGCAGAATCAAGATCTTCGGTTCAAACACTGGCTTAGGCCCTCCTTCCTGGCTCCTCTCATTCCTATGGGTTTTTGCTAATGGTCGGACATGGCTTGATGTGTTTTGTTTTGGCTATTGGATCTTGCTTATATAAACGTGTTTTGATGGTACTGGAGTTGGGCTGTTGTAAAGGCTTGTGATTTGGTTTGAATGCTTGGGATTTGTAAGGTACTGGGGTAGGTATAGTAGTTAGGTGGGCGTACGAAGCTTTTAATTCGCCGTTTTGGTTTGTACGGCGAGGGTTTAATGGGTAAAGGCTATATATGAGGGTGTGCTGGCTGCGAGTGAAGAGTTGAGACTTAGTGTTGAATGAAGAGGTTTTGGGACTGAGCTCTATTGATTGTACATGGGAGGAACTCTGTATCACTGGCTTTGGTTTTGGGGTAATGGGTGCGTTGTAGTGGTGCTCTTTTTGTGTGAACTTAGAACTGGATGCTGATAGTTTGATAGCTCCGCGGAGTTTTGGTACCTCCGCTTCTCGCCCTCAGCGGGGGTCGAGGTGGGATTTGTTTTCATCGCAGCCCCTGGCCCGACTGGCGGGGGTCTGTGGAATTTGATAGCTCCGCTCCTCGCCCTCTGCGGGGGTCGAGGTGGAGTTTGCTTTCATCGCAGCCCCTGGCCTGACTGCGGAATTTGGTAGCTCCGCTCCTCGCCCTCTGCGGGGGTCGAGGCAGAGTTTGCTTTCATCGCAGCCCCTGGCCCGACTGGCGGGGGTCTGCAGAATTTGGTAGCTCCGCTCCTCGCCCTCTGCAGGGGTCGAGGTGGAGTTTGCTTTCATCGCAGCCCCTGGCCCGACTGGCGGGGGTCTACGGAATTTGGTAGCTCCGCTCCTCGCCCTCTGCGGGGGTCGAGGTGGAGTTTGCTTTCATCGCAGCCCCTGGCCCGACTGGCGGGGGTCTACGGAATTTGGAAGCTCCGCTCCTCGCCCTCTGCGGTGGTCGAGGTGGAGTTTGCTTTCATCGCAGCCCCTGGCCCGACTGGCGGGGGTCTGCGGAATTTGGTAGCTCCGCTCCTCGCCCTCTGCGGGGGTCGAGGTGGAGTTTGCTTTCATCGCAGCCACCGGCCCGACTGGCGGGGGTCTGCGGAATTTGGTAGCTCCGCTCCTCGCCCTCTGCGGGGGTCGAGGTGGAGTTTGCTTTCATCGCAGTCCCTGGCCCAAGTGGCGGGGGTTTATGGACGGGCTTGCGTCGGGGTGACCTTCGACTGGGGTCGATTGTCGGCCCGAGGCAATCCCTGCATTTATAGCGGCTGCTGATGAGGGCAAGGCATGGCCTAGTCCGTTTCAGCGGTGGTTGACATGCAAATCTCAGGGAAATAAAACTTTGCTATATTACATAATTTTCTTGCCTCATTAAAAAACCTCATGCCCTGACATGAGGAAAAAGAGTGCAAGGATAGTCTATGTATGCGAAGGAGAGAGGAAAAAACAATGCGAAGGTAAAGATTACATGGTTCTTTGTGAGAC
Source organism: Themeda triandra (assembly GCA_018135685.1). Taxonomy (NCBI): domain Eukaryota; kingdom Viridiplantae; phylum Streptophyta; class Magnoliopsida; order Poales; family Poaceae; genus Themeda; species Themeda triandra. The sequence continues at coordinate 114,300 of JAENPR010000596.1, read as the reverse complement.
GCTAAGGGTAGTACTTGCGGAGGTCGTCGATGTTCCACGTGTGCGGTAGTTGGCGACCTTCGGCATCCTGGAGGTGGAACGAGCCTTGTCTTGCAGAGCTTGTGATAATGTAGGGGCCAAGCCACTTGTCTTGGAGCTTGCCTGCCATCTTCGCGTTCTGCTTCCTGATCAATACCATGTCTCCTTGGCGGAGGTCACGCGGTGAGACCTTCTTGTCTCTCCACTTCTGGGTTTCAGCCTGGTAGCTGCGGAGGTTGTTGACTGCTTTGCACCTTACTTCTTCGAGTAGGTCCTTGTCGAGCGCTTCATCTTGAGTGTTGGTATCGGAGGTAGTTCTTGGTGACCCGTGGCGGAGCTCTTCTGGGAGCACGGCTTCTTCTCCATAGAGCAGCTTAAATGGAGTGATGCCGGTGGCTCTGCCATCGGAGGTGTTGTGAGACCAAACGACAGTGATGAGCTCCTCTGCCCATTTGCCCAGCGGCTTGTCTGTGAGGTTCTTTTTGATTCCTTGCAAGATGATTGCATTGGCCCTTTCGACTGGCCCATTGGACTGCGGATGTCTGACTGAGGCGAAATGGATTTTGGTGCCGATTTGGAAACAAAACTTCGAAGGCGAAGCTCAAACTGGGTTCCATTGTCAACTGTGAGATCCCTTGGGACGCCGAAGCGACATACGATCTGCTGCCAGAAGAACTTTTGTACCGTAGCGGAGGTGATGGTGGCAAGCGCCCGAGCTTCGATCCATTTGGTAAAGTACTCCACTGCTACCACCGCGTAGCGGAGCTTTCCGGGAGCGGTCGGCAGGGGTCCAACCAAATTCATGGCCCAACGCTGCATTGGCCATGTCGGGCAGATCAAAGTGGTCGGAGCCCCGGGTCTGTTAGAATGGTTGGCGGCCCGCTGGCAACCTTTGCAGTGTCACACCAGCAAGGAAGCGTCGAACAAAGCGGTGGGCCAATAGAACCCTTGTCTGAATGCTTTTCCAACTAAAGCCCTTGGGCCATTGTGCGAGCCACAGATGCCCTGGTGGATTTCTTTGAGTATGGCGATACCTTCGCTTGTGGTGACGCATTTTAGCCAGGGAGCCGTGACCGATGCCTTATATAGGTTCTGGCCTTCGATTTTATACCCTCGCGCTCTTTGAATCATTCTTTTTTCTTCTTCTTTCGATTTGGGTTCATAGAACCCTTTGATGTAAGCTATGATAGGGGCCCGCCAATCTTCGCTGGATATGATGTTGACCGTTCTCACTGGAGGTGTATTGCAGGCAATTGCAGGTGCTGCGAAGGTCTCAAAGAAAACGTCCGGAGGTAGTGGAGTTGATTGAGCTGCGGCCTTCGCTATTTCGTCTGCCTCCCTGTTCTCACTGCGAGGGATGGACTTTGTGGTGATGCCCAAGAAGAAAGCTTCTGCTTTGCGGACAGTGTGAAGGTATTTCTGTAGCTCCGGATCCTTTGCCTTGAAAGTTTTCTCGATGTGGCCGGTGATCACCTGAGAGTCTGTCCGGATGATTGCCCGGCGCACGAGAGGGGCCCGAAGCTTCGCAAGGGCCAAGAGAACGGCTTCATACTCGGCGAGTTGTTGGTGCATTGAAACTCGAGTCTTGCGGCGTATCGAGCCGGACTCCCGAAGGTGAAGTTAGGATTCTTGTGATTCGGCCCCTTGGGCGCCCCATGCTCCGTCCACGTGCACTTGTCCACGGAGGTTCGATGTCTTCGCGCTTGTTGTGAGGATCTGGGGTCCAGTCTGCAATCAAATCTGCTAGAGCTTGCAATTTAATCGTGTGTCGCAACGAAGGTTAACATGTAATCGGCGAGTTGCGAAGCCCACTTGGCGATTCTCGCCCACCGCCTGCGGGTTTTCGAAGATGTTATCCAAAGGGACCTGCGAAGGTATTGTGATGGGATGAGACTGAAAATAGTGCTTGAGCTTCTTTGCGGCCATAACCACTGCATATGCGATCTTTTTGAGCTCTGAATAGTGCATCTTGGGACCTTCGAGGACCTCTGATACGTAATAAATGGGAATCTTTCGTCTTTGATGTTCCTCGAGGGTTTCTTTGACCAAAATGGCACTGACTGCATGAGGCGAAGCTGCGACGTATAGCAGTAGTGGTTCCGAAGGTTCCGGGCTCGTGAGGGTTGTTAACTTGAGTAAGTACTGCTTGAGACTATCGAAGGCAGCCTGCTGGGCGGGACCCCACTTGAAAGGTTCGCAGGTTTTGAGTACATCAAAGAAGGGCAACCCCCGCTCTGCAGATCACGAGATGAATCTGCTAAGCGAAGCCAACCGACCGGTTAGGCACTGAGCAGACTTCCTTGACGCCGGAGGTGACATGGAAACGATTGCGTCTATTTTTGTTGGATTGGCTTCGATTCCTCTAGCTGAGACAAGACATCCCAGAAGTTTCCCTTTGCTGACTCCGAAGATGCACTTCTCGGGGTTGAGCTTGAGCTTCGCCTTTTTGAGCTTGTTGAAGGTTCTAGCCAGATCGGCTATATGGTTGGTCCTGAGTTTGCTCTGGATCACAATGTCATCAACATAAGCCGAGACTGTTGGATCATCTTTGAAGACCTCCGCCGTCATGCGGGCGAAGGTTGGGCCTGCGTTGCGAAGCCCCTCAGCCATTCTTCTAAAGTAGAAAGTGCCATTGGGGGTGATGAAGCTTGTCTTTTCTTCGTCATCCTTGTTCATCCAGATTTGATGGTAGCCGGAGAAGCAATCGAGCAGAGATAAGAGCTCGCAACCCGCAGCAGCGTCCACAAGGGTGCTTATCCTGGGTAACGGAAAGCAATCTTTTGGACATGCCTTGTTGAGACTTGTGAAATCAACACACATTCGCCACTTGAGGTTCTTCTTTTGTACCAATACCACATTAGAGAGCCAGGTTGGATATTTGACCCTGCGAATAACCTCCGCTTTTAGCAGCCGATCCACCTCCGCTTTGGCGGCTTGCTTCCTTTCTTCCGACATTTTGCGGAGTTTTTGCTTTTATCGGAGGATGATCTTTGCTGACGTTTAGGTGATGCTCGATGAGTTTTCTGTCTACGCCGACGAGGTCCAAAGCCGACCATGCGAAGGCATCGCTGTTATTGCGGAGGAACTGGATGAGTTGAGCTTCAAGTTCGGTATCTAACGTAGCCGATATGATGACTTTCTTTTCGGGATCGTCCGGGAATAGCTGAATCTTTTTGTCTCTTCCTCCGCTGCGCGCGATGGTAACCAGTGCTGCGTCTATTTTTGGCTCGCTTCTCGTTGCTCTTTTCGTTCTTCTTCTTCTTCTTGTTTCTGCTCCTTCTCCTGCAGGAAATGGACGTTTTTCTGTCCCTGAGTGGCTGCTTGCTCCGCTATTCTGGCCGTGTTTTGGTCTCCGTAGATGGCTACGATACCTCCGGACGCTGGCATTTTCATGCAGAGGTAGCCAGGATGAATTGCAGCATTGAACTGATTGATGGTGCCCCTCTCGAAGATGGCGTTGTAATTGTATGGGATATCAACCACGTCGAAGGTGATGTGCTCTGTGCGGGCGATGGTTTTGTTGCCGAAGGATATTGGTAGAGTGATTTTCCCGATTGCTCTAATCTGCTGGCCTCCGAATCCGAACAGTGGATGTCCTGCCGGTTGAAGTTTATTTCTGTCGAGCTTCATGCCGTCAAAGGTGGATGTGAATAAGATGTCGGCGGAGCTGCCATTATCCACAAGTATTTTGGTCACTGTCCAACCTGCAATGTTTGTTTCTATGACCATCGCATCTGTATGTGGGTATTGCTTGAGCTTGAGATCTGAGCTGTTGAAGGTCAAGGGAATGTGCGACCAATGATCATTTCTGTGTGGACCTTCGCAGGCTACATGATTGACCCGGCGAAAGTGCTCTCTGCGCTGTCTTTTATTGCCATAATCCTCCCCTGAACCTCCGGAAATTGCCATGATGACCCCGTAGGTAGCTGTGGGATTGTTGACCGCTGTCTGTGCTCCCTGTGCTTCTCCCTCAACTTTAATTGGTTGTGGCGGAGGTAATCTTGGTAGAGGTGGTGGCGGAGGTAAGGCTTGCGCTTGGGTTTGATGAGCGATTGGCTAAAGTTCTTTGTGCTGTGTTGTGCTTGGCGATGGTAGTATTGCTTCGCTGTTGGTTGTGAGCATATTGACCACTGAGCGATGGGCGGCCGAGGGTAGTAAATTGGTTGCCGATACGGGGGTTCTTGAGCTCGATGGCCGTGGTTGTATCCCGGTTGCGGTTGCGGGGTTCGGTGCTTTGCTCTGCGGGTATGGTTGATTGTTCCTGCCTGCGGAGCTGGTGGGGCTTGGCCTTCTCTGCATTCAAGTCCCTTGATGTACCATACACACTTTGCTTGGTGTAGTGGTCGCTGGCTTTCCACGAAATGGCAATAATGCAGCTGCGGAGGTTCTTTGTCTACGCTTTTCGAGTTGGCGAGTCTTCTATCGACTTGTGGCGGGGTTGTGCGGGCCGGCGAGGGTTACGCCGAGCTTGCGATCGTTCTTGCCATCAATAGCGTTGACGTTTCCCATGTCGATGCGGGGTACTCATTGCGAGGGTTCGGATTGCGCTCTTTTTGTTGACGTTGCGAGGTTGGGACGGCGAGACTTGACACGTTCATTGTTATCTCGCTCGATTTGCTTTTCCATGATGTCATATAGCTCAGCGCTGGTTCTTGGTTCCCTTCTTGACAGCTTCGATGAACATGGTCCCGGCTGGATGCAACTTGTTACCGCCAAAATCATGACTTCATCCGTGATACCAGGGGTGCGATTCTTGGTGTTGAGAAATCTTTTCCACCAATCTTGCAATGGCTCACCAACTCTTTGTTTGCAATTGAGAAGAGCGGTGGCCTTGGCCGTGGACCGACTGACACCTTTGAAGTTTGTGCAGATTCTCTCGCGAAGGTCGTCCCAACATCAGATGGATCCTGGCCGGAGGTTGCTGTACCAGGTTTGAGCAATATCTCTCGCCACGATCACGAAGGCTTTGGCCATGATGTCCTCGTCACCTCCGGCAGCTGAGACGGCAGCTTCATAGGACATTAGATATTGGCGCGGCTCGTAGGTGCCATCATACCGCGGTAGATGTTGCATGGCGAAGCCTTGGGGCCACTCGGTGATCGAAGGTCGTATGAAAGGGGGATTTGGAGTCGTAGTGCGGGACCCGCGGTGCTGCTCTTGGCTCGGAACACCTCCGCCCGGCCGGCTGCCGGGTGAAGTATGTTGGCGCGGAGGTCCGGTTCGGGCGTGGTGGGTGGGGATCTTGCTTGTCGCTCGATCGGAGGTTGTGCGGGCCGGCGCATGCCCTGGGAGAGCCGGGTCTCTGTAGTTTCTCACCTCCGCGCCTGCCTCAGCTGTTCTGATGCTTTGCTCGATGCGGCGAAGCTCTGCTTCTGCTTCTGCTGTTCTGCGCCGGATGGTTGCCGCTCTTGATTCCTTGTTGATTTGCTCTAGGTGCCTTTTGCCAGCGAGGATGCTTTCTTGAAGCTGTTCTAGATGCCTGGCCAACTTTTCTTCTTCCGAAGCTTCACTGTCGGTCGTGGATCCATTGGCGATGCCATCTCCGGAGGTGTGAGGGTGCGGCTGGATGATGATGTCCCTGACCACCGACGCTCGCTGCCGACTTCCGGGTGCGACTTGGTCTGGGTTGAGATCAACTACCAGGTTGGCCGATTGCTCGATCGGAGGTTGCTCTGGGAGAGGATTTGGTGGAACGACACCTCCGCCAGCGAGGGTCAGATCCGCGTTGGCTCCCTGTGCTGAGGAAAGTTCACTGATGTTTGGGGCCATGGCTTGCTTCTTTTGTTCGAACCCCACGGACGGCGCCAACTGTTGGTATAAACTCTTGCCCCCTACCTTCGCCGAGGTCCGGAGGAGGAGGGCGAAGGTTTCCCAGACAGAGAGTAAGACCTAAACAGTTACCAAAATGGGACAAAGATAGGTGGGCCCCCTCAGGGGTTTTTGCATTAATTGGGACTAAAAATGTCCAACCACCCCCCCCCCCCTTTACACTTGCCCTACCCTTGGTATTTATAGGCCATACCAAGGGTCATGTGGTTCTTTACATTAGGGTTTCACCCTTGGTTACACTTACATGTGGGCCTTAACAAGGGCAATATTGTACTTTGCAAAATTAAAAACATCTCCTCTTAGACCTATCCCAGGATGCCACGTGCCATGCCTTTCGAGGCTCCACGCGTCGCCCTTTGGTGCCAATACGCGTCAGGCCTTCGGCGTTCCCCCGTCCTGATCCCGTGGGCGATCGTCCGGAGGTCTTCCGCCGCCTATGAGGCCAGGTGGCTGAGTTACCATCCTCGAAGGTCCTTGAGAACTCCGCCCACCGCGAAGGTCCTGGGAGGCTCCTCTGAATCCTCACGTACCTGCGCGACAAGAGAACTAGAGAGCCTGAACGCGGAGGTATGTCGTACCTTCGCCGAATCGCTAGGACGAGCCTAGCGACCTTCGCCGTAATTGGGCGCCCGGGGCGGAGGTTGTCCAAAGTTACCTGGCCGTTTTGCCTGTCTTGGCCCGTGTCAGGGCCGCGGAGCTAAGTAGGGGGGTCCTAGCGGAGGTTGTTCCCCCCAACAGGAAGGGCATCCCATGCTGCGCCCTGAAGGAGTGAAAGATAAGAAGTATTGTGGATGACATAATACTGGTTCTCATCATATCAATGATTGCCGAGTGTTCAGAATAAAGATTCAGAAGTCTATTCAGGATGGTCATTTGAGGTTCGATGGCAAGATGCAAGTGGAGCAACAACATTTCCCTCAGAATATGGTTTCTTTCTCTGTCAATATGATTTCAGCTAGTAATCCCAAAGGCAAGATGAAAGTTTTGACTTCTGACAGAGCTAAAGAGAGTGGTGCTGTTGACCCTGATCGGCAAGTTACCAAAGAGGAAGTGCAGCAACGATTTCGATTCCAGAATAGCCGAACAGAGAAAGGTCAAACCTCAAAGCCTAGAGTCACAGCGCGTCACTTGTTGAATAAGTGGCAGAGAGAGAAGGAATTAGAGTATGATGAGGAACGGCAATTCATTGAAGAGGAGCATAAGTTTATGGCAGAACGCCGGAGGTATGAAGAAGGAGTTCACCGAAGGGAACAAGAGGAGTACAGGAGAGAGAAAGAGCAGTCTCATTGGAACTGTTCGTTCTTCGGTTCTTGTTGGAATGAAGGCTTGAAATTACCTGCTAGAAACAATTGTCCTGAGTGCAGTGATCAGTACTCAGAGTACAGGCAATCTCGAGTCAACCGCCGTCCCGTCCATGATAGACTTGGATTACGACTTCCTGAGGACGATCGGCACTTAAAATAAATAATTTTGAAGGACAGCAAAGAAAGAGGTTTGCAGATCAGGCTTGGATTCACAGCAGGGCTCACAGTGGAGAAGAAAGCTCTTATAGATGGCAAAAGTGTCAATGGTGTCCCCCAGGTCTAAGAAAGAGTCAGAAGAGAAGAGTCCAGCGCCTGAGGAATCAGGAATTGAAGCAAGAGATTGCCGAAAAGAACCAAACATGGCGTCCTAAGAAAAAGGATAATGGACAGGGTCCTTCGGCCGATGCTTGCATGGTTTTCTTTATCCCATCAGAGTTCATGGCTCCTGAAGGTCAAGATGTTCAAGAGGAGGTGTACTCTGATTTTTGATGAGACTGAATGTCGAGATTTGATGGCTCAACTCGTTTTGACTCGGCAAGCAATCTTTGACAAGCCAATCAAACATCATCACTTGAAGCCACTGTACTTGAAGGGATATGTTAATGGCAAACCTCTGACCAAGATGCTTGTTGATGGAGGAGCTGCCATCAATATTATGCCTTATACTACTTTCAGAAAGCTTGGGATGACAAGTGAAGACCTGCTGCAAACTGATATGATACTCAGGGATTTTGCTGGCAATCCTTCTGATACTCGTGGGGCTGTACATGTTGAGTTGATGATTGGATCCAAGACTCTGATTACTACCTTCTTCGTTATTGATGGCAAGGGGCATACAGTATGCTTCTAGAAAGGGATTGGATCCACGCAAATTGCTGCATACCTTCAACCATGCACCAGATTCTTGTTCAATGGATTGGAGATGATGTAGAAATTGTTCATGCTGACGATTCGGTAAGCGTTGCTACTTCAGAGCCTGCTTATTGGGAGTACGATGGACTAGATTGCCTTTCGGGTAAAGTATGGAAAGAAGGTCCTGTGAATGTGTTCAACAGAGATCAACAGCCGATCCAAGCAGTCGGCTCTCACAGTAATTTTTAATGGGCAATCCAATCGATGGCAACAAAGGGAAGTTGGGTCATGGTTTCATGTCGGCCGATAAATTAGAAGAGATTGATATTGGTGACAGTTCAAAGCCAAGGCCGATGTATATTAGTGCAAATTTAGACCCAGAATATAAGTTAAAATTGATAAGTCTGCTTAAAGAGTTTAAGAATTGTTTTGCTTGGGATTATACAGAGATGCCTGGATTGGATCGTTCTATTGTTGAGCACAAGTTGCCTATCAAGCCTGGATTTCGTCCTTTCAAACAATCTCCACGAAAAATTTATAAACAGGAGGTATTGGCCGATGTGAAGAAAGAAGTTGAAAGATTAATAGAAGCAAACTTCATTCGGCCATGTAGATATGCAGATTGGATCTCAAACATAGTACCTGTATACAAGAAAAATGGTAAATGGATGGCTATCCAATGCCAGTTTCCGATCTACTGGTAGATGCAGCAGCAGGTTATGAAGTGATCAGTTTCATGGATGGCAATGCTGGCTATAATTAAATTTTTATGGCAATAGAGGACATTGCAAAGACAGCCTTCAGGTGTCCTGGTCATATTGGTTTATTTGAGTGGATAGTCATGACATTTGGATTAAAGAATGCCGGTGCAACTTATCAAAGAGCCATAAATTACATTTTTCATGAGTTAATCGGCAAAATTGTATAGATCTATATTGATGATGTGGTAGTTAAATCCAGAGATCATGAAGGTCATTTAGCCGATTTGAGAAAAACTTTAGAATGCACAAGAAGGCATGGTTTAAAGATGAACCCAAATAAATGTGCCTTTGGAGTATCGGCTGGTGAATTTTTAGGATTTTTAATCCACAAAGGAGGAATAGAAGTTGGAAAAAAGAGCATGGAAGCAATAGATAAAGTTGTGCCCCCAACTAACCTCATGGAGTTACAGTCATTATTGGGCAAAATCAATTTCGTAAGAAAATTCATATCCAATTTGTCAGAAAGAGTTTTGCCTTTTTCTCCACTTTTGAAGCTCAAGAAGGATCAGAAATTTATTTGGGGTGACATGCAACAAAAGGCTTTTGATGAAATCAAGCAATATATGAAGGCACCACCAGTATTGGTACCTCCACAACTTGATAAGCCTTTCAAGGCTGTATGTGGCGGCCGATAGCCTGACGATAGGATCGGCCCTTATGCAAGAGTTTGATGGAAAGGAAACAGTAATAGCTTACCTTAGCCGAAAATTGTTGGATCCAGAGACAAGGTATTCGGCTATAGAAAAACTTTGTCTGTGTGTTTATTACTCATGTACTAAATTTTGGCACTATCTGTTAAATGCCGAATGTGTGGTGGTGTCTAGTTTTGATGTAATTAAACACATGTTATCAATACCAATTTTGAATGGAAGAATTGGCAAATGGGTGTTAGCGTTATCAGAGTTTAATTTAAGGTATGAATCGGCAAAAGCGGTAAAAGGTCAGATAATTGCCGATTTCATTACTCAACACCGTGATCTTTCTGTTGAAGCAGTAAGCATTGCTCCATGGGCTTTATTTTTTGATGGGTCATCATGTGACAAAGGTGGTGGTGCTGGTATTCTCTTGATATCCCCACGGGGAAAAGTATTTGAATATGCGTTCCCGATTGAGTTTCATGTCACTAACAATCAAGCAGAGTATGAAGCATTGCTCAGAGGGCTTCGGCTCCTTATAGAAGTGAAAGCGATTGCTGTTGAGATATTTGGCGATTCTGAGTTGGTGATCAACCAGTTAACTGGGCAATATTAATGCAAGAATGATATATTAAGGAAATATCATGAAGAGTGTTGGGAGCTTCTAAAAAACTTTTCAGTAGTAACTTTGCATCATATCCCTAGAGAGCACAATGGAGAGGCAAACAAGTTAGCTCAAGCTGCTTCTGGGTATCGTGAGAATCGGGAAGTCTTTGCTATAGAAGAAGGTATTTTCAATGCTGATCAAGAGGATGATGATTGGAGGTATGAAATTACCAATTATTTGAAAGATCCATCTCAGAGAGTTTCCCGAAAGCTCAGGTACAAAGCCCTTAAGTTTGTACTTCTTGACGATCAATTGTACTACAAATCCATAGATAGGGTGTTGCTCAAATGCTTGAATCAAGAAGAGGCCAAAAAGATGATGTTTGAAGTTCATGAGGGATCTTGTGGTGCACACCAGTCGGCTTACCGAATGAAGTGGATGATCAGGAGAGCTGGATACTTTTGGCCGACCATGTTGGAAGATTGTTTTGAATATTACAAAGGACGTCGTGATTGTCAGACATTTGGTAATGTTCAGAGAGCACCTGCATCTGCTATGAACCCCATAATCAAGCCTCGGCCATTCAGAGGATGGGGCATAGATTTAATTGGACGATCAATCCTCCATCTAGCAAAGGACACAAATTTGTGCTTTTGGCCACGAGACTACTTTACCAAGTGGGTTGAAGCTATTCCTTTGAAAAAGGTCACATCGAAAAATATGGTCGGTTTGTTAAGGAGCACATAATTCACAGGTTTGGAATACCACAGACCATAACAACTGATCAAGGAACTCAATTTACTTCTTCGGAGTTTTGTGACTTCGCCGAAAGCATGGGAATAAGGTTGCATAATTCTTCTCCTTATTATGCACAAGCTAATGGCCAAGCAGAGGCATCAAATAAAATCATGATCAAGATCATCTAAAAGAAGATTGATGAAAAGCCAAGAAGATGGCACTTGGTCCTTAATGAAGCATTGTGGGCTTACTGAATGGCTTGTCATGGATCCACACAGGCGTCTCCATATGAATTAGTTTATGGGCACAATGCTATATTGCCATGGGAATTACAGTCGGGATCAAGCCGAGTTATATTGCAGAAAGACTTGGCAGAGAGGGACTATAAAGATTTGATGATGGATGAATTAGAAGATTTACATTTGATTCGTCTCAAAGCATTGGAAAATATTGAGAAGAACAAAATACGTGTTGCCAAGTATTATAACAAGAAAATCAAGTTGAAGCAATTTGCAGAAGGAGATCTGGTTTGGAAAACCATACTGCCGATTGGTACCAAAGACAGAGCGTTCGGCAAGTGGTCACCAAATTGGGAAGGACCTTTTCGGGTAGTGAATTGTGCACCTGGTAACGCGTATATATTGAAGACATTGTTTGGAGAAGAGCTTACGAGAGCTATCAATGGTAGATATCTTAAGAGGTATTATCCAAGCGTCGAAGTTGGTTCATAAGAGATCGAGAATCAGATCCAAAATAGCCGATTATTTGAGAATCGCCTTCAGACTAAAAAGGAAGTTGGAAAGAATAGCCGATATCATACATATCGCCTTTAGCACAAAAATAGCCGATACAGAACGTATCGCCTTCAGTAATTTTTAAGTATTGTCGTGTCGCCAGCAATAATTTTAATGTTTTTTCAGCCGGTAGGTTCATCGAGAGAATGTTGGCGGTGCTTAAACTCATTTCTAACCCCGCCAACTTTAGTCTAGGCAACACTAAAATTCACCTAGAATAGGCCTCTACTCAAACTATTTCCACAGTGTGGTGCAGATTCTTTGTTTTGCGGGACATGCACGAAATACACCTAAAATAGACCAAGACATGAAGAAAAACACTTGGGTGAAAACATCTTTTATTTTGGTCCAAGCAAAACAAGAGAAAAAGAAGGGAAATCCAATTTCGAGGCCGGCCCAACCGAATCACCGGCATGGGCGAACAGGAGCCCAACAAGGAGGCAACCGACCAAAGCTGAAGGCCGGCGGGGCCCAGCCAGGCGCGGCCGCGCCTGAGGCGCGAGCGCGCCCAGCTGAGCATGGCCCGGGCCCAGCTTTGGTCGGTCGGTTTGTTTGCCGCCTCTGATGGTCGGTTCGGGGGTGTTTTCGACAATTGCTCTGCGGAAACCAACCATCCCACTCCTATATAAGCATGGGCAAGCCTCCTCCCTTCAGCAACAATTCATTCTTCATTTTTAGTCTCACTCTTCACCATACCTCCACTCTATAAGTGTACAATAGAGAGAGTAGAGCCACTCTACCTAGCCTAGCTAGAATAGAAGTAAGGAGTGAGAGAGGAGCAAGAGTAGAGCATCTCTCCAAGAGAGCTCTCGGGAAGCTAGTCTTCCACGGGGCGGAGTGCCGGACTTGTCGGCTCCCTCCTCGCTTGTACCTCTACGGCGTCTTGCTACTTGAAGTAAGACATCATGTTTATCTTTCGGTAATACCTTTGAGTAAGTTATTCTTGCTTGTTATCTTTTGCGGGTTCGTCGTTCGTCCCCGTGGCGGAAGCTCTAGTAAGAGGACCCCTGATAGAGACAGGAGCTCCTGGCCACCGCTAGAGTTGTAGCAACTGGCATAGACGTGGTGTCTAGGCTAGGACCTACCTTCGTTTGCTTCGTAGCCCATGGTTGAGGAGGTAGGCGGCAGGTGGTGACAGCCCTGTCCGTCCCTTGTAATCCCCCACATCCGGTTACGACGTAGAGCCTCAGGCCGGCATCACACGCGGACCCGGGTGCGATCCGGCGCCCGAAGTAAGAAGTATAGCATCGAGTTTAACCTTCTCCTAGGACTTTACCCTTAGAAAACCTCACTACCTAAGCTATCCTACTCCATCTCTGGGCAACCTCTGTTTAGAATTAACTCACAAGCCGTTCTTCGTGAAAGAAATACAATACTCGATTACTCACCGGGTGAAGTGCTATAACTGTGATTTCCATGCACTTGCGGATTTGGCTGCACACGCTAAGAAACGCCAACAAGCATTTAAAGGCGCCGTTCTTGGGAACGGTTGTCGCAGTTAGCTCTGAACCTAGATTGCCCGTGTACCTTTACCTACCTTTGCTCCACTTCTTTTGTTTTATTTTAGAAAACAAAAATATTCATGGAGCAACCAACCATTTACAACCTATCCGCTCCGAAGGGCGAGCTCATTCAAACACCCCAATCCTCGAAGCCTATCACAGCTTCCGAGTATGAGCTCTGCCCTGGCTTTATAGCCATGGTTCGGGACCAAGCCTTCTCAGGCTTGGAATATGAAAACCCTTATGATCATCTACGGGAGTTTGAGCAACTCTGTGCGTGCCTGACCATTGCGGGCATGTCACAAGATACATTGCGGTGGAAATTGTTTCCCTTTTCTCTCCATGAAAAGGCGAAGCAATGGTACACCCAAAACGTAGGGAAAGTAAACGAAGATTGGGAAGAATTGCGTAAGCATTTTTGCTTCACATTCTACCCTATTTCTCGTGTCGCTTCTCTGACGACGGAGGTGCTCAACTTCCAACAAAAGAGAACGAAACCATAGGTGCAGCACAGGAACGCTTTTGATCCTAACACGATCGAGGCCCGGACTGTCTATTCCTAACCATGTGCTCTTACAACATTTTTGGTTAGGCCTAGACAAAAATTCTGCCCTATTGCTCGATGTAGCTGCCGGAGGGTCGTTCCAGCACAAAACCACCGAAGAGGGGCAAGCTCTCTTGGATCGCATCCAAGAGAGTGCTCCTCCCTTAGAACCCATCCATGTAGAACCCAAGCCAATAAAAGAGGATGTCTCTTCGGCATCAGCCGAACCTTCCCAATCCATAGAGAGACCCTCTCCCGAACCAGAACCCAAGACAGAAGAACCCATGGATCTTCCGGCTTTTGAGGATGAGCTTTTCAAAAATCTAGGAAATACCTCGCAATATGGATGTCGCATCAGACCACCAATTCCCGTCGCTCCTAGCGAGCACCTTGACAAACTTTTTCTCAAAGAGTCAGTTAGAGAGTTGACTTTTGTTATGAGCACAGAGTAGGTAGCAGAAGGTGAGCTCTTGTCTGAAGTAATTCAGATTCACGCTCCATCTTCTACCCGCCGTTGCAAGATTCAGCGGAATTGGGTGGACGCTTTGTATAATCCCACAGTTGGGGAGAATTTGATGTCCCATTCCTATGCATCTACGTGTCTAGGAATGGAGTCATTTACTCCAATAACACGGTCCTTAAGAACGCCAGATTCTATTCAAAAAGGACTAGGGATTGTACATAATGTGACACTCCACCATGGAGATGTCGAAATGTCCCTGGACTTTCTTGTCTTTGACATCCAGGACTTCGACATACTCATTGGGCACCCCCTGGAACCACTCTTTGACAATCCGTCAAAAACAGGGGAAATCAACATGAAACTAGGGAAAGAAACATTCCCGATTCAAGTCACTAGAGCCAGGAACTCAGTGGCCGAATCTTCCCCTAGTGTGCCCATAGAGGTTCTAGCGGTTGACATATTTGAGTCACCCAAATCGTCTTTAGACAAAGATGTCGAATTCTTTGTAGAAGAAAAAGACGAGTTCAGGGAGACAGTTGACCTCCCTATAGGGGAGAAACCGCTTAGACCTCCAGTTGAGCTTAAGCCCCTACCCAAAGGCTTACGCTATGTTTTCCTGAACGGCGACACCCAAACTCCTGTCATCATAAGTGACCAACTTAGTGATGAGAAGACAACCAAACTCATAGCTGTCCTATAAAAGCATAAGTCAGTCTTCGGGTATTGCCTAGACGATCTTAAGGGGATAAGTCCAAATCTCTGTACCCATCGCATTCCCATAGAGCCATCTAGCATATCTTCACGGGAACCTCAGCGTAGGCTGAACAATGCGATGCGGGAAGTCGTGAAAAAGGAAGTCCTGAAACTTTTTCACGCCGGGATAATCTATCCCGTACCACACAGTGATTGGGTTAGCCCAGTCCAAGTGGTTCCCAAAAAGGGAGGGATGACAGTCATTGAGAACGCTAAAAACGAACTCATACCTCAACGAACTGTCACCGGATGGTGAATGTGCATTGATTACCGAAAACTTAACAAAGCAACAAAGAAGGATCACTTTCCACTCCCCTTCATTGATGAAATGTTGAAACGGTTAGCGAAACACTCCTTCTTTTGTTTCCTTGATGGGTATTCGGGATATCATCAGATCCCATCCATCCGAATGATCAAAGCAAAATGACCTTCACTTGCCCCTACGGAACGTACGCGTACCGTAGGATGTCGTTCGGGTTGTGTAATGCACCCGCGTCATTTCAACGGTGCATGATGTCTATCTTTTCGGACATGATCGAAGAAATCATGGAAGTTTTCATGGACGATTTCACCGTCTATTGGAAAACTTTTGATCATTGTCTGAACAACTTAGACAGGGTCTTGCAAAGGTGTCAGGACAAAGATTTGGTACTTAATTGGGAAAAGTGCCATTTCATGGTCCGAGAGGGCATTGTCCTGGGGCACTTAGTGTCCGAGAGGGGAATCGAGGTAGATAAGGCTAAGATAGAGGTTATCGAGCAACTACCTCCCCCGGTAAACGTAAAGGGAATCCGGAGCTTCTTAGGTCATGAGAGGTTCTATAGAAGATTCATCAAGGATTTTTCACAAATCTCTAGACCCCTCACGAACCTATTAGCTAAAGATGCTCCTTTTGAGTTTACCGATGAGTGCTTGAAAGCATTTAACACTCTCAAGCAAGCACTTATCTCTGCACCTATCATCCAACCTCCCGATTGGTCTCTACCTTTTGAGATCATGTGTGATGCAAGCGATTATGCTATTGGTGCGGTCTTAGGCCAAACCAAAGATAAAAAGCATCACGTGATAGCTTATGCCAGCAAGGCGTTAACAGGAGCTCAGCTCAACTATGCCACAACAGAAAAAGAGCTTCTTGCTGTAGTATTCGCTATCGACAAGTTTCGATCTTACTTAGTGGGCGCGAAAGTGATCATTTACACAGACCACGCTGTCTTGAAATTCTTGCTCACTAAGAAAGACGCGAAACCTCGCTTGATCCGCTGGATTCTTTTGCTCCAAGAGTTTGATCTAGAAATAAAAGATAAGAAAGGAGTAGAGAATACCGTAGCAGATCATTTGTCGCATTTGCAAGTCACTAACATGCAGGACCTGCCCATCAATGACTTCCTTCGCGACGACATGCTATTGGCAGTGACGAACTCCAACCCCTGGTATGCAAACATTGTGAATTACATGGTTGCAGGACATGTACCACCTGGAGAAAGCACGAAAAAGCTGGAGGTTGAGAGCCGTCGTCATCTGTGGGATGACCCGTACCTGTACCGAGTGTGCTCAGACGGCATACTAAGAAGATGTGTGCCAACAGCAGAAGGGATGCAGATCATTGAAAGCTGTCATTCGGCACCATACGGAGGCCACTATGGAGTATTCCGCACTCAAGCAAAAATCTGGCAGTGCGGATTCTTCTGGCCAACGATGTATGCTGACACCAAAGAATTCATTCGGAGGTGTCGAAAGTGCTAGTTCCAGGGTGGCATCACAGCTCGCAATGCAATGCCCCTCCACTTCAACCTTCAAATAGAAATATTTGATGTGTGGGGCATTGACTTCATGGGGCCCTTCCAGAAGTCCCAAGACTGTGAGTACATCCTTGTTGCTGTTGACTACATCTCCAAGTGGGTGGAGGCCATGCCATGCCGAGCAGCTGACGCAAAGCATGCCCGAAGGATGTTCCATGAAATAATCTTCCCTCGCTTTGGTACACCACGCATGGTGATAAGCGATGGAGGATCACATTTCGTTGATCGAACCTTCAGAGCATTCCTAAGAGAGCTGGGGGCCAAGCACAACATCGCCACACCATACCACCCACAAACCAGTGGCCAAGCTGAGACCTTGAACAAGCAGATCAAGAACATCCTACAGAAGACAGTCGATGACATGGGGAAAGGATGGAAGAGTAAGCTTCCTGATGCACTCTGGGCATACAAGACTGCTTACAAAACCCCCATTGGCATGTCACCGTTCGAGCTTGTGTATGGAAAGAGCTGCCATTTGCCAGTAGAACTCGAACATCGAGCCTACTGGGCAATTAAAAGCTGGAACATGGACCTCAAGCTAGCCGGAAGAAACCGCCAGAGGCAGATCTCTGAGCTTGAGGAATGGCGAGAGAAGGCGTACCACAGTGCCAAGCTCAACAAAGAGCGAACGAAGTGGTGGCACGATAACCGGATAAAGCCCAAGGAGTTTCGGCAGGGCAACAAGGTCTTACTATTCAACTCCAAGGTGAAATTATTCGGTGAAGGAAAGCTTAGAAGCAAGTGGAAGGGGCCATATACCGTCGTCGACACATCGTTTCATGGTGCAATCACGATCCAGGATGACAACGGTAACATCTCAAAGGTAAATGGCCACCGCTTAAAACCTTTTCTTGAGCCTTCTTATCATGCTAGAGTAGACCAAGAAATTGATAGAATAGATTTAGTCATGCCAGATAGTTCCTTGATTTAATTCAAGGCATGACTTTCTTTTATTCTATCTTTCTTGTGGCTATTTAAAAAAATATTTATTTTTATGTATATTTTGTGTGGGAGCCCCGTAGTTTCCCTCTATTCTTTTTCTCTAGGATTTATCCCACGCAAAAATATTTTTATGTCCAAAATGTCAAAATCTTCTAGATTTTTAGTCAAAATCAAATTTTCACGCCAGTAGAATCAAAATCACCAACAAATTCGAGAATCAAACAGCATCAGCCTGAGATGGAAGAAAACCAGGCCCGAGCGGCGCCCGGGGCGCGCGCGCGCGCCAGCGCCAACGCGCGGCCCAGCGCCCTCGGTGCCCGATTTTCTCCCATCTCTTTCCTGTGCTGTGCTGATGCTGATGATCATGGTGATTCTGATCCTGATGGGCAAGAGATGCGGGGATGGCTCATTCTCTCCTATAAATACCACCCTCCTCCTCTCATTCTCTTCAAACCAAGACAAACCTTGTCTTCTACCTCTCTCTCTCACTTTCCAGCAGCATTTCTAGCCTTAACCATGGCCTTAGTCCCTACCAATACCGGGTTCAACAGGGAGAAAGCTCTCTCCTTCGCTAGAAAGTTCCTAAAGAGGAAGAATGAAGAAACCCCGGAGATTGCCATTGCAACTCCATTGAAGGGCAGCAAGGGTAGCGATGCCTACCCAAGCAAGCGCTGCAAAGCCACGCCAGCCGGATCTTCGTCTTTCAAGGCCCCAAGTTTCTCCTACACCGTAGGAGGAATGAATCTGCCAAATGAAAGGCAAGGGAAAGGGTTGTTTAGTAAATTCGGGGGTCACTACCCATGTGTCCCTCGCCTCGTTTGCGACCCACCTATCCAAGGGCAGCCTGACGGCATCTTTGGAGAAGATCCTCCGAAAAAGAAAGAACCTACTAGAGCAGAGTTGAACAGGAAAATTAAGGAAATCTCTAGTTACATTCGCCACCTTAGGGGAAGGCTGGCAGAAGGGCGGACTTATGAGGTCCAACTCCAGGACGAAATCAACTCATACCATGTAGAAATGTTTGAGGAGTTGAAAGAAATGGCTCGTAAGCATGGAGTCATGCACGCCCTCGAGGAACCTCGTCTCTTGTAGCTAGGCACACGCACACTCTTTCCATTTTGATCATTTCCCTTTCAAATTTCAAATTCCCTAAAGTGTGCCTCTTGTATCAAATTTGGTTTATCAATGAAATATTTATTATATATATATGTATTATGTCTTGTCTCCACTTGTTTTTGTGTGCATTTTAAGAAAAAGACAGGTACAAAAACAAGTGTGGGGGAGGCACCTCGCTCCTTGACGCGCAAAGATTTTTGACACGGCAAAAACACAAGTTTGCGTGCCCTCTCACTCCCTGCTAATTCTCTTTATTTCTGAAAATAAAATAAATAAAACTAAAAATATTGCAAACTCCATCTCCTATTTTCACCAATCGAGAACGAGTTGCATACTTTTTATTCCTTGCTATCTTGATTGTGTGAACAACCTGTGCAATAGGGACCCCATGTTTTATCTAAGTTATTGGCAGGTGAGATATAGTAGAATGATATGAGACTTACCAACTCGTGCAATGGACTTGGGTATTTTTATGCAAAAATTCAAAACTTCTTAGCAATTGCTCCTCGGGTGATAAGTGCTATGTCCTACCAGAGCCAAATTTCTACGCTCCCACTTATGCAAAACGTGTTTTAGCCACTTATAGCGATGTCAAGTCTTGAGATTCTTGCTAGAGATGGCCTTATCCCCAAGATCATTGCATTCACCCACTAAATAAATATGCCGACTCTCACATTGAGAGCCGCGCACAGCATTCGCCCACCAAATAAATATGCCGACTCTCACACTGAGGGCCGCGCACTCATTTTATCCACCATTTCACCAAAAACGCTCATTTCTTACACTGAGAATTGAGCACATTTATTCCACATTTTCTCCCTCTTCTACCAAAATACTCCTGTCAACAAGTCATGCATCTCTCTCTCTCCATCATTCATTCAAGAAAGGTATGGACTGTTATTAGAAAATCTCTGCAAAAATAAGCTTAGTTCGTGAATAAAGAAGAGCTCGTTTTCTCCAAGGACTTGAGATAAAAAAAAGAAAAAAGAAAGAGAAAAGAAAAGAAAAAAAAAGAGAGAGAAAGAAATAAAGCAAGTTTTAGAGTTGTTCTTCAAGTCCATACCTTCTTGCATCTTCTTTTCAATAAGAGAGAAAGCATGATCAGGAGTCCACAAATATTTTCTACACTTGCACTTGCATCATCTAGGGATATGGCCTTCTCTTCATGACATCCAGCTGGCTTGACATTGAAACTCTGTTCATCATCCATACCCAAAACTCCACATATCAGCCTGTAGTGGTAGGATGATCAAGAACACCTAGATAGGACTAGCCACCTGAAAAAGAGCGACTTGAGAGTATCACATGAGGAGCTAAGGCTAACTTTTGCGAAAATTCTAAAACCCCGAGTCTCAAAGCATGGGTAGTGTGAGTTGACTTGATTTCAAGCTATTCCTCCTTCAATAGCAGTAAGATGACTTGGTAGCCACCATGAATGTTCACACATGCAGGAAAAGCTCGGAATAATCGTATGCGGGTCAACTCTTGGGAGAATACAACCACCTAGTTCTTCATCCTTTACTCGAGGACGAGCAAAGAGCTAAGTGTGGGGGAGTTGTTGGCGGTGCTTAAACTCATTTCTAACCCCGCCAACTTTAGTCTAGGCAACACTAAAATTCACCTAGAATAGGCCTCTACTCTAACTATTTCCACAGTGTGGTGCAGATTCTTTGTTTTGCAGGACATGCCTGAAATACACCTAAAATAGACCAAGACATGAAGAAAAACACTTGGGTGAAAACATCTTTTATTTTGGTCCAAGCAAAACAAGAGAAAAAGAAGGGAATCCAATTTCGAGGCTAGCCCAACCAGAATCACTAGCATGGGCCGAACAGGAGCCCAACAAGAAGGCAACCGACCAAAGCTGAAGGCCGGCGGGGCCCAGCCAGGCGCGGCCGCGCCTGAGGCGCGAGCGCGCCCAGCTGAGCACGGCCCGGGCCCAGCTTTGGTCGGTCGGTTTGTTTGCCGCCTCTGATGGTCGGTTCGGGGGTGTTTTCGACAATTGCTCTGCGGAAACCGACCATCCCACTCCTATATAAGCATGGGCAAGCCTCCTCCCTTCAACAACAATTCATTCTTCATTTTTAGTCTCACTCTTCACCATACCTCCACTCTACAAGTGTACAATAGAGAGAGTAGAGCCACTCTACCTAGCCTAGCTAGAATAGAAGGAGTGAGAGAGGAGCAAGAGTAGAGCATCTCTCCAAGAGAGCTCTCGGGAAGCTAGTCTTCCACGGGGCGGAGTGCCGGACTTGTCGGCTCCCTCCTCACTTGTACCTCTACGGCGTCTTGCTACTTGAAGTAAGACATCGTGTTTATCTTTCGGTAATACCTTTGAGTAAGTTATTCTTGCTTGTTATCTTCTTGCGGGTTCGTCGTTCGTCCTCGTGGCGGAAGCTCTAGTAAGAGGACCCCTGAAAGAGACGGGAGCTCCTGGCCACCGCTAGAGTTGTAGCAACTGGCATAGACGTGGTGTCTAGGCTAGGACCTATCTTCGTTTGCTTCGTAGCCCACGGTTGAGGAGGTAGGCGGCAGGTGGTGACAGCCCTGTCCGTCCCTTGTAATCCCCCACGTCCGGTTACGACGTAGAGCCTCAGGCCGGCATCACCTTGCAGACCAGGTGCGATCCGGCGCCCGAAGTAAGAAGTATAGCATCGAGTTTAACCTTCTCCTAGGACTTTACCCTTAGAAAACCTCACTACCTAAGCTATCCTACTCCATCTCTGGGCAACCTCTGTTTAGAATTAACTCACAAGCCGTTCTTCGTGAAAGAAATACGATACCCGATTACTCACCGGGTGAAGTGCTATAACGGTGATTTTCGTGCGCTTGTGGATTTGGCTGCACACGCTAAGAAACGCCAACAGAGAAGAGAAAGAGAATTGAAGTGCTACACTACAAACTGTCAAATTGCAACGCAGGATCAAGATCTAGTCGGCTAAAATGACATCATTCGGAAAAATGTCACAGTCGAAATTCTAACTAAGGAACAGACATCCTGCAAGAAGATTGTTGCAATCAAACATCATTGGAGACGAACAGAGAAATAAGGACCAGCATTCTTCATAAAAGTTTTTTTTACACCCACGTCAACCCTAATACAAACTACTCGGAATCTTCATTTTCAGTGAAGAGCTTGTTAAGGACAAATTGGGGGTGGGTGGCCTCGGCGATGGCGTTGGCGTGGTCCTCGTACTCCTCCAGATGAGCACCGATGTCCTCGATCTCATCTGGGCGACCGCTGCAGAAGCCAACCGGTTGGACGGAGTAGTCCTCGTTGGTATGAGACGACATTGCTGCTAACCCAAGGGAGATGCCAAGGTGCACCCCTTGGATGACGGCCTGATCAATCTGAATAGGCACCGCCTCAAGACGAGCCTCGACCGTGTCTCCCTCGGCGTTCACCTTGTCAGCGACCGTCTTTGCCACCGCCTTCAGACGGTCGAGCTCCGCGGAGAGGTCTGCATGCCAGAAGAAGAAAATAAGAACGATAGACAGATGGAATCAGAAGGAAAAAAGTTTGAACGAAGAATGACAAACCCGAAATGGCGGTGTAGAATTGCTTCCGCTGGTCCTCCCACTCGAGCTCCGCGATCCCGAACTTCTTGGTTTCCTCACCAAGAAGCGCTTTGGCCTCGTCCCTCTCCCGGAGGAAGACGAGGGCGTCGTCGCCATTGTAGGGATTCGGCTGCCCCACGTACGGGTCCTCCTCCTCCGATCCCGCCGGCCCCGTGGATGAGGGCGGTGCGAACTACCAGAGGCGGAAGCCGGCGAAGTGTTGACGGCAATTATACCCAGATTTTACCCCATGAAAAGCCGTCAACAATGGTTGAGTTCGGAGATAACACCATGCAAATGAGTAGTGACATAGGTACAATTGACTTGGTTCCAGATGTACATGTCATTATTTGGGTGTAGGTGCAAACGGGCACTTTTCGGTGTTCGGGAGCTACAAATGAAGGTAGAGCAACCAACTAAGATGGCCAATGACCAAACCAACTCCACATTCATCAATGTCATATCCTCTGGAGTTAGTGTGCAAAAGATGAGCACAAAGGTCAGGTCGGCCGACCTAACATTTGTGGGTCCAATACCACCTTTGTGCTTAGAATTGCATGGTGAAACTACCTGCAAAAGATGGACCTTTGATTCCACCAAAGGCAGGTCGACCGACAAGGTTTGGGGCCATCTCGGACTGCCAGATCACCAGAGACGTCAGGAAGACAGTGGTGGGTCCACCCCCCAATGGACCAGGTCGGCCGACCACCCTATGGTGGGATGCCACCTGTCCTAACTCGCCACCGACATGCTGAAGCCTCCTGGAGCTGACACGTGGCAAATGGGTGAAAACCCAGGTCGGCCAACCTGGAGGTTGGGCCCACTTGGGGTCGGTTCACTCCACCGACGTTCCCTGCATATCCTAGACGTTGATTCAAGGTGGTTTGAGGTCGGTTGGATCCGAAGGTGGAGAAGCCACTTCACGCGGATCGATGACGTGGCGGTGGAGTAGCCCCTACTCCATCTCCCACTATAAATACCCCCTCACTCCCACTCATTCAAGACACCAAGGAGAAGCATTTCTAGAGCTATGTGAAGTTATGTAGTCCACTATAGTAGTAGTAGTAGTAGTAGTAGTAGTGTAGTGTGGGGGTTAGAGTGGGTCGAGCGAAGCTCGAGTCTCCGAGTCGTCTTCTGGAGAATCTGGTATGTCTTCCTCTTGTAAGACTTTCATACTTTTCCTTTACTTTTCGAGTATTTACTTTCGCACTTGCTTAGTGTAGTATTACTCTAGTAGTAGTATTATAGTGTTCTAGCCTGTTTAGTAGTAGTAGTTCACTAGATAAATTAGTCTTGTCTGGTTGTTTCCATTGCATTAGGTCCTGACAGACTAGAGCTTAGGCTAAGACGTATATTTAGCTTAAGTTGTAGGCGTTAGTGTGAACGTGGTGTTCAGATTAAACCTGCCGTGGATGTTCGCCTCACTGATTGGTTATACCATTCAAACTCCCAATGTGTATTAGCGGGGGTGGTTGTGACAGAACGCAGCCTTCCAGTTATATCTATTTACGTCGGGTAGGCCGATAGGTGCCCCTTAAAACCAAGGTATCGCTGGAATAGGAGTTAGTTCCCAGAAGGGAATGTTAACCTCCTATTTGTCAGACATATCTCCAGCAACCAGGGGAATACAAGACTAGTGGCTTTAGTGTGTTTCCACTACTAGATTAGATTAGTTCACGGAAGTAGAAGTAGAGTCATAGGAGTCTTTCACTCACTCGTTGTCCTCCCACCTAGCTATCACTCTACCTTATAAACCCTCTAGCCAGCTCCTTGATCCACCCTTCCTATACACATCCGTTAATCCCTTTTCCACTAGTGATACTAGACTAGAGACACCGGATCGTCTCCTATTAGTTCCTAGCTACGGCTTTCCCTTGGGAGAAATATAAATCGACAACCTTGGAATACTCCTCGGTGAAATGCTACGGTACATTCTGTGCACTTGCGGAATATCCAATAGATATGGAATTACCCTCTTGGCATCTCTGGCGTTGCCGCCATACTTCTGGTGGTTGCGCTAAGAAATGCCAACATGCATTTCTGGCGCCGTTGCCGGGGAAAGCGTCAGCCTAGGAGTTTTTATAGGATCGAATCTAGGGTCAGTGACCAGTCTAGTTAGCAATTAGTGTTAGGGTGTTACCTCTCACCTGTCTTGCTTCTCGAAGCAAGACGATGCATGAACGGTTGTTGAGGTGAACTGGACATTGTCATGTTCTACCTCCAGGGTTCATTCGAACCTAAACCCGTTCAAGGAAGGAGGCTTTGCGCTAGTTATCAAAGAAGCCATGACCCAAAAGATCATCCCTGACTATTCTACACCGTTAGCTGACTATGTCGCTGCGGGTTCGCAGCCTAGCTTGGGGGATGCAACTTTTGAGTCTGTGCTTATCATTATGGTGCAAGCCAACCCGTTTGTGGGAAGCCACACGGGAAAAGCCAATGCCCATCTCCAATACTTCCTGTAGGTGTGTAGGACTTCTATCGTTAGAATACCTCCACAAAAGCCATCTGTCTTTTTCATTCTCACTATTGGGAAAGGTGAAGCAGTAGTTTTTATACCAACAGAGAAGAAGTCGCCATCAAAAGAAACCCTTCTCATCATTAATGGAATGGCTTCATCACTCATAATCCAATCATAGATTATGAGTGATGACTCAAGGATGTCATTCAACCCTTTTGTGAATCTTTGTGCATCATTATTTTTACTTCCATTTTCCACTCTAGTATGTTTTGGTTTGGTTGTGCTTAGCGGTTTCTTCCATAGGTGTTTTAAATTAAGCATGGTGCTTAGGTTAATCTGCCTACCTTAATCAAATAAGACATGGAGTCAAGTTTGATTAATTGAACCAAAAATTACTAGTGTAGACCGTGGTTGTATACCTGGACTAACCCCTGCAGGAAGTTCAAATCCAAAAGGGTAAGTTGTTGAGATAGGTTCACAAATGCGGTGAACATTGAATGAAACCTTGATCAAGAAAAGAATGGAGATCTCGAAGGCTTGGCAAAGTGCAACCATCCCCATCCATCTCCAGGATGGAATGGTGCACATTCAAGCTCAATCGTCAATGGAGAGGTCCTGCTCTATGGACCTAAAACATGGAGCCTTCGCTGATAAGGTATGTCAGTAGTTATCTCATATTTACTTCGTGCATTTCAGTTTTGCATTTCCCTTTCAATTGCATGTTTACTTTTAGCACTGCATATTTTATTTTCAACAAAATAAGTTAGACATTGGTAATAAAACTTGAGAAGAGTGCGTAGAGAAAAGCTAAGCTGGTGGGGCCACCATGGCTAGGTCAACCGACCTGTCTTGTGGGGTCCACCACCTCTCTCCTCACTCTGGCTAGAAGCAGGGATCCAAGGAGCAGCATAGAATGCTCTGGGGCTCCAAAGCCTAGGTCGACCGACCTGGACTTGGTGTCTCCAGGCACCCTGATGTCTCCCAATGATGACAACCAAGGATCCTATGCCCACCACACTAGCCAGAATTCGAGGAGAGATGGTTCTTTGCTCATGACTTTAGCTTAGGACGCCACTTCGAGCATCTTGAATGCTTTAGGAAGCATGCCACCAGCCAAAGTCAGCATAAGGAGTAGCAACGCATACTTAAGTGTTCCCATGGTTCATGGGAATCACTTTGATGCTTGTCTCCACTTCTGCTTTCTCTTTCACCAAACACTAGACATAGGAATCCAAGCAACCTCAGCAACTTTGGACCATGACCACCACCACCCTTGCCAGACAACCTAACTTAGACTAAAGTGGTTGGGGGACACAAACCTTGGTCGACCGACCAGGTTTATGGTCCAATGCTAGTAACCTTTTGCAACCACTAGGATAGATTCCTTGTCAGAGGGAGAGCATGCTTCATAGGGGCCAGGGCCAGGTTGGCCGACCTGTCCTTTTGGGAGGCCTTGCCTTGCCCTTTCACCCCTATAACTAGCACCCCAAGTTGAGCTCAATCCCATACCACAACCAGAATCATCTCGAGCTCACTTGGCTTTCTCGTTTCTTTTTAGTGTTCCAAGCCTTCTCAAGCTTAGTGTAGTAGTAGCCATAACCAAAAACCCAAAAACATTTCCCTTTCCAAATGCATGTTTACCTTGACCTTTGCATTAGAACACTTAGTCATCATGCATAAACAAAATATAAAAATTAAAAAAAATGATGAGACAACCTTTTGCTTAACCTGCTGAGCAACTTGGGGACCAGGTGGGGCCCATGGCTGGGTCGGCTGACCCAGCCTTGGTGCCACCCACCTACCAACTCGCCCCCCTGCTTTGCCATGCCATGTTCATGACTTGCTCAAGCTAAAATCTTAAATCATGAAATGACTAGCTTCTAGGCCTACTTAAACATCTAGATGAAGCTAGCTTGGCAAATTCTACAGCTTTAAGCAAACAACTTTTGTTGCACTTAGTTGGCTTGTGTTTGAGAGTGTCACCACAGCGTGGGGGAGGCCAACCATGGGTCGGCCGACCCAGTGGTTGGGCCTACCTCCTTCCAGCTTCTGGTATGTATGATCATATAGCTATAGTATGAATGCCACAAGAAAAGGAAGACAAGAAACTGTCAACCTACATCTTAGAAGCTAGACTCCCTCACTCTCACCTCTTGCTTTAGCCAAGAAGATGAAGAAACTCACCATCCCATTTAGCTAAGCAAGAGTGATTAAGCTACTAAGTCAATCATGACCTTGAGAGCTTCTTGCACCAAGGTGTTGAGCTGGTAGATCGCCAAAGGTAGGGGTCAGCCGATCCCACCATTGAGCCTACTAATACTCCTTTCACTTTGGCTAGATGTGTAGATGTAGGGACGACACTTGGATACTCAAGGGGTCTCCAAGTGTGGGTCTACCGACCCACACATGAAACTCATTGGCACCCTGTTGTCTTCTACTCACCTCACAAAAGAATCCTATACACACTATGCTAGCCAAACATTGAAGAAGTGGTCCCTTGGTCCATCACTCTTAGCATAGATACTCCTCTTCACCTTGGGACCAAACCACCGGCTCATATCTCGCAAAGTGGTCAATGAGACATGCTTGAGTGCTTCCATGGTTCATGGGAATCACTCGAGCCATGTCCCCACTTTTGCCAATCACCTTCTATCGTTCACCAAGCACTAGAATAGGGAATCACCGAAATACCACTACCTCTCGATCCACACCTAGCCTTCACTCTTTTAGAACTTCGGGGCAAAAAGTTAAGAGTGTTGAGAGGCCAAGTTTGGGGGTCGGCCAACCCCACTTTGTGCCAATCCGAGAGAAGAATTCATTAGGATTCCCTGCTCATAGTCCAATAGAACATTTAGCTGTGCTTAGGGGAGATCAGCCTACCTTAGCTTTAGGACTTCATCATTTGCCCTTCTCCCCCTATGAACAACCTTGCATGTGAGCCCAAATCCATACTTAGAATCATCTTGAGCTCACATTACCTTCTCTTCTCTCTCTAAGCTTAGGATAAGTAGAAACTCGCCTTTGCCCTCTTCCTTATCCTTAATCACTTCAAGAAGGGAGATGCCACAAGCATGCTCCCAAAGAGAGAAAGAGAGAGACATGTTAGGAGTGCACCCAACAAAGAGTGACCTCACTTCCCACTTTGGCACAAAGCAAGGGGAGGAGCCTTGCTCTCCTCCCCCCCCCCCCGTGAGCACATTTACGTTGTGAGCCCTTCTTCTAGTGGCAATAGAGTCTGCCTTGCTCATAGAGCAAGAGTGGTGTGTGTCACTACCCACTAGCACACCTTGCTGTGGGAATGACTATGCCCCGCAAGGACCATTAACACTTGGGAGGACTAATGCTAACGCTAATCTTTGTTTCCCTAGTGTCCTTGTGTTGTCTCACCTTTTGCAGCTAAGAGAAGATGTTGTTCCCTCTAGTAAATGCCTTGTGCACCTCCACTGAGAGTAAGAGAGTCCAAGAGCAGCCTCGTGTCTTGCCCTCTTGGACCGCACGAAAGAAGCCAAAGTGTTGCGGGAATAAGTAGACCTGCAGTGAAAGTGTAGAAGAAGATGATGAGGTAAAGTCCATGGACATTCTAGGTCCATATGGAGACTGTTCGCATCACACTCCAAGAGTGCGAACTCTTTACCCATGGGGTAGAGAGAGGTGCCATCAAAAGATGGACATGGATGACTTCATCGACAACACTAAGCTTGGCTCAACGAAGCACCCAACCTCTACAGACTATACAAGATGAGCAAAAGCCAAGCTTGGGGAGATCCTCTCCCCCACTAAGGTACGTTTATCCAAGGTATGTCTTCTATCTTGCATTTTTCTTTATTTACTTTATTGCATTATAAAATAAAAGTTTGATTATAATAAAAAGGCTTATCTATATCATGCTTCATGAGTGCTCTTCTTCCTATGGAAATGATTGTTAAATTGCTAGTTAATGTTTCTCTAATGCTTGTTTACAACTTAGCACTTCTCTAAGTATGGATTACTTGGCACTTTTAACCATCATGAACTTGATCACTTAGTGGGTTGCAAGTGCTAAAACAAAGTCTAAGTTGTTGCGAGATATGATATAGTTGAGATAAGAGCTCTATACTATTGTTCTAAGCACGCATGATTGCCGAGAATTTATTTTAAAAATGAATGAAAAACTTAATTGTTTCTCAATGGTGTTGAAATTCCTACCACGGCCATATATACTTGATTTATCCAAAAGCCTTCTACATAAGCTACTTGCTTGCATTGAGTTTGGTTAAGACTTGTAGAACCTTTGCTAGAGGTTTGTCGTGTCCCTAAGATCAAGATCCACACATCACCAAATATGCTGCTTCTAATCCGGAAGTACGCAACCATGCTGCTCCTACCCTGGGAGTACGCATCTTACTACCATCATTTATGCTACTCCTATCCTGGGAGTACGCATCTCACCATTCATCATTTATGCTGCTCCTACCCTGGGAGTACGCATCTCACCATTCATCATTTATGCTGCTCCTACCCTGGGGTACGCATCTCACCATCATAATTATGCTACTCCTACCCTGGGAGCACGCATCATCATCCATACCGCCATTATCGTGTTTGCTTCTACACCGGAAGTACGCATCTTCACTTTTTTTCATCCCATAGGTTGCTCCATGCTCCAAAGTTAGAGATTCTCTCTCAAGTTATCATTTGTTAGGTGAGACACATCTTATAAAGGCTAGGCATCTATGCTTTAAAAAAAAAGAGAAAAAAAAAAAAAAAAAAGAAAAGAAAAGAAAAGAGAAAAAAAGAGTGAAAAAAAAGAAGAAAAAAAAGAGAAAAGAAAGAAAGAAAGAGAGCTAGTCTTGTCTCAATAGAAGTAGAGAGAGAGAGATAGAATCAAATAAAGGAGCAACCTCATCCACCATACATCCACCTTTCCTCATTACCTTACCATTTCAATTTTTCTTAACTAAGACAACATATGCCTTGCAAGTACGCTATTCCTTGACATACCTACTTAAGCTCCACATAAAGCCTTATTAGAGATAGGATGTCTTTGAAAGGCAAACACATGATGTGCCTTAGTGAGGATTCATATACCACTTGAGCAACTTGATAGAAACCATTTGAGGAACATTAAGACTTCTTTTGAAAACTTATCAAAAACCTCTGGCATGAAACTTGCTAAAAGAATGAGAAAAGT
This sequence comes from Themeda triandra, assembly GCA_018135685.1. Classification (NCBI taxonomy): domain Eukaryota; kingdom Viridiplantae; phylum Streptophyta; class Magnoliopsida; order Poales; family Poaceae; genus Themeda; species Themeda triandra. The sequence goes on along the minus strand of JAENPR010000596.1, from coordinate 84,454 downwards.
AGATGCTCTAGTCAAAATTGTTCTGTCTTCCAACATCCCAAGACTAAGTTAATGCCATAAGCCCCATGAGTGCTAGAGTAATATTGGTGTGTTAGCATTGCTAATTTTTCCATTCAAGGAGAAGTTCTTTGTTGTGCACTTAGTATTATTGAGATGTTAACTTAGTGATAACACATGATCCACTGATGCTAAATCTTATTGTTTGCTCGGGACGAGCAAAGGTTAAGCTTGGGGGATCTTGTTGACGGCAATTATACCCAGATTTTACCCCATGAAAAGCCATCAACAATGGTTGAGTTCGGAGATAACACCATGCAAATGAGTAGTGACATAGGTACAATTGACTTGGTTCCAGATGTACGTGTCATTATTTGGGTGTAGGTGCAAACAGGCACTTTTCAGTGTTCGAGAGCTACAAATGAAGGTAGAGCAACCAACTAAGATGGCCAATGACCAAACCAACTCCACATTCATCAATGTCATATCCTCTGGAGTTAGTGTGCAAAAGATGAGCACAAAGGTCAGGTCGGCCGACCTGACATTTGTGGGTCCAATACCACCTTTGTGCTTAGAATTGCATGGTGAAACTACTTGCAAAAGATGGCCCTTTGATTCCACCAAAGGCAGGTCGACCGACCAAGGTTTGGGGCCATCTCGGACACTGCCAGATCACCAGAGACGTCAGGAAGACAGTGGTGGGTCCACCCCCCAATGGACCAGGTCGGCCGACCACCCTATGGTGGGATGCCACCTGTCCTAACTCGCCACCGACATGCTGAAGCCTCCTGGAGCTGACACGTGGCAAATGGGTGAAAACCCCAGGTCGGCCGACCTGGAGGTTGGGCCCACTCGGGTCGGTTCACTCCACCGACGTTCCCCGCATATCCCGGACGTTGATTCAAGGTGGTTTGAGGTCGGTTGGATCCGAAGGTGGAGAAGCCACTTCACGCGGATCGATGACGTGGCGGTGGAGTAGCCCTACTCCATCTCCCACTATAAATACCCCCTCACTCCCTCTCATTCAAGACACCAAGGAGAAGCATTTCTAGAGCTATGTGAAGTTATGTAGTCCACTATAGTAGTAGTAGTAGTAGTAGTAGTGTGGGGGTTAGAGTGGGTCGAGCGAAGCTCGGAGTCTCCGGAGTCGTCTTCTAGAGAATCTGGTATGTCTTCCTCTTTAAGACTTTCATACTTTTCCTTTACTTTTCTGAGTATTTACTTTCAGTACTTGCTTAGTGTAGTATTACTCTAGTAGTAGTAGTATAGTGTTCTAGCCTGTTTAGTAGTAGTAGTTCACTAGAGTAATTAGTCTTGTCTGGTTGTTTCCATTGCATTAGGTCCTGACAGACTAGAGCTTAGGCTAAGACGTATATTTAGCTTAAGTTGTAGGTGTTAGTGTGAACGTGGTGTTCGAGACTAAACCCGCTGCCGGTGGATGTTCGCCTCACCGATTGGTTATACCATTCAAACTCCCAACGTGTATTAGCGGGGCGGTTGTGACGAGAACACGACCTTCCGGTTATATCTATTTACGTCGGGTAGGCCGATAGGTGCCCCTTAAAACCAAGGTATCGCTGGAATAGGAGTTAGTTCCCAGAAGGGAATGTTAACCTCCTATTTGTCAGACATATCTCCAGCAACCAGGGGAATACAAGACTAGTGGCTTTAGTGTGTTTCCACTACTAGATTAGATTAGTTCACGGAAGTAGAAGTAGAGTCATAGGAGTCTTTCACTCACTCGTTGTCCTCCCACCTAGCTATCACTCTACCTTATAAACCCTCTAGCCAGCTCCTTGATCCACCCTTCCTATACACATCCGTTAATCCCTTTTCCACTAGTGATACTAGACTAGAGACACCTGGATCGTCTCCTATTAGTTCCTAGCTACAGCTTTCCCTTGGGAGAAATATAAATTGACAACCTTGGAATACTCCTCGGTGAAATGCTACAGCGGTACATTCTGTGCGCTTGCGGAATATCCAATAGATATGGAATTACCCTCTTGGCATCTCTGGCGTTGCCGCCATACTTCTGGTGGTTGCGCTAAGAAATGCCAACACGAAGCAGGAGCAGGAGCAGGAATGCGCGCCGCCGCCACCGAGGCTGGCGGGAGGAGATAGTAACCGCCGGTGATTCCTATGCCTCTGAAGAGACAGAAGAAAAAATTAAGATTGGAAGATGAACAGAGGCAACTGCAAAGAGGCAGAAGATTGATTCTTCACCGCCGACGTCGCTCACTGTTGGCGGTCCTTAACTCAGATTTTTACCCACCAACTATAGGTCATTATGGGGGAAATAAATATTTTATTTCACATATATCTTTACTATTGACCTAGTTCCACCTGTGCTTGGAGAAAATATTGTTTTACAGAATGTACACCAAGTGCAGGAATTTTCAGAATAAAAAGATGCTTTTCAGAAGGCGCAAAAGAGCAAGAGAACAAGGGCCAGCCACCTGGGGTTGAAACGGGCCAAAAGCACCAGCATGGACAAGACCCAGATGGCGGCCTAGGCCCACCTGCCAAAGGCGGTCAGGGAGCGGCGCCAACCAGGCGCGGGCGCACCTGGGGCGCGCGCGTGCCCATCCTGCCGCCAGGTGGGCCCGGTGTTGACACTAGATACGCACACGAAAGAATCAAAGAGAAATAATCCGCAAGCGCACGGATATCGGTGAGCACTTCACCCGGGAGATAAATCTTGAGTATCGTATTTGTTTTTATCCGCTAAGAGAAAACGTGCAATAGACTAACCCGATCTTTACTTCTACCCCTGGGCTGCTAGTCAAGTGAGAATTAAGCGATATAGAGAGAACTCCTTCGTCAGTCTTCTTCTAACCTATGGCAAGCTTTGAGACTACTGTTCTAAGGGGGTACCTGAGGAATAGACACCACAAAGGATGCTAAACCGGGCACAAAGGACCTACCTTACCTACCAACGGGAAGTGGATTACAAAGGTAATAAAGGGATTGTCACTTCCCTCACTACTACCACGGTTCCGGCCGGATAGGGAGCATCTACAAGTGAACCTAGCCTAAGCACCACGCTTATGCTAAAGAACGATTACTCTATTCCCAACGCGAAGCAAATAAAGTAAACTTGTAAACCAAAGAACAATAATAACAACGAACTTACTAGTATTAGAAGTTGAATTGCCGAATGATTACGAAACCAAGCCTCGGGTTAGGAGACTTGATCCCGCAGATACACCGGAGAGGAGACACCGACAGTAGGGGGCTTCCTCCAATCCACCTCCACTCTATACTCTCTCAATCTCTCTTGATACTAATACCCTATAGAGATAGATCCATTCGAGGGACCCTTCTCTAGCTAATTCTCTCTAGAAAATATGCATTAGGGCTTCGAACTCGAGGTTCTCTCTCTTCGAATCGAGAATGAATTAGGGTTTCACCCGGGGGCCGGGGCTCGCTTATATAGCCCCTAGGATTAACCACAGCCCTCGGATCAAACCGACCTAAATGGACGATAATTATTGATCTTCAAAGTCGGTGGAGGCGGGATCCGCGAGACTCCACCGATTGGTGGAGGTGGGGAGTCGGCCGACTCCCTTTCCCCGGGCCGGCCGACCGGCCATGCCGCTGTGGGCCCCGAGCTTCGTGTGTCGCCTTCGGAGTCTTCTAGATTATACTTTTTTACCCGTTCGGTCTTTCTCTCTATGTAAACCCGACATGTGGGCCATCTTGGTTGATTTTCAGTTTGTCACCTGCGAAATAGATATTCACCAAAACTCGTGGAATTCTGTCGGTGGTAACCCTATATCTATCAAGTATTTATAAATAGATCCATTTGTATGCTAAGTTGACGGTTACTTTTATGAGTTAACGACCGTCAACAAACTCCCCCACACTTGTCTTTTACTCGTCTCGAGGAAAAGGATGGATTACTTTAAGCATAGCCTCAAACCAAGACATCAACATTAGATTTTCCCTGATCATACCATCTTTGCGGGATTCAAAGTGTCTACCATTGAACTTTGGGGAGTTGAAAGATGGAACAGCGCGAAGTAGAGATCCATCTTCTATCAATCCTGTCACTCGGAGTTTTTATAACATTTTTGCAAAGAAAACTTAGTTTACCCTTCTCCATCATGTAGCACACTCGAATCACTCATTGTATGTGGTATTTGTGGATCTCACCATTAAGTATAGAGCACTCAAATCTCTCAATGTATGTAGTATTTATGGAACTCACTTGAGGCATGTAAAAGAGTATGCCTCCTATTTAAGGCTTATATGGAGTTTAAGGTATGTCAAGGAATAGCATTTTTACCTGTGCATATTGATTAGTCAAAAACGGGAACCAAGGAGAGGGGGACCTTACTCTAGATCAAGTGTGTGCAAGTGTGTGGAATATTTGGTGGCTAAATTGATGACAATGATGCTCCTTCCCTCTCTTGCACACTCGTCTCTTGAACATTGCTTTGCTTGATCTTCTCTTGAATTGATCTTCTTCTGAATAGCTCTTTGAGCTTCTTTGAACTTTCCTTCTTCTGGGATTGGAATACTTTGGAGCTCATGGGCTATCTCTTTTCTTTTATTTTTCTTTTTCTCTCTTTTTTTTTTTTTTTACTATATAGCCCATGTCTCACTTTCGGACACAATGACTTTCTTGAACATGATAATGATGATGACAATAATAATCTTCTTTCAACAGCTGGATGATGATAACAATCCTTGGAGCATATAAAAATCCTAGAAGTGTATGTATCCTCTCCCAGTGTAGGAGATGGATGAATGGTGGAAAGCATGTTTTTGCGTACTCACAGTGTAGGAGCAGCAGATATATATGTGGGTGTACGTGCACTTGATCATATGAGTAAGAGACCCTTCTCTAAGGCTCTAGTACCGCCAAGACTATTCTCAACACAAATAAAAGCTTATGTGCTTGTCTTATAGAATTTTGTCGACGAGGCTCTATAGGCATTTATAACCACAGAGGAGAAGTATAGCTAACATTTTTAAGATTTTCAAAAAGAAATTCTCCAAGCAACTAGACATCAAGAAATCAGGTTCTCATGGTCCATGCTATATCACTGTCCTCAACAACTTAAGTAAAACGGGGTCCCTATAAAATACGTTCCCAACAGCAACAGGGATTCCCAGGAATTATCATGGTGTGAGTCCATCTTGGGGTCATGATTAAAATAATCTACCTTCTCAGTATATATAGCAAGTGATTTAATTCAAAGTGTTCCCCAAGCGAATCGGAAAAACGTGATCGGTATAAATTTTGGAACGTAGGGAAGCAAACCTGACCGTGGACGAAAGCTGGAGCCAAATGGGCCTAGCCCATGGGCGGCCGACTTCATATATGGGTCGGCCGACCACTCGGCGGTGTGGCCCCTCAGGGTCTGCTTCGTCGTGCGTGATCTTTATGTCGTATACTCTCAAATATTTTTGCTTGGTTCGCTGATATCCGTTAGTTTCGTCGTCGGTTGCCTCCCCCACACTAGATTCCTGTTATCTTCATTCACAACAAGGTGGAGACAAAAGAGGCAACACATATGCAATAATAAATGTAACTAGAAACTTTATTTCATCTTCATTAAGGCCTGGATTACAAGTATTGAAAAGAACTAAGATCGAAACTTTAACTAAGCACTCTTGCAAACTAAAACTTTTAATCTAAACACACTAGGCCTTTCTGATGCTAAGATAGATCTCATCTAATCAATTCGCTTCTCTAGAGCGTCTAACCTCTTTTCTAACTTAGCCGTCCTCTTCTCTTGCGCATGAAGTCTATCTATGAGAGTGACAATGCTACCGCTTCCGGACATGTTGGGCGTTTCGCAGAGATGCTATAACGTCGCGCTAAGTTTCTAACTCCTTCTCTAAGTCTGCAACGGTCTTGCGACGCTTCCTTGGAGCTTCTGAGGCGGCGAGAGCTGCTTTTGGGGCTTCCTTCGGAGGGACGAACTTCACTTTGCTCGGGTGAGCACGGACTCCCTCAAAATACGAGCGCTCTCCGGTGCTATACTTGGCACAGACGATCTCTCCTTGCTTGTTGGTCTTCACTCCCGTAAGCATCTCATTGTGCTTAGGAGGGAGGATCTTGGTGCCTTCTGGGAGCTTCACAATAGGACCTTTTGGTGGAGGTCCCTCTAGGAGCAACGGCTTGGGTGCAGCGATGAATGGTTGGGCATAGTAGCTATGGCTGTAAGCTTGAGGCTTTGGAGGAATAGAGGCTAGGGGCTTGGGCTTAGCAAGAATGATGGCCTTGCTCTCAGTTTCCTCCTTTGGAATGGTATTGAGATCGATTCCGAAGCGGATCAATCTCCTATCTAAATTCTCTGGCTCTGGCTTCGCCATTGCTGCGTAGTAAGCTTGATGCTAGGAGGAGGAGGCTTAGATGGAATGAGGTTGGCCTGAGGCTGGGCTTCTTTATATAGGGGAGATGGAGAGGCATCTAAAGGGCATCTAAAGGGAATCTCCGAAGGAATAACGCGTCAACGTGATCTCAAAAACCCTAATCGGCAAAAATTCCCGAAGGAAGAGTATGGAAGGATCACGAGTGCAAAATCTGGAGGGGAATGGGGGAGCCCCAGGGTCGGCCGACTCCCCCTATGGGTCGGCCGACTCTGGCAGGTGGAGCCCCCTGCCAGGGTTTGTCGCAACCTATTTAGCATATTTTGTTATTCGGAAAAATACCCCGGACCCGAAAAATGAAAAGTAAAAAGGTCGGGCCCAACTACCTAATTGAGGAAGAAGTTTAATTCATCTATTTCACCAATTTCCTCAATGGGCTCTAAAAATATTTTAAGGCGTTGACCATTTACCTTGAATATCGTACCTTCGTTGTTGCGGCGTAACGGCTCCATGTGATGATGAGCTTACTACTTCGAACGGTCCTTCCCATTTGCTTCGAAGCTTTCCTTGCCCGAAGAGTTTGACCCCGGAATTAAAAAGTAATACCTTGTCTCCGGGTGTGAACTCCTTGATCTTGATTCTCTTGTCGTGCCATCTTTTCACTCTTTCTTTGTATATCTTGGCATTGTGATAGGCTTTCTCTCTCTATTCTTCTAATTCGAGATTTGCATCCTCCTCTTCTCTCCCGCTTTGCTTCTAGGTCCATATTCCACTTCTTGATGGCCCAGTGAGCTTTGAATTCCAGCTCTACTGGTAAGTGGCAGGTCTTTCCATAGACTAGTTGATATGGTGACATCCCAATAGGTGTCTTGTATGCTGTTCGATATGCCCATAGTGCATCGGGAAGTTTGTCCTTCCATGCGGTTCCCATTTCATTCACTGTCTTCTGAAGAATATTCTTGATCTCGCTTATTTGATGTCTCGCTTGGCCACTTGTCTCGAGGGTGATATGGAGTAGCAACATTATGGCGTACTCCATGCTTCAATAAGTATTGCTCGAAACGCTTGTCGATGAAATGTGATCCTCCATCACTTATGACTATCCTTGGGACTCCAAATCTTGGGAATATTATTTCTTCGAACATCTTCTTGGAGCTTGAACTATCTGCCTTTTTGCATGGCAGAGCTTCGACCCATTTGGACACGTAGTCCACTGCTACGAGGATGTATTCACATTTCTTCGATGGTGGAAATGGTCCCATGAAATCAACTCCCCAAACATCAAAGAGCTCGATCTGAAGGTTGTTGATAAGTGGCATGGCATCTCTTGAGTTAATGTTGCCATGTCTTTGACAAGGACCGCATCTCCGAATAAAATCTTTTGTGTCTTCATACATTGTTGGCCAGAAAAATCTGCATTGCCAAATCTTCGCATGTGTACGGAACACCCCATAATGACCTCCATATGGTGATGAGTGGCATCTTTCAATGATTTTGATTCCTTCTTCGGTTGGCACACATCTTCGAGCGAGGCCATCGAGCACACTCGGAAGAGGTAGGGCTCATCCCATATGTGAGTACGACTCTCCCGAATAAGTTTCCTTTTGTTGCCTCCCCGTGGTACGTAACTCCGTAACCATAAAATTAACAATATCTGCATACCGGGGGTCGATCTCGTTGATTCCGTAGAGCATGTCGTCCCGGAGTGCGTCGTCGATGGGTAGTTCCTGTGGTTTCTCAAACTGCATTCTAGACAAGTGATCGGCAACAGAGTTTTCTACTCCTTTTTTATCTTTTATTTCTAGATCAAATTCTTGGAGTAATAAAATCCATCTTATCAATCGAGGTTTAGCATCTTTCTTAGTGAGCAAATATTTTAAAGCAAAGCATGATCGGTGTAAACAATCACTTTGGCACCCACTAAATAGGATCTAAACTTATCAATAGCAAAGACAACAGCTAGGAGCTCTTTTTCGGTGGTAGCATAATTAAGCCGAGGTCCAAATCAAAGTTTTGCTAGCATAAGCTATTGCATGATGCTTCTTATCCTTAGTCTGTCCTAACACTTTGCTCCTACAAAGTAGTCACTTGCATCACACATAATTTCAAAAGGTAAAGTCCAATCGGGGGTTGAATGATTGGAGCGAGAGATGAGCGCTTTCTTAAGAATCTCAAATGATTGTAAGCAGGCATCATCAAAGTCAAAAGGAACATCCTTAGCCAATAAGCGGGTAAGAGGTCTAGCGATGTAAGAGAAATCTTTTATAAATCTACGATAAAAACCAGCATGACCAAGGAAACTTCTAATTCCTTTCACATTGACAGGAGGAGGCGCTTGTTCAATAACTTCTATTTTGGCTCTATCTACCTCGATGCCTCTTTCGGACACTAAGTGTCCTAGCACTATTCCTTCTCTAACCATGAAATGACACTTTTCCCAATTAAGGACTAAGTGTTTTTCCTCACATCTTTGCAAAACTCGATCTATGTTTTCAAGGCACTCATCAAAAGTTTTTCCATAAACAAAAAAATCATCCATGAAAACTTCCATAATCTTTTCAATCATATCGAGAAAATATAGACATCATACATCTTTGAAAAGAAGCTGGTGCATTACATAACCCAAAAGACATCCTACGATAAGCAAAGGTTCCATAAGGGCATGTAAAGGTCGTTTTGTTTTGATCATTAGGATGGATAGGGATTTGATGATATCCGAATATCCATCAAGGAAGCAAAAGTAAGAATGGTTGGCTAATCGCTCAAGCATCTCATCAATGAAAGGCAAAGGAAAGTGATCTTTTCTTGTTGCCTTATTAAGCTTTCTATAATCTATACACATTCGCCATCCCGTGACGGTTCTTTGTGGGATTAACTCATTCTTCTCATTTTGGACAATAGTCATGCCTCCCTTTTTAGGCACAACTTGGACAAATGGCTGACCCACTCACCGTGTGGCACGGGGTAAATAATCCCAAATAAGTGCAACAGTTTTAAAATTTCTTTCTTAACAACTTCCCTCATCGCATTATTGAGCCTACGTTGGGGTTCTCTAGATGGTGGAATATCGGGATCTGTGGGAATACGATGGGTACAAAGGGCGGACTAATTCCTTTGAGGTCCTGGAGTGAGTAGCCAAAAGCTTTTTTATGTTTTTCTAGGACAGCCATTAAGCGAAAAGTCTGCTCCCGAGTGAGAGTATCACTTATGATGACAGAGTGTCTCGGATCATTTCCTAGAAAGGCATATCTAAGATCGGGCTGGTAAAGGTTTGAACTCAATAGGAGGCCTAGGTGGTAAGGTAAACTCGTCTAATGGTTCATTCTCGAAGGGTCACTTCTTCTTCTATGAAGAATCTAGCTTCGTCTTCTAATTCTGGCTTCACTAGGAATTCTAGAGAGGCTGCTCTAAATTCCTCCAACGGATCATAATGTGGATAAGGCTCGGTCAAAGTATTTAAAGAGTGTGAAATGGACATTGGACACTGGAGTTTCTTGCCTAAACAAATGTTTAGCTTCCCAGTTTGTCCTTCATAAAGAAGTCTTCTAAATGGTTGTCCTATCAACAGGTGGAAATCCCCTATGTCAAAGACATAAAAGCTTAAGTGAACAGGGGTTCCTTCTACCCGGAGTGGTAGGACATGTAGGATTCCTAAACAAGGAAGAATTTGTCTTGAAAGATTCTTTATGAACTTCACTGTTGGGGTCAATGTCATGTTTCTTTGCAAATATTTTGCTAGTGTGGTAGACATGATGTTTATACCCACAACTGGATTGTAGAGAGCGTCTATGCGATCATTGCTAATCATGCAATGAATGGGAAGAGAAGATGAATCCAAACGAATTATTTCAGAGGAAAGCTCTGACTCTTCTAACCACTCATTACTCATGACAGACACTAACTCTCCTGAGGTTTTTCCTGTTGGAATATCCTCATCACTATTGCATGGCTTGATTGGGTGATATTTGCCTTGTGGCTTCTTCACCTTGTGATAGTTGAAGATGTTTCCAAAATCGGAAAACAGATCAGGTTCAATATCTAGCATAAAATTAGGAAGTGGAATGTCTTCCTTGTCTTGCTCAAGACATGGATTAGCTGAGGTTGATGGTGTATCTGGCAAATGTTTGTCTTCAGCTACTTGAGGTTCTACTTCTAGGAGGTAGTCTAATTCACTGGATAGGATTTGGTCTAGGATTGATCTTGCCTTCTCAGTAGAGATATGCAAGAATGATCCTCCCGAAGTTGTGTCAAGCAATTTTCTACTTGTCTCTACTCGGACCTTTATAAAAATGTTGTAAAAGAATGGGATCTGGTAGACTAAGGTCCGGGCCTGATGCTAAAAGTGTAGTAAAACGATTCCAGGATGAGGCCAAAGATTCTTCAGGTTCTTGCTTAATGGTCAGAACCTTGACTCTAAGGTTGACGATTTGGGAGATGGGATAGAAATCTAGGCAAAAGTTGGAGCGTAAGGATCCCCAATCTCCTTGTTGCTTACCTACAGCTTTATCATACCATTGTCTAGCTTTTCCCTTTAACGAGAAAGGAAATAGCTTCCAACGGAGGGTTTTGTCGGACATGCCCTCTATGCGAAGACAGTCACATGTTTGCTCAAAGTCTCTAATGTGAAGGTAAGGGTTTTCGTCTCCTTCTCCTGAAAAGGATAGGCTTTGGACCAATGCAATCAACCGCGGACTCAGCCTATAGCTAGGTGTTTGGATAGGTTGTGATGACTCATGTGGCACTAGGCTGGTCTCCGTGGGTGCAGAAAATTGAAAGATAGGAATGGAATTTGAATTATCCATAAGGATAGAAAAAGATTAAATGTACGGAAAAGTAAAGTGCAAGATAAAAGTATAGGTACAAGGTAGAGCAAGATTTAGGTTATCTAAGCAGACCATCTTTCTCCCCGGCAACGGCGCCAGAAATGCTTGTTGACACTAGATACGCACACGAAAGAATCAAAGAGAAATAATCCGCAAGCGCACGGATATCGGTGAGCACTTCACCCGGGAGATAAATCCCGAGTATCGTATTTGTTTTTATCCGCTAAGAGAAAACGTGCAATAGACTAACCCGATCTTTACTTCTACCCCGGGCTGCTAGTCAAGTGAGAATTAAGCGATATAGAGAGAACTCCTTCGTCGCCTTCTTCTAACCTATGGCAAGCTTTGAGACTACTTTGTTCTAAGGGGGTACCTGAGGAATAGACACCACAAAGGATGCTAAACCGGGCACAAAGGACCTACCTTACCTACCAACGGGAAGTGGATTACAAAGGTAATAAAGGGATTGTCACTTCCCTCACTACTACCACGGTTCCGGCCGGATAGGGAGCATCTACAAGTGAACCTAGCCTAAGCACCACGCTTATGCTAAAGAACGATTACTCTATTCCCAACGCGAAGCGAATAAAGTAAACTTGTAAACCAAAGAACAATAATAACAACGAACTTACTAGTATTAGAAGTTGAATTGCCGAATGATTCTCAAAACCAAGCCTCGGGTTAGGAGACTTGATCCCGCAGATACACTTGGAGAGGAGACACCGACAGGCCGGGCTTCCTCCAATCCACCTCCACTCTATACTCTCTCAATCTCTCCTGATACTAATACCCTATAGAGATAGATCCATTCGAGGGACCCTTCTCTAGCTAATTCTCTCTAGAAAATATGCATTAGGGCTTCTGAACTCGAGGTTCTCTCTCTTCTGAATCAGAGAATGAATTAGGGTTTCACCCAGGGGCCAGGGGCTCTGCTTATATAGCCCCCTAGGATTAACCACAGCCCTCGGATCAAACCGACCTAAATGGACGATAATTATTGATCTTCAAAGTCGGTGGAGGCAGGATCCGCGAGACTCCACCTGATTGGTGGAGGTGGGGAGTCGGCCGACTCCCCTTTCCTGGTCGGCCGACTGGCCATGCTGCCAGGTGGGCCCCAGGCTTCAGGTGTCGCCTTCTGGAGTCTTCTAGATTATACTTTTTTACCCGTTCGGTCTTTCTCTCTATGTAAACCCGACATGTGGGCCATCTTGGTTGATTTTCAGCTGTCACCCTGCAGAAATAGATATTCACCAAAACTCGTGGAATTCTGTCAGTGGTAACCCTATATCTATCAAGTATTTATAAATAGATCCATTTGTATGCTAAGTTGATGGTTACTTTTATGAGTTAACGACCGTCAACACCCGGCCAAGGCGGTTCGCCTCCTTCCATCTGAGGGATGACGGTTTTGCTGGTGATTTTACACCACTACCCCCGAACCACCTTCTGGGGGCTATAAATGAAGAGGAGAGGCCCCCCACCTTCACACACACCATTTGGAGCCATCTCTACACCTCACACTTGTTCTTTAGTATTAGTGTTAGTCATTTGGAGCTAGGCAAAGCTACTTGGAGAGCTTGTCTCCAGGAGGAAAAGCTATACCTTGGTATAAATCTATGGAGCGTTCTTCCTTAGCCAAGTTCTCATTACATTTATATAGTCGTGCATATGAACTATAGTATAGTCTAGTACACGATATATTCGATGATCAAGAACTAGGCCATAGTTCTTGTGAGAGTTGTTCATCGTGTTCTACACGGTTCTTCATCGTTCATATGTTTTACTTGTTTAGATTAGATTGTAGGAGAGGAATAGCGGTTTGATGTGCCTCGGGCTTGCCTATGTCCTAGCTCGTCCATCCGTAGGGTGTGAGTCCGGGGGGACTTAGGTAGCTCCTTAGTATGCGGACGTGGTGTCCGGGTGCGAGGAAACCTTCGGATACGTCGGCATGCCACGGTTGAGGTGGTAGGCGGCAGGTGGTGACAGCCCTGTCCATCCTTTGTAATCCCCCACGTTCGCATGTTGAGTAGGAGTTCGTAAATGCCGCCATCGACTGGCAGACCAGTTGCCGCGGTCTCCCCATATTCCTAGTCTATAGTCGAGTCTTGACTTTGTATAACATGTGGAATTAGCTGTTCTAGTATTGACTATATAGGACCTGCCTGCTCCACATAGATTATTCTTTATTCTTTATTTTACCTTTATTCCTTTGAGGTTGCTCTAAGTGTGTGTCCACTATCCAAACTACCATATGCTTACCCCTGTATAGCACATTGGTCGGTTTCTCCTCATGCTAGATATTATATTCATACCCATGCTAGATTACTTAACTACCCCATGCCTTCCTTTGGAAAATTATAAATAACGATACCCTGAATACTTCCGGGTGAAATGCCGCAACGATAGATCCGTGCGCTTGCGGATATTTATTCTAATAGGATGTGATCTATCTCTTGGCAACACTCGCGTAGTTGCTAGAACCAGTTTCTAGTAAATATGCCAAGTAAAGCCATTTAGCGTTTCTGGCGCTGTTATCAGATTTAGGCTCTAAGTCTATTTTGGTAACCGCGCTAAGAAATGCCAACAAGCATTTCTGGCGCTGTTGCCGGGGAAGGCATGGAAGTTAAGGATCTAGCAGCATGGATATGCATATGATATATAAAATGAGAAACGACAATGTCTATACAGGCTAACTTTTATGTTTTCTCCTGTTGTGGATGAAAACAGGATAGTGCATGACCGGTTTCTCTCTGCCGGAAAATTTCAACTCAAATCCAGAGGCACTCCTAAGGAGAAAGAGGACTCGTGCCCTTTCCTCTTCTGCTACTCCGCCGACAGATAAACCAATCACTACCGCACCTACCACGCTGCACTCCATGGCCAAGTCCCTGCGCGAGTTCTCTGTCCCCAATGTTGCCAACGTGCCCACTGGGCCCGCTGTCAACTTAGGAGACAAGAACTTCGAGCTTCGGACTGGGCTCATTACCATGGTGCAGGCAAGTTCATTCTGTGGACTGCCAAGTGAGGACGCCAACGCCCATCTTCAGCGTTTCTTGGAGATATACGACACTATCATCATCAAGGATGTCGCACCTGATGCAATCAGGCTCAGGCTCTTCCCTTTCTCCCTTGTGGGAAAGGCGAAGACCTGGTTCTACAAGGACAAGGCCGCTGTTGACACATGGAGCAAGTGCTCCACTGTGTTCCTCGCTAAGTTCTTCCCCATGGGCAAAACCAATGCCCTGCGGGGAAGAATCGCCAACTTCCAGCAGAATTCGCTAGAACCCATCCCAGAGGCTTGGGAGAGGCTCCAAGAGTACATCCAGGAATGCCCTCACCATGGGATGGAAAGTTGGCTGGTGCTCCAGAACTTCTACAACGGGTTAACACCCATGTCAAAGGGGCACCTGGATGCCGTAGCTGGCGGCGCCTTTCTATCATTGACTGTTGACAGTGCTACGGCACTGATCAACAAAATGGTAGAAAACCAAGCTTGGGGGGAGGACCGCGCTCCCACAAGGGACAAAAAGGCATGCATACCGTGAATGAGGCTGATATGCTTGCCGCAAAAATAGACTACTCCTGAAGAAGATTGACGGTGGTGCCATCAATGATGCATCCGGCACCATCAACACCATGGACGCTCGCATGACGTGCGAGGTCTGTGGTGAAGCTGGACACTCAGGGAATGACTGCCCCGAGACCCGTGAAGAGGCCGCCTACCTCAACAATGGGTTTCGCCAGCAGCAAGGAGGAGGGAATGGCTAGAATAACCAGTCCCGTCCTACATTCCAAGGTAATTCGAATTACGCCTCCGGGTTTAATTCGAATCAACCTTCATTGAAGGACCTGGTTTACGGCCAAGCCAAGATCAACGAAAATCTTACCAAAAAGATGATCCAAAATGACAAAATTTTGAAGAACATGAATAACAAGATAGAGGGCCTATCATCCGCTGTCAAGAATCAGCTGAGTTTCAACAAGATGATAGAAACCCAGCTCGCCCAGATTGCCGCTGCAATCCTGACGAACGCTGACACGAGCAGAATCCCGAGGCAACCCGAGTTCCCGCCCGAGTCGATAAACATGATCGCAACAGGGATTGGTCACCCCTGTTAAAGCCAAGCAAGCTTGGGGGAGAAATAAGAGCACCGACAAAAGCAGGTCGGTAAGTACTTTCTTGCTACTCAAAAAAAAAAGGGAAGAAAGAAAAAGAGAGAGAGTAGATGAAAAAAATAAAATAAAACTTCTTCTCGAAAAAAAGAGAGAAGATTTATTTTGAAAAAAAATTGAACGGCCGGGGCAGAATCACCAACGGCTAGCGCCAAGGGCTAGCCGTTGGTGCCCAACGGCCAAAGCAGAGAGGCAGCGGGGCCCACCTAGGCGCGCGCGCGCCCGAGGCGCGGCCGCGCCAGCCCGGCCGAGGTGGGGCCGGGCCGGCGGCCAACGGCTCCTAGCCGTTGCCCTCCGCCTTCGGGCCGGTGATCCGGCTATAAAAGGAGGGGGTGGCCAGGGTGCTCAAACCACCTCTCATTCTCACTTTCTCACTCTCTTTCACCCCCACTTCCCATACAACAAGCTTCCACTAGCAATCTTTGAGCAAGAGAGCAAGAGTTAGAGCTAGTCTCGGGTGTGGAAAATCAACTTCCACTAGTTCTTTCGCACCTGAGAGCCAGCCACCGGCGTAGTCCACCATGAGCGACTACAGTTCATGGGGGTACGGTGAGGCCTCGAGCTCTTACCAAGGTGCCCCCTACGAGCCAGAAGTGGCCGAGGAGGTGGCACCCGCGACCCCCGAGCCCGAGGGGATCTATGCGGTCGATGCCCGTACCTCGACCTGGAGGGTGAACAGGAGCTGCAGAGGTACCATCGCCTCAAGGATCGGCTCTTCAACCACACGACGGTCTACCACGCCAGCCTCATCGAGAAAATAGGTATGGACACCGACTTCGAAACCATTTGGAAGGCGGTTGGTTGGGAAAACATCGAGCCCATCGATGAGCAAGGTTCCCGTCTCTTGACCATCCAGTTTCTTTGCACACTTGATTATGATGATGAGCGTATTTACTTCCGTTTGTTTGGCATGGAGTATTCTCTTACTTGGGGGGAACTTGCTCATCATCTAGGCTTTCAATATAAGTGTGTACTTAAGCTAGATGCATCCATCCCTAGCTTTGTTCACAATTCTTTTTGGGAGAAGATTTCGGGTAGGGTAGAAGTTGGACCTTTCAAACCCCTGAACACACAGATCCAACACCCTACCCTTAGACTCATGCATCGTTGGATTTCTATGACTTTGTTTCCTGCTGGCAAGACTAGATGGGTGCACTCTGTAGAACTTAAGCTTCTCTATGCCATGGTGCACAAGTTCAAGGTCGCTCCTGTGAGAGAGATGTGCCTTCACAGGCTAGATATGGTTAAGAAGTCTTATGCTATCGATTGCACCTCTCTTGTTACTCGCATTGCCAATGTCGTAGGAGCACTAGATGGTAACGATGTTGAGTACATTCCTCTTGATCGGCCGATTTGTGATTTGCGTGCCCTAACCCAAGGACACACTTTGAAGGCCGATGGGAAAGATCGTATCTGTTTCTTCTTTGCCGGTTATGTAAATAATATTCGGTTACCTAACCCGGATCTCTATTTATATAACTGTGACGTGCTCACCTTTGATTTGAAGACTACAGAAGAAGCACGCAGGGAAGAACAGACTCCGAGAGCCACTAGAGGAGGGGCTGAGGCTTATGCACAGCCTGACTCCCCTGCTCAACCAGATGCCCCTGTACAGCCTCCCCAGCAGTATGGTTATGGTGGATGGGAGGCCTACCGGGCTACTCGGCTACTCGGGATGGGAGCGGTACACCCCGGTCGGCACGGCACCGGCCAAGGGGCATGGTCCGATGCGGGGACCGACGAGTGGGAGCGACAGAGGCGGTACAATGTCGACTCACCACCACCAGAGTAGGAGCCGACGCTGGCCTCAGTCAATGCACGCATTGGACAGCTGCAGATCCAGACGAACGACATCAGGAACACCCTGGGCGGCTTCATGCATTCGACGACCCAGTGGCAGCAGCAGCACGGGCAGCGGTTCGACGCTTTTGCAGAGAGCCTCCGCATTCAGCAGGAGGAGCAGAGGGCCTACTGGAGATCCCATGGATACAACCCTGGGCCATGAGCTTCAGGATAGCTTGGGGTAGGACCCCCAATTGAGGTACCGCATTGCATATTTAATTTGTCGTAATTTTATTTTTATTTTAGCATGTTTAAATTCAAGTTTCTTGCATTGAAAAATTCAAAAAAAAAATATTTATATAATTCCATTCCATATATGTGCTATGAAATGTTTAGTTCCACCCATGTTGAAATGATTGGTTGTTCTATTTTATGTCTCGTTTGTACTTGTCTAAAATAGAGTTTTCTCTAATATTTGGGTTTATCGGCTTTACATTATCATGCTCTAGAAACTTGATTTAGAGGGTTGCATACAATTATTCTCATCTAGGTTAGTGCGCGATATGATATAGTGACTTAGACCACAAAGAATGACTTTGTCCCTTTGAGAAAACCTGATGTCCGGAGTCTTTGTTTCAAAACTGTTCAAAAACAATAGTTCCTCAATGATCGTGAAATACCCACCGAGCCATATGATTCATTTGTAGAATAAGAACCTTCATACACGCTTTGTTCGTACATTGAGTTCGGTCGGATTGTTACGGACATGAGATTATGACTCTACACCCATGATTGAGATTCACTTGCACCCACCAAATAAACGCCAACTCTTACACTGAGAGTTGCGCACAACATGCACCCTTCACCTTCCGCCGACTCTTACACTAAGAGTTGCGTGTAACACCCGGTTTTAAGAACAAAACCAGATATACACCATATGTGAGCCTTAAAAGTCAAATCTCACATATAGCCACAAATGAAAGGTAGTATCGTAAACAATGCTTAATATATATATAACGTATTTAAAATAAAAGACATAACCTTAGGTAGCAAACAACGGAAAGACGAATCGATCTCCGGGTGTAGACTCCACTTTGGATCCAACCGACGGTTGATCACAAGCCTAAACTTCTCCCGAGGTGTGGGGGAATAGCAAGAGTGAGTTCATGACGAACTCAACAAGTATAACAAGTGTAATCCCATAACCACATGATCAATGTAACATAAATAATGTAGAGCATAAAACGGTAAACAATGAACATGTTAACAATGGAAGTCATCATCTATGTAAGGATTCCAAGGCCGCTCGTGTCCTTGAGCAAGGCTAGTATACCGGTTTATTAAACTCTGCGCGCAGGTGTACACTTTCACCACAAGTCGTGATTGCCCTTTTGCCCGAGGTGATCAGCCTCTTGACCCACTTCCAAGGTAGGTTGGCGGGGTCACTACGAAGCTTTTCACTAGTCGTTCTAATAAGTAGCAGCCGCTAAGGTTTCGAGATTGACCAAGTAGATATAGATGCTCTCCTCCGAGAGTGGCACACACATGACCGCAGCCCAGCACACATCACGGCAGGACAAGAGCTATACCTCACTTGGCACCCCCCTCTTGCCCTTTCGGTAAGCTGCTAACGAACTAGAACGGATCAAGATACTGGGCTAAGACCAGAGCCATGTAGTTCTCGTGGTTGTACTGTAAATCCTGGAGGTTCTCTTACAGATAAATTCTTAAGTTGCTAAAAAGTCATCTTTAACGTTTGTTGCATAAACATTAATCAAGTTACATGATCATGATCATAGAAATCAAACTCAAGCTATACTTGCCTTCCGAAAGTTTGCCATCCAACTTTCCAACTCATCTGTATCATCCTTGCATAGCTCCACTTCTAACGATTGCCACAACCAACACAAGCATCATAGATAAACCTATAAACAATACATCAAGCATTATAAAACAAGACATAAAGGTTTTGAAACACGTAAGGCTTGTAACTATGACCGTTGAGCGCAAAAACAACTAAAACAGGATGGTTTAAAGATATGCATGATCAGAGGTAGATGCTCGTAGACGTTGATAAATGATAGGAATGTAATAAACATGACCGATTGCATGGTTATAATAGGACAAATCAGAGATGGATTTTGTGGGGTAGCTAGGTACTGTATGGAGTATGTTGTGGTGAAAGGATATGGTGTTTTGACCAACGGTTAGCTGGGAAACGCGAATATAAAATGGGTGACATGGCTGATTTCTGGACAGCAGGAGTAGCAGATACTTTGGCCTCAATATCTCGGTCATCATGGCACTCATTGACAAACCAACTTGCAGAGGTATGTGCAAGTTCGTGATACACCGTTTGGTAAAAGGATTTGACAAAGGGAGTAACAAATTTTTGGGAACACACACGCCACTAACTGCAGCGTGGCTGTGGGGTAGCAGGGACAGAGGGCCCAAAAATTATTATAACGGTTTCATCTTGGATTTTCTGGCCACGAGATTTGGCATAAACACGTGCAACTTTATGAATAATATCATGGTCAAAGGATTCGATGATTCGAGGACACTATCTCAGGAAACAGGCATGCTAATCGGCAATGGTGCTGCTGCAAAGATGCAGGAGCAGTAAGCACAACTATTTCTATAACTTCAGCATCGTGGCACGTATGACCAAACTGATTTGTGGAGGTGGGTACAACACCAAGAGTGATATCATGATCGAAGGGTTTGATGACCGGAAGGCTGGATCACTGGGAATGCGAACACTAACCGGGAGCAGCGTTGCTGCGATACAGCAGGGGCAGCAAGATAAAAATGATGATACCTCTATCATCTTATTTTCTATAGCCATGAAACTTTACGGAGGCATGTACAAATATATGATACAATTGTGGACCAATGGAATTGACAACTAGAGTGATGGATTAGCAGGAACATGCCATTTAATCAACAACAGCACCGCTGTCCACAATAGGACAGAGACATGATTTTGGAAAAACTTCACCGGAGTTAGATTAAGACTGAAGTATCAGCACGTTCTTCGCTACAAGAAACACGGCAACAATATTGAGAGGTCAAGCGGGTTCTCACAATGGAATTGGGAAGAGATGGAGATGATGGTGATGGCAGCCGACATCGACGATTGGTGGTTCTGCGATGAACGAGCAGCACCAATTCCACCTCGCAGTATCATGCACCACATGAGAGATCAAGATATGATTGAGAGGGTCATGTACGATAATTAGAGGGGAATATGGAGGGGCGACCTCACCATGTGCTGCACAGAAACGGCAGCAACGACGATGAGCAGGGTACTGCTGTGTGTTCGGGGAGACGGCAAGGCACACCGGGATGGCGTCCATGTAGCGCTGCAGCACCATGGTTTTGCTGCGATTGATGCGAAGGATTCCGGAATTCCGATGAACGGGGATGGACGTGCAGCGGCAAAGCAAATTCATCGCGGTGAGGGCACTACGTTTTGATGGAGAGGAGGAAGAGGGAATCGGAGGGAGAAGGGGTGGCGTCCATGGAGGTGGAAGGAGAGGAGATGGGGCGTCCTTCCCGTTATGTGACTGGCGAGAACAAGAAGAAGAGGGAGAAGAGGTGTCCGGTACACACAGAATCGAGAGAGGAGGAAGGAATGGCTGCTGTTAAGTGCACACATGCAATGGAGTAAAGGTGCTGACATCAAAGAGGAGAAAAACGAGCTATAACCGAAGGAATTAAGGGGAATGGGCTGCTGTTATTTCTGCATGAGGGAGAGACTATGGGCGGCATATGAGAGGTGGTGATCTGTTTTATGGGAGAGATAGGAGGAGAAGTAAATATTGCTGGTTGGTTGCAATTGATGAAAAGGTAAGTGAAATAGATGATTAAGGAGGGATAATATGTATTGCTATTATTTTTGCATGGAGTAGGGTCGTGTGAGCAGCAGGAGGATGTAATTGGCCATGAGAGGAGCATTTCAATAGAGAGTTAAGAAAAGATATTAGAGAGTAGAATTATTGATACAAGTCCATGGGATTATTGAAGGATTAATGTGTTGTTATTTTTGAATGATGGAGAGAGGATGGCGACACCATGAGAGTGGGGCTGCATCTTCACATAAAGAAATGAATATAGACAGCCATGAGTTGGTAGAACCCAAGAGAGGTGTGTTGGGCTGATCCAAACTTGGCCCAAAGCAAGAGAAAACATTCGGCATCATCCATTAGTGAAAAGAGAGAAGAGGTCCGGGTTGTCATATGGAATAGGTAAAAGTGAGCTTCAACCTAATTTGAGATTCATTTGTATGAAGAGATGAGAGATGAGAAAAGAATGGTCCAAAGAATTCATAAACTCCAAATTGAGTGAGTGGTCGAGAAAGAAGAATGGGGAGAAAGAGAGAATAGATCATGCTAGATTTTTGTAGGATGTCAACAAAAGTGTTGTTTGAAGTTTCGATATTGGTTTTATATTTTGGGAGATGAAGTCGGGATAAAAACCCTAGGCGTATTTAAAAACATTTAAATTCATTTTTTTTCAAAGATGAACACTATGCAAAGGCATGAATGCAACAAACCATTAAATTAAATTGTAAAAAAAATTTAGGAACTCACATTTTCCACTATCTAGAATATCAACAACTGAACTAAAGTTGGGAATTTTAGAAAAATAATAAAATCATTTAATGTTATTTAGTGTTGTCTAAGTCACATCCCAAAATACGAATTTTGGGGTGTAACAACACTACCCCCTTAACAGAATCTCGTCCCGAGATTCACCGAAACTACACTCATTACAAAGAGCCAAATCACACATTGACATTATAACAAAACAAGCAACTATGCAAGAGCACACTAACATGATAGAGTCCTTATGCAAACACACTATCACATTCCTTAGCATCGTTACTAACGCAAAGAGCGCTCGGGGACAACAACTTCCTACAGGCATTAGGGTAGAAACTTGACATTTTAAAATCATCATGGCTCTTGGAGAAGGTAGGGGCTTTGACAAAAAGTTTTGCTTTAGTAAATATCAAGGCGAAGGAAGACAAGATAAGTTTTTAGCAAACTAAGTTTATAAAATCGACCATTTCTAACTAGGCTTGCGTCCTACAGTCAGCATTGAGCTGATACCATTTGTAACACCCGGTTTTAAGAACAAAACCAGATATACACCATATGTGAGCCTTAAAAGTCAAATCTCACATATAGCCACAAATGAAAGGTAGTATCAGTAAACAATGCTTAATATATATATAACGTATTTAAAATAAAAGACATAACCTTAGGTAGCAAACAACGGAAAGACGAATCTGATCTCCGGGTGTAGACTCCACTGGATCCAACTGACTGGTTGATCACAAGCCTAAACTTCTCCTGAGGTGTGGGGGAATAGCAAGAGTGAGTTCATGACGAACTCAACAAGTATAACAAGTGTAATCCCATAACCACATGATCAATGTAACATAAATAATGTAGAGCATAAAACGGTAAACAATGAACATGTTAACAATGGAAGTCATCATCTATGTAAGGATTCCAAGGCCGCTCGTGTCCTTGAGCAAGGCTAGTATACCGGTTTATTAAACTCGCGCGAGGTGTACACTTTCACCACAAGTCGTGATTGCCCTTTTGCCCGAGGTGATCGGCCTCTTGACCCACTTCCAAGGTAGGTTGGCGGGGTCACTACGAAGCTTTTCACTAGTCGTTCTAATAAGTAGCAGCCGCTAAGGTTTCGATTGACCAAGTAGATATAGATGCTCTCCTCCGAGAGTGGCACACACATGACTGCAGCCCAAACACATCACGGCAGGACAAGAGCTATACCTCACTTGGCACCCCCTCTTGCCCTTTCGGTAAGCCGCTAACGAACTAGAACGGATCAAGATACTTGGGCTAAGACCGAGCCATGTAGTTCTCGTGGTTGTACCGTAAATCCTGGAGGTTCTCTTACGGATAAATTCTTAAGTTGCTAAAAAGTCAACTTTAACGTTTGTTGCATAAACATTAATCAAGTTACATGATCATGATCATAGAAATCAAACTCAAGCTATACTTGCCTTCCGAAAGTTTGCCATCCAACTTTCCAACTCATCTCGTATCATCCTTGCATAGCTCCACTTCTAACGATTGCCACAACCAACACAAGCATCATAGATAAACCTATAAACAATACATCAAGCATTATAAAACAAGACATAAAGGTTTTGAAACACGTAAGGCTTGTAACTATGACCGTTGAGCGCAAAAACAACTAAAACGGGATGGTTTAAAGATATGCATGATCGAGGTAGATGCTCGTAGACGTTGATAAATGATAGGAATGTAATAAACATGACCGATTGCATGGTTATAATAGGACAAATCAGAGATGGATTTTGTGGGGTAGCTAGGTACTGTATGGAGTATGTTGTGGTGAAAGGATATGGTGTTTTGACCAACGGTTAGCTGGGAAACGCGAATATAAAATGGGTGACATGGCTGATTTCTGGACAGCAGGAGTAGCGAGATACTTTGGCCTCAATATCTCGGTCATCATGGCACTCATTGACAAACCAACTTGCGGAGGTATGTGCAAGTTCGTGATACACCGTTTGGTAAAAGGATTTGACAAAGGGAGTAACAAATTTTTGGGAACACACACGCCACTAACTGCAGCGTGGCTGTGGGGTAGCAGGGACAGAGGGCCCAAAAATTATTATAACGGTTTCATCTTGGATTTTCTGGCCACGAGATTTGGCATAAACACGTGCAACTTTATGAATAATATCATGGTCAAAGGATTCGATGATTCGAGGACACTATCTCAGGAAACAGGCATGCTAATCGGCAATGGTGCTGCTGCAAAGATGCAGGAGCAGTAAGCACAACTATTTCTATAACTTCAGCATCGTGGCACGTATGACCAAACTGATTTGTGGAGGTGGGTACAACACCAAGAGTGATATCATGATCGAAGGGTTTGATGACCGGAAGGCTGGATCACTGGGAATGCGAACACTAACCGGGAGCAGCGTTGCTGCGATACAGCAGGGGCAGCAAGATAAAAATGATGATACCTCTATCATCTTATTTTCTATAGCCATGAAACTTTACAGAGGCATGTACAAATATATGATACAATTGTGGACCAATGGAATTGACAACTAGAGTGATGGATTAGCAGGAACATGCCATTTAATCAACAACAGCACCGCTGTCCACAATAGGACAGAGACATGATTTTGGAAAAACTTCACTTGGAGTTAGATTAAGACTGAAGTATCAGCACGTTCTTCGCTACAAGAAACACGGCAACAATATTGAGAGGTCAAGCGGGTTCTCACAATGGAATTGGGAAGAGATGGAGATGATGGTGATGGCAGCCGACATCGACGATTGGTGGTTCTGCGATGAACGAGCAGCACCAATTCCACCTCGCAGTATCATGCACCACATGAGAGATCAAGATATGATTGAGAGGGTCATGTACAGTATAATTAGAGGGGAATATGGAGGGGCGACCTCACCATGTGCTGCACAGAAACGGCAGCAACGACGATGAGCAGGGTACTGCTGTGTGTTCGGGGAGACGGCAAGGCACACCGGGATGGCGTCCATGTAGCGCTGCAGCACCATGGTTTTGCTGCAGATTGATGCGAAGGATTCCGGAATTCCGATGAACGGGGATGGACGTGCAGCGGCAAAGCAAATTCATCGCAGTGAGGGCACTACGTTTTGATGGAGAGGAGGAAGAGGGAATCGAGAGGGAGAAGGGGTGGCGTCCATGGAGGTGGAAGGAGAGGAGATGGGGCGTCCTTCCTGTTATGTGACTGCAGAACAAGAAGAAGAGGGAGAAGAGGTGTCCGGGTACACTGAATCGAGAGAGGAGGAAGGAATGGCTGCTGTTAAGTGCACACATGCAATGGAGTAAAGGTGCTGACATCAAAGAGGAGAAAAACGAGCTATAACCGAAGGAATTAAGGGGAATGGGCTGCTGTTATTTCTGCATGAGGGAGAGACTATGGGCGGCATATGAGAGGTGGTGATCTGTTTTGCGGGAGAGATAGGAGGAGAAGTAAATATTGCTGGTTGGTTGCAATTGATGAAAAGGTAAGTGAAATAGATGATTAAGGAGGGATAATATGTATTGCTATTATTTTTGCATGGAGTAGGGTCGTGTGAGCAGCGGGAGGATGTAATTGGCCATGAGAGGAGCATTTCAATAGAGAGTTAAGAAAAGATATTAGAGAGTAGAATTATTGATACAAGTCCATGGGATTATTGAAGGATTAATGTGTTGTTATTTTTGAATGATGGAGAGAGGATGGCGACACCATGAGAGTGGGGCTGCATCTTCACATAAAGAAATGAATATAGACAGCCATGAGTTGGTAGAACCCAAGAGAGGTGTGTTGGGCTGATCCAAACTTGGCCCAAAGCAAGAGAAAACATTCGGCATCATCCATTAGTGAAAAGAGAGAAGAGGTCCGGGTTGTCATATGGAATAGGTAAAAGTGAGCTTCAACCTAATTTGAGATTCATTTGTATGAAGAGATGAGAGATGAGAAAAGAATGGTCCAAAGAATTCATAAACTCCAAATTGAGTGAGTGGTCGAGAAAGAAGAATGGGGAGAAAGAGAGAATAGATCATGCTAGATTTTTGTAGGATGTCAACAAAAGTGTTGTTTGAAGTTTCGATATTGGTTTTATATTTTGGGAGATGAAGTCGGGATAAAAACCCTAGGCGTATTTAAAAACATTTAAATTCATTTTTTTTCAAAGATGAACACTATGCAAAGGCATGAATGCAACAAACCATTAAATTAAATTGTAAAAAAAATTTAGGAACTCACATTTTCCACTATCTAGAATATCAACAACTGAACTAAAGTTGGGAATTTTAGAAAAATAATAAAATCATTTAATGTTATTTAGTGTTGTCTAAGTCACATCCCAAAATACGAATTTTGGGGTGTAACAACACTACCCCCCTTAACAGGAATCTCGTCCCGAGATTCACTGAAACTACACTCATTACAAAGAGCCAAATCACACATTGACATTATAACAAAACAAGCAACTATGCAAGAGCACACTAACATGATAGAGTCCTTATGCAAACACACTATCACATTCCTTAGCATCGTTACTAACGCAAAGAGCGCTCGGGGACAACAACTTCCTACGGGCATTAGGGTAGAAACTTGACATTTTAAAATCATCATGGCTCTTGGAGAAGGTAGGGGCTTTGACAAAAAGTTTTGCTTTAGTAAATATCAAGGCGAAGGAAGACAAGATAAGTTTTTAGCAAACTAAGTTTATAAAATCGACCATTTCTAACTAGGCTTGCGTCCTACGATCGATTGAGCCGATACCATTTGTAACACCCGGTTTTAAGAACAAAACCAGATATACACCATATGTGAGCCTTAAAAGTCAAATCTCACATATAGCCACAAATGAAAGGTAGTATCAGTAAACAATGCTTAATATATATATAACGTATTTAAAATAAAAGACATAACCTTAGGTAGCAAACAACGGAAAGACGAATCTGATCTCCGGTGTAGACTCCACTTGGATCCAACGACCGGTTGATCACAAGCCTAAACTTCTCCCGAGGTGTGGGGGAATAGCAAGAGTGAGTTCATGACGAACTCAACAAGTATAACAAGTGTAATCCCATAACCACATGATCAATGTAACATAAATAATGTAGAGCATAAAACGGTAAACAATGAACATGTTAACAATGGAAGTCATCATCTATGTAAGGATTCCAAGGCCGCTCGTGTCCTTGAGCAAGGCTAGTATACCGGTTTATTAAACTCGCGCAGAGGTGTACACTTTCACCACAAGTCGTGATTGCCCTTTTGCCCGAGGTGATCGGCCTCTTGACCCACTTCCAAGGTAGGTTGGCGGGGTCACTACGAAGCTTTTCACTAGTCGTTCTAATAAGTAGCAGCCGCTAAGGTTTCAGATTGACCAAGTAGATATAGATGCTCTCCTCCGAGAGTGGCACACACATGACCGCAGCCCAAAGACACATCACGGCGGGACAAGAGCTATACCTCACTTGGCACCCCCCTCTTGCCCTTTCGGTAAGCCGCTAACGAACTAGAACGGATCAAGATCGGGCTAAGACCGAGCCATGTAGTTCTCGTGGTTGTACCGTAAATCCCGGAGGTTCTCTTACGTATAAATTCTTAAGTTGCTAAAAAGTCATCTTTAACGTTTGTTGCATAAACATTAATCAAGTTACATGATCATGATCATAGAAATCAAACTCAAGCTATACTTGCCTTCCGAAAGTTTGCCATCCAACTTTCCAACTCATCTCGTATCATCCTTGCATAGCTCCACTTCTAACGATTGCCACAACCAACACAAGCATCATAGATAAACCTATAAACAATACATCAAGCATTATAAAACAAGACATAAAGGTTTTGAAACACGTAAGGCTTGTAACTATGACCGTTGAGCGCAAAAACAACTAAAACAGGATGGTTTAAAGATATGCATGATCGAGGTAGATGCTCGTAGACGTTGATAAATGATAGGAATGTAATAAACATGACCGATTGCATGGTTATAATAGGACAAATCAGAGATGGATTTTGTGGGGTAGCTAGGTACTGTATGGAGTATGTTGTGGTGAAAGGATATGGTGTTTTGACCAACGGTTAGCTGGGAAACGCGAATATAAAATGGGTGACATGGCTGATTTCTGGACAGCAGGAGTAGCGATACTTTGGCCTCAATATCTCGGTCATCATGGCACTCATTGACAAACCAACTTGCGAGAGGTATGTGCAAGTTCGTGATACACCGTTTGGTAAAAGGATTTGACAAAGGGAGTAACAAATTTTTGGGAACACACACGCCACTAACTGCAGCGTGGCTGTGGGGTAGCAGGGACAGAGGGCCCAAAAATTATTATAACGGTTTCATCTTGGATTTTCTGGCCACGAGATTTGGCATAAACACGTGCAACTTTATGAATAATATCATGGTCAAAGGATTCGATGATTCGAGGACACTATCTCAGGAAACAGGCATGCTAATCGGCAATGGTGCTGCTGCAAAGATGCAGGAGCAGTAAGCACAACTATTTCTATAACTTCAGCATCGTGGCACGTATGACCAAACTGATTTGTGGAGGTGGGTACAACACCAAGAGTGATATCATGATCGAAGGGTTTGATGACCGGAAGGCTGGATCACCGGGAATGCGAACACTAACCGGAGCAGCAGCGTTGCTGCGATACAGCAGGGGCAGCAAGATAAAAATGATGATACCTCTATCATCTTATTTTCTATAGCCATGAAACTTTACGAGAGAGGCATGTACAAATATATGATACAATTGTGGACCAATGGAATTGACAACTAGAGTGATGGATTAGCAGGAACGTGCCATTTAATCAACAACAGCACCGCTGTCCACAATAGGACAGAGACATGATTTTGGAAAAACTTCACTGGAGTTAGATTAAGACTGAAGTATCAGCACGTTCTTCGCTACAAGAAACACGGCAACAATATTGAGAGGTCAAGCGGGTTCTCACAATGGAATTGGGAAGAGATGGAGATGATGGTGATGGCAGCCGACATCGACGATTGGTGGTTCTGCGATGAACGAGCAGCACCAATTCCACCTCGCAGAGTATCATGCACCACATGAGAGATCAAGATATGATTGAGAGGGTCATGTACAGTATAATTAGAGGGGAATATGGAGGGCGACCTCACCATGTGCTGCACAGAAACGGCAGCAACGACGATGAGCGGGGAGTGGTACTGCGTGTGTTCGAGGGGAGACGGCAAGGCACACCGGGATGGCGTCCATGTAGCGCTGCAGCACCATGGTTTTGCTGCAGATTGATGCGAAGGATTCCGGAATTCCGATGAACGGGGATGGACGTGCAGCGGCAAAGCAAATTCATCGCGGTGAGGGCACTACGTTTTGATGGAGAGGAGGAAGAGGGAATCGAGAGGGAGAAGGGGTGGCGTCCATGGAGGTGGAAGGAGAGGAGATGGGGCGTCCTTCCCTGTTATGTGACTGCAGAACAAGAAGAAGAGGGAGAAGAGGTGTCCAGGTACACCAGAATCGAGAGAGGAGGAAGGAATGGCTGCTGTTAAGTGCACACATGCAATGGAGTAAAGGTGCTGACATCAAAGAGGAGAAAAACGAGCTATAACCGAAGGAATTAAGGGGAATGGGCTGCTGTTATTTCTGCATGAGGGAGAGACTATGGGCGGCATATGAGAGGTGGTGATCTGTTTTGCGGGAGAGATAGGAGGAGAAGTAAATATTGCTGGTTGGTTGCAATTGATGAAAAGGTAAGTGAAATAGATGATTAAGGAGGGATAATATGTATTGCTATTATTTTTGCATGGAGTAGGGTCGTGTGAGCAGCGGGAGGATGTAATTGGCCATGAGAGGAGCATTTCAATAGAGAGTTAAGAAAAGATATTAGAGAGTAGAATTATTGATACAAGTCCATGGGATTATTGAAGGATTAATGTGTTGTTATTTTTGAATGATGGAGAGAGGATGGCGACACCATGAGAGTGGGGCTGCATCTTCACATAAAGAAATGAATATAGACAGCCATGAGTTGGTAGAACCCAAGAGAGGTGTGTTGGGCTGATCCAAACTTGGCCCAAAGCAAGAGAAAACATTCGGCATCATCCATTAGTGAAAAGAGAGAAGAGGTCCGGGTTGTCATATGGAATAGGTAAAAGTGAGCTTCAACCTAATTTGAGATTCATTTGTATGAAGAGATGAGAGATGAGAAAAGAATGGTCCAAAGAATTCATAAACTCCAAATTGAGTGAGTGGTCGAGAAAGAAGAATGGGGAGAAAGAGAGAATAGATCATGCTAGATTTTTGTAGGATGTCAACAAAAGTGTTGTTTGAAGTTTCGATATTGGTTTTATATTTTGGGAGATGAAGTCGGGATAAAAACCCTAGGCGTATTTAAAAACATTTAAATTCATTTTTTTCAAAGATGAACACTATGCAAAGGCATGAATGCAACAAACCATTAAATTAAATTGTAAAAAAAATTTAGGAACTCACATTTTCCACTATCTAGAATATCAACAACTGAACTAAAGTTGGGAATTTTAGAAAAATAATAAAATCATTTAATGTTATTTAGTGTTGTCTAAGTCACATCCCAAAATACGAATTTTGGGGTGTAACATTGCGCACCATTTTTTCCACCAAATAAAAATGCCGACCCTTACCCTGAGGATCGCGCACCCCTCTCTTGTAGTTTGCAAAATTCTCCATGCATTGTTCATCATGACATCTCTCTCCACCTCATCCTTTCCATCAATAAAGTTTTGGGCTATGTTCTTAGTCAGAAAAAAAGTGAGAGAAAAGAAAAGAGAGGAAAGAAAAAAAAAGGAAAGAGAGACTTATATAGTTAGAAGATTTATCACTCTTGTAGGCAAACGGGAAAAGTCTTAGATCCCCGTTCAAAAAAAATTTGAGGGAATAATTTTAGTTGTTCTTTGATAGCCCATCATTTCTTCATCTCATTCATCAGTAAAAGAAAGCATGTCATGATGCATGGAGACCCAAAAATACCACAAAAATTAGGAATCATTTCCATTCCATCCACACACTTGCACATCTCAATCAAGGTGTATAGCTTAATCTCCGTAAGGTTCAATCCTTGACCTTACAACATATGTGATACAAGTATGCCCACTTACATACCTACCCAAAACTCCACTCTCAG
This sequence comes from Themeda triandra, assembly GCA_018135685.1. NCBI lineage: Eukaryota > Viridiplantae > Streptophyta > Magnoliopsida > Poales > Poaceae > Themeda > Themeda triandra. Next base: position 53,629 of record JAENPR010000596.1, on the reverse strand, counting down.
CTTTTAGTGGTAGGAAGAAGGCAAAAATCTGAAAATGCCTTTGGTGAGGTTACTATATACTTTTGAGCGATCGAGTGGGTCATTTGAGGAACTTGGTTTATTTATAAAAACTTACAAAACCTCCGGACTGAAAGTTGATCTTGGGACGAATGAAAAGCACCGGTCTTTGAAACTGTTCTATTTTGCAATCGCCCAAGACTTGAGAAAATTAGAAGCCCCACTCCATCAGGAATCATAGAAGAGATACAATTGCCAATTTATTCAAATAGCAGTAGAACGCTCTCTTTTAGCTTGTACACTTGAGATATAATCGGCATCGTAGCAACCTCTGATCAACAAACCCAAAGCAAAGACTTGCTCGGGACGAGCAAGGGGTAAGCTTGGGGGATCTTGTTGGCGGTCCTTAACTTAGATTTTTACCCGCCAACTATAGGTCATTATGGGGGAAATAAATATTTTATTTCACATATATCTTTACTATTGACCTAGTTCCACCTTGCTTGGAGAAAATATTGTTTTGCGGAATGTACACCAAGTGCGGAATTTTCGAGAATAAAAAGGCGCTTTTCGGAAGGCGCAAAAGAGCAAGAGAACAAGGGCCGGCCACACCCGGGTCGAAACGGGCCAAAAGCACCAGCATGGACAAGACCCAGATGGCGGCCCAGGCCCACCTGCCAAAGGCGGTCAGGGGGAGGTGCCAACCAGGCGCGCCCACCCTGCCACCAGGTGGGCCCGGCCAAGGCGGTTCACCTCCTTCCATCGAGGAATGACGGTTTTGCTTGGTGATTTTACACCACTACGCCCGAACCGCCTTCCGGGGGCTATAAATGAAGAGGAGAGGCCCCCCACCTTCACACACACCATTTGGAGCCATCTTTACACCCCACACTTGTTCTTTAGCATTAGTGTTAGTCATTTGGAGCTAGGCAAAGCTACTTGGAGAGCTTGTCTCCAGGAGGAAAAGCTATACCTTGGTATAAATCTATGGAGCGTTCTTCCTTAGCCAAGTTCTCATTACACTTATATAGTCATGCATATGAACTAGAGTATAGTCTAGTACATGATATATTCGATGATCAAGAACTTGGCCATAGTTCTTGTGAGAGTTGTTCATCGTGTTCTACACGGTTCTTCATCGTTCATATGTTTTACTTGTTTAGATTAGATTGTAGGAGAGGAATAGCGGTTCGATGTGCCTTCGGGCTTGCCTATGTCCTAGCTCGTCCATCCGTAGGGTGTGAGTCCGGGGGGACTTAGGTAGCTCCTTAGTATGTGGACGTGGTGTCCGGGTGCGAGGAAACCTTCGGATATGTTGGCATGCCACGGTTGAGGTGGTAGGCGGCAGGTGGTGACAGCCCTGTCCGTCCTTTGTAATCCCCCACGTTCGCATGTTGAGTAGGAGTTTGTAAATGCCGCCATCGACTGGTAGACCAGTTGCCGCGGTCTCCCCATATTCCTAGTCTATAGTCGAGTCTTGACTTGTATAACATGTGGAATTAGCTGTTCTAGTATTGACTATATAGGACACGCTTTTGCTCCGCATAGATTATTCTTTATTCTTTATTTTACCTTTATTCCTTTGAGGTTGCTCTAAGTGTGTGTCCACTATCCAAACTACCATATGCTTACCCCTGTATAGCACATTGGTCGGTTTCTTCTCATGCTAGATATTATATTCATACCCATGCTAGATTACTTAACTACCCCATGCCTTCCTTTGGGAAATTATAAATAATGATACCCTGAATACTTCCGGGTGAAATGCTGCAACAATAGATCCGTGCGCTTGCGGATATTTATTCGAATAGGATGTGATCTATCTCTTGGCAACACTCACGTAGTTGCTAGAACCGGTTTCTAGTAAATATGACGAGTAAAGCCATTTAGTGTTTCGGCACCGTTTATCGATTTAGGCTCTAAGTCTATTTTGGTAACCGCGCTAAGAAATGCCAACACTCACCCCGAGCATGACCGCTCTCCGCCGTGTCCTCGGCGGGCGTTTCCACGATTGTCACCGCTCGCCATAGAGGAGGCTAGGGTTTTGTGGGCTCTGGTTGAAGATGGAAGATGAGAAGATGGCAATGGCAACTGCCCAAATGAGATGGTGATGGAAGCCGAGGACTGGGGTCTATTTATGAATGCCAAGAGCCGTGGCGGATACTTCGGGAAAGCCAAACGACGGGCGGGGTTTTTTCCACTTTCATGGGCCGATATCGGATGGGCCGAGCAAGTCGGTTAATGTTATCGCTTCGGTTCCTAGAATGTGTTCGGCTAAAGTATATGGACAAATGATCCATTCGGCAAAAGTGCGATGTGGACGAGAGAGCGGTTATAGTCAAAAGGCCGATGGCATTTGGCTAAAAGACAAATCTCGATGGAAAGGTGAGGCTATCATTTTCAAAAGAAGTGGAATAAGAGCATTCAAAAATACACATTGTTCGAAAGGTGTGTCTTTACATTTGGGTTACAGAATTGCCGATTCACTCATTTAGGAATGAATTGATTACATCTACGGCGTCGGTCCTAATTCGGCTAATAACGTCAAGCACCTTTCGGTCATCTTCTTCAGAGCTCTGGATTTTGGATAACCTGGTTTTGATTTGCTGGTGATCTTTAATAGCAGAGGTTATCTTCACCTTGGATGCTTCAATAGAGCTTGGCAAGTCGGTAATTTTTGATCTATGGGATTGGATTTTGGTATTCAACTGAGCCAATTGAGCTTCCAATCTGGCTTTTTCTTCCTCCATAGCTCGCAGCTCCGGTTCTAGGATCTCCAGAGAATGTTTAGCCGATTTGATCTCAGAATGCAGTTCCTTGACCTGTTGTTCCTTCACTAGCTTGTCATTCTGCAGAGTGGCCCTGACAGCTATACTCTTGCTTGCTCTCCTAACAGTTGCAAAATGATCATCGAGATGAGAAATGGATTCCAGTGAGACCTTCAGGGTAGGAGGGATTTCTTGATCAATAAGTTCAATAATATCCCTTATCTGATCTGCATCTTGAACCAAGGAGTTGATATCTTTATTTAGGAGGGAAATTATGTTCGTTAGCCGAGCCTGGTTTTCTGCTGACAACTGTTGTTGTGATGAAGCCTCTTCACCCCTTTCTTCACATATTCATCAACAATGAGCGAGTAGGCGCTTTGGTGGGCGTTATCCTTTTCACAAGAAAAAGGGTGCTTTTAGCCGAATGCATCAATTTGATGAAGAATAATTAGCAGACAGAGATATTACCTCTTCTACAAATGCTTGGTCAGTCACATCCTGAGTGGGTTCAACGTTTTGTGTGCTTGACGCAGGAGCCACTTCAGGATGAGCAACATCATGGCCTATTGAGATATCTTGAATTACCAAAATTGGTGAAATTGGAGCCGAATGGGAGAGTTCCTCTGCTATTTCTTCTTGGTCATCTGAGTCATAAAAGTGAAAGTGATGATAAAATGCCTGGTAAAGAGGAAAAAAGAAAGGAAAAGCAAGAATAATTACCAGTGTGGCCCACAATTTGAGGATCTGCATGAATGCAAGAAGTCCCAGGGGAATCATCTAGATTTACCAATATAACCGAACCCTGAGGACTGGCCTGCCCCTATTGCAGAATAATAAGTATAAGAACATCAACATTGTTGATAAGAAAGACTTGAAGGTGTTCATACCTGAGGAAGTGGCTTGGCTTTCTTGGTCCTTGGCTTCTTGGATGTAACAATGTCTTTGCTTGGAACAGGGGGAGCTTTTCTCTTATATTCTTTCAGAAGTACTTCATCCCTGGCAGAGGTTCTTTTGAAAACTGCCAGAGTTGGAGCATTATATCCCAAGGCAGCGATAGGCCCAGCTTGGTAATACTGGACTTCTTGAGGGCTTGGAGGTGCAGTGTCTGTTTAAAGAAAATATTCGGGACGGGAAGAAAAGAAAGGGAGTCTTTGAAGAGTTCAAGAAAAGAGATGTTATAGAAGAACTACCTCACATCGAAGCAAATTGAGGAAGCAAGTTACGGCATAAAGGATGCACTTGAGTGTTGAAAATGTGAGAGTGCCATTCTTGCCACCAAGAAGTAAATGAAGGATGAGCAAATTTAATTAGCCCAATAGGAGTAGGTGCATATGTTGGAAGGTTCCATCCCGGTTCAAAGACTTTGTTGGCCTCTATCTTTGTCGACAATTTTTCTCTTGGCCTTATGATATTGGCGAAGTATAGCCTTGGGGGCAAGCGGCCGAGTCCCAACTATCTAGCGGACATATTTGGATTGTAAAATTCATAGGTTGGGTTCACCAATCTGCCATGGTGAAATTCTCTTTGGTAAGGCACAAGGCTTGACAAAGGAATTGAAAATTTCTATGGCCACATCATCCGAACACCCGATTCATAGTTGAACTTGCAAGGTAGAGTCAAATCTTCATTCTCTCGTAAAGAAACCAGATTACCTTGCTAAATCCTCGTAAAAGATCTTGAAGAGACGGCCAAGATCTATGTCAATGACAATAGATGACGCACTTCACCATATGTCGACAAGCCTTCTATGTAGCATCTTCATCTTCAAGCATAATTAATTGATGGGAAGCCTAGGCTATGAAGATCTACGAGATGATTTGATGCATATACGATTTGCGCCACATCTGGACCAGCCACCGGGGACCATTGACACAAGGAATTTCGCCATGTTGACGCATTTGGATAGTGATTTGATGCATCATATGGTAAACGGCTCCTAAGAGATATCGCCGGGGGATCAAGCGACTGCGGACCAAATCTTCACCATGACTATGTGGTTCGAGTTGGCTCATTGGACTTGCTACAAAAGATAAATCTGCACTGACCACATGTTCATGAAAGCTCGTATTCCTTGTCGGATACAGACACCGGTGGAAGCATATGTTTGGATATACTTGGTCTAGCCACCTCCCGATTTGACTGATTTCGAGTCTTTGGTACCCTTGTACTTGGTTGGATATGGTGTCTTGGTGATATTTAGTCCGGTCATCATGAAGATGTCTGCAAGTGTGATGAGCATTGGGCCATGACCAAAAATAAAGGCGTTAGCGGCATCAGACCAAAAGTGGGAAGCAGCTATCAAAAGAGAATCATTTCTGGGCATGTCAGCTAAGGATAATTCTAAACAATGCTTGAATATCCTGTGTTTCCCGAGAGGCTGCTTGTTCTTAGCTTGCATTCGTGATACCCGTCCCGACTGAAATTGAAGGGAGAGGCCATGTTTTGAAAGTATTCGGCCATCTGTTTGGTGGAGCATAGTCCAGATTTAAAGGGAATCCTCAAGGTCTCCTTCTCAATGAACTCCTTGGGATTGGGATTTCCCATCGGGCCGAGGAAGTAGGAATCGGGCTGCACGAGGTAGGGAATCAAAATGTCGTCTTTAAGCTCCTTCGAGACGGGAATGAAGGGACGAATAAATCAAAAGTATGACAGGAATTAATCGAAAATTGCCGAGTGAGTAGGGCGGGTAGGTTTACCTCCGGGATTTCCTCTTGAGTTCCCGTTGAAAGAACGGAATGGATTGAAGCCTCCGGGGTCGCCATTAGGGAGAAGTAGAGAAGATCGGAGCAAGGCGGGTTTCTCAAACGGCGCTATGGCTGAAAACGGTGTTGACCTAGGTGAAGTGCGCTTGTGGTCAATTTTGGAATAAAAACCCTTTTTATCCCAAAATTGAGGGGGCATGTGTTAACACGAAATTTGGTAAAGAAAATGACAGAGATGGACCCTCGTTCGGCAAAGAGAAGGATTCGGCAAAATGCAAGTGCGGTCGGCTAAATTTCCACGTTTCGGCAAATGCTTAGGCGGTCATTTATCCTCAACAAAGCGATATTTCCATTCGGGAAGCGAAAAGTGACCGAAAAGGAAGAGAGCCGTGATAACCAAGGACTCCGACAAGATTTAGAGTTAGAAGTTTTTAGTTTCCTATATTTGTAGATCGTAATCTTTTAGGACTCATGTATTGTCCAGGGTATAAATATAAACCCTCGACCATTGTAATAGGGGTTCACAACCAAATCAATACAACCGGCCCCGTGCCACCTTTCGAGTCCTTTTCATCGTGTCGTCGAGTTCTTCGAGAGGAACAATCGATCCGTCGACCTCCGTAAGTCCCGGCAACCTTGCTATCATGTCTAGTATCATCCGGTGGATTTAGATTATGATGCAAGTTGTCTCATCGTTCTTGCTTAGAACATGCGGTAGATCTAAGCTCGATCATGGGAGGTTTTTGCTTATGCCTTGTATCGTGTGGCGGGTTAAGACATGAGTAAAAATAGTTATCAGGCTCTATTAGATTTGGCAAGATCTAATTGATTCTTTAAGTTATCACGTGTTGCATGATTATTTAATATTTTATATATTTGTAACTCTCTTTGCCCAACCTAGATTTGATGTTGTTCGGCTCTTGAAAGCTTCCTCGTTCTTATTGATAATTAGATCATGTACTTGGACAGCCGAATTAGATCGATCAAGGTTGTTACATGTTGCGGGTTCATACATAATTAGAGCGTTTAGATATCAGATGAAGCTGGATATCGTGCGGCAGATGTAGGCTTTGCTTGGCTCTAAATCGTAATAGCTTGCTTGTTCCTTCTTCATAGATCCTGATTCGGCAATCTTGCCGATACGGTTATGATCACACGAGTGACGAGTATTTATGGATCTGATTAGACAATTGCATGTTTTTAGCTTCTTATTATTAGATCGTATCATGTGGTGGATTAATCTAGTCGTAAGGAGTGGTGTAGATTCATAGTAAGTGGTATCATGAGGTGGATTAGCTTGCTTGGGTTTATGCTCGACGGGTTTATGAAGGCTAGACGTGCGGCAAACTAGTTGGATTAGGCCTATGCATGCGTTATTTAGATAGATTTGTATTTATGAGTTGCACCTTATTTATTATGCTTTGAACGATGATATCGGTCTAGAATTTATGCTTTATATGATATATAATGATCGATTTTCACTTGTTCAAACATGTCTTCTTTTACATACGTATTCGGCAATCAATGATTTACTATGCTTTTCTTTCATACTTGCCGAATGATTTATAAAACTGTTTGGCGGAGACGCTTCTATAGCTGTATGTCGTCGTAAGTGGCTTCAGGGCCGTAAATATGGAACTATCTGGTCTCACCCGGCATGTTCCAGTTTTATTCTCACAGTTTTATCCCTTGTTGGCTTTCAGGTCAAACCGACTGGCACGCTTCCGGATTCAGAAACGCCCGGGCACCCGATTGAAGCCACGCTTTCCAGCTTGCTGTGTGTGAGACACTGCGCGTCACGTTTTGTGTCAACACACTTTTTGGCACGCTCAGTAACAAAAGGTCTGCAGCTGCAATAACGAAATCAGGACCAGGTCATCAAATTACTAAGTGATACGAACATACAACTATTGCAAAAATCATCTGTTTAGAGTAACATAAAGTTTCAATCAGAATAAAATCTTAGCTTCTTTTTCTCTAGACTTGGTAGAGTCTCTCCACTTGTAGCCTCAAGGTCCTGGGCTCAAACCAGGCCCCCAAACCACATCTTGTGTGGGAATTTTTTGGTAATGCTATTTATTTATTTATTTATTTAGTTCTACCCTACGATGTCACTGCAATTGATGTCAAACAATTACAACAAAAATAGAACATAAGCAACAGCCTGTTTGAATCCCATGAACTCATATCAATTCATGTGTAAGAGAGCAATACAAAGAAATGAGAACAGAGACCTACAAACGGGATAATCCTTCCAGACTTTCCTTCCTAATATCTACTACACTTCGAATAATGATCAGCGCTACAACTACAAGTACCTGGTTCAATCCATTATTCTTAAGCCATCACCTAGTAAATAAGGCACTCCACTGAGGGCAGGGAGTCGCAATGCCTTGCCATTTCTATCATGTATTGCACAGTGTTGCCAGGACATGGGTGCTGGTGTATATTGTTTTGTAAATCTTACACATAACATATATTTACACTGTATATAGAGTAGATCATGACCTCTTCTTTAATATTTTAGAATGGTAAATAAACTAAATACATAATTGTGTGCACAAATCTGCAAGATGTGTCCAATAAAGTTACTTAGAAATGAAAAGGAAGAAAAATAATTAAAATAAATCGTCAAGTGATGACATGAGCTGCAATTGACGGCCCATCCAACCCATCTCCACTTCATCTTGGCCTAATCCCTCAAGAATCCACGATAGATGACACAAGATGTAGCCGCCACAAAATGCCTCTTTCCTCACCATATTCCTTTCTTCACAAAAGAAGCTATGTGCCCCCACCATAGATCCTGCGCTACAAGCCAGTGTCATCTTGCATCAATGGCTAGGAAAATGGGAAAGGCAACACAGCCTTGTCTCACAGGTACCCACGGTTTCGCTGGGGACTAAGGCTGCCCTACCATGACATGCTCCTTTCTGACACCAGCTGAACTTGCCCCTATCCACCTTAGGTCATCAACTCTTGCATCTGCAGAGAAATTCACATCTCAGCTAGTCTCTGACAGCACTGACGTTCATTGCTCACTCACTGAGTTTTCTACCCTCCAATGTGGACCCACGAGGCCTGGGATACATCCACCAGTGTCAGATACGTGCTTCACCGCACAGCAAAATATTTTTTGGGTACGTGTATCCTGGTAACACTAGTAGGCCACCGCTGCCATCGTGTACCGTCTCATAGTGCGCCACTGAAGACAAATCCCATACTGTCTTGAGCTTCTTCCGCTGAATATCATGCCATCACAAGCCACTGCTGGCACTGGATCAAAGCCAAGAAGTGTTGGCATAGTGGTGTCGGCAGAGCCGTACTTCCAAATGGGCCAAAGGAGGAAGAGTAGCAAGTGGCGACAGATGGAACTGGGAGTGTCTCACGTCTGGGATGGTGGAGGCAGAGCAGCAGTTAGGACTCGATCAGAGTAGGGAGGGAGAGAATTGGAGTAGCACCTAGCCTTTTAGGGCACACTAGGCCTGCTACCTCTCTTCTCCTTTTTCTCTTCTCTTTGATTTATCTTGCCTCTTCCTGCAGCTGTTTGGCTGGTGAATCTTATTGGCATGGCATCAGCTTGTCCAGCATCACCCTGCAAGCACCTAGGCATCACCTAGGCGATAGGAGTGAGGGTAGGTTGCCACACCTCGTCTTATATACCACCCCTTAAGAACAATGGTCAGATCAGAGCAAGAATCACTGGCACACAATTTATTCTTCGTATTTTCCATCCCTGGACTGAACAATTACCACACATGCAAAACCCAACAGAAAATGTGTCTAGTTTACTAATTCATGAATATAATACAAGATCTTCACTATCAGTCACGCAGTTATGGGTGGGAGCACAAGGCTCATGATATGTAAAAAGATTACACAAGTTAACGTAGGGTGCATTTGGCAGGTTCCTGATTCACCAGCAGTAGAATCACTTTATGAGGTTGTTTCACTCCTAGTACAGATTTTTTTTCATGAAAAGGAGGATGGTATTAAAATGACATATATCGACTGTATTTTGCATCAGTTAAAAGCAGATCGGGACCATACCAACTGCTTCACTTGCAATTTAACAGAGGCAAAACTACTTCTATTTCTCTTGCTTTGAAATTCGAATTGGTTAATTTTGATCTATTTTGGGTCGACCAACAACCAAACGAAACAAAATTTGGCATCCCTAAACAACACATTATACATTAGACATATGCCAGCGGCATATTCTCGAAAAAAAAATTTATACATTAGACCAATAAAAGGGCAAGCACACGCCGGACAAATCTACTCCAAATCATAGTACTAACTTTCCAATCACCCCACCATCCACATCGAGCACAAGAACACGGAGGGGAACTGGAGCTACCTGCGCCCGGCGGTGATGGAGACGAGCGGCGGCCTGCCTTGGTGATTGCCGATGCAGAAGACAGCCGGCGGGATCCTTGATCGAGCAAATTGATAGCGGCTCAAGGGCAAGGGAGTGGTGGTTCCAAGATCGACAGAACCCTAGCTGCCGCCGTCGCGTGTGGGGTACTGGAGTCGAGGTGCAGTGCCATTGGGATCGAGTTTTACTTTATTGTTTACTCTGTTTGAGAAGGAGGGTTTTTTTTAATCTTTTATTATCTTCTACGCCCTCTATTTTAAATTGTAATTTTTTTATTTTTTTAATTTAAAAATTTATAGAAAACACACTAGCACCTGCAACATCAAATTAACTTTGTTCATTCTCTATGTGATTTTTTGATAGCGTATTTATTTAAACTTATAATGTTAATGTAATTTCTCTAAAGAAAAACCTTGTTAAAACTAGTGAAACTTTGAAAAATTTTATACATTGTAATTATAACTTAATAGGTATCAACCACTAACATATTTCTATGCAATTTTCTAGAACTCATTGATGAGACATAACAAGTTTTAGAAAATCTTTAACTTGTTTCTTCACTTCTCCACATGTCATCTCGTGCATTGTAACTGGGCAACAACCATATGTGCAACTTGTTTCTTCACTTCTTCCTCGTTAGACATGTCCTCTCTCGTGCATTGTAACAGGGCAATAATGATACGTGTAGAGTTATTTTAGTGATAATATAAAAAATCAACTCAGCCAAGCATAAAGCAGGTGTTTGCAAGTTTGGATTAGCGAAAGGACATGTGGACTAATGTAGGGCTATCCAATGGGATGCCACTTGTCCTTGCAACTGTGTGGTGTGAGTGAGAAGTGTGCTTGTTTTATGCATCTAAATCACGGACCGAAGAATGCAGCAGGTAACCAACACTTTTCACGGTGAAGAGCGGTGATGTTTATTACCAGCAAACCGGCAAAGGGTAACCAATCGTGTTTGTGTGACGAAGAATGACTAGTTTTTGAGTAAAGTAGCAAAGAAGCCGTCAAATCTCTCGTCCGGGAGGGACCCCGTCGGGCAAGAACGTCGGTGAAATTCTAGATAAAATCTTCTAAAATTCATAATTAATTCATCCGTACTTCAAACGGGGTGGTCCAACGAGAGGCAATGGTGAAATCCATTTTTGCATTTGAGGACTTTGGTCAAGTCGGATTAGCCAACCTAGAGACCTTGCTAAGGCGACTCTAGCTGATCCAGCACCCTAAAAGTAGTTTTCCTCGCTCAAGCACCAAATATGATGATATGAGATTGCTCTCTAGTCTTCTTCTTGATGACAGAAACATGATGATAATGTCAGTTACACTCTATGGACAATTTTAGGTGTTAACACGTACCTACGATCTATTCTGTACAACTGTGTTAATTTACGAACAGAAGATAAAATAATTCAGATCACTTCCTCGAATGGTTATATTTTTTGTTTTATAGAAAATCAAAGCAAACGATCCAAACAATGTGAGATTAACCAAAATTGACGTCCGGGCCCAAGGCCCATGAGGCAACCGCTTCATTGGCCCAATATGGAACTGCCGCGAGCCCATGACCACTCATGGCCCACGTCCTCCACGCCGCCACTTCTTCCCCCTCTTGGTACCACGAAATGAAACCCTCGCGCATTTCCGAAACCCTCGCGCATTTCCCCCCTTCCAATCGATCTCCACGGATCCGCCGGAGTGCGCACTGCCTGCGGCGAAGATGGCGCGGCCCGCCGCTCCTCCTCCGCGGCCGCTAGATCCCCTGCAGGACACCGGCACGGAGGACAGGCTCAGCGCGCTGGACGACGGCGCCCTCCACGCGATCCTCGCCCGCGTCCCGCTCCGCGACGCCGCCGCCACGACCGTGCTGTCCCGCCGGTGGCCACGCGTCTTCTCCACGCTCCCGCGCCTGCGCCTCCGCGCCGCCACCTTCAACCGCCGCGGCTTCCCCGACGAGGGCGACGAGGACTACTGCGAGTGCCCCAGGCGCTGGATGGGCGCGCTCGACCGCGTGCTCGACGGGCGCGCCGCGCCGGTCGCCGTCTTCGACCTCGACTTCAAGTACATGGGCCTCTACGAAGACTACTTCGCCGGCGTGTTCGCCGACCTCTGCGGCAGCGGCGGCCTCCTGGAGCTCAGCCTCGTCAACACCAAGCACCGCGAGTGCTACGACCTGCCCGCACCCATCTACCGGTGCGCCACGCTCACCTCCCTCGACCTCTACAACTGGCGGCTCCGGGTGCCCGGCAGGGTCACTGGCCTGCGCGCCCTGCGGCTGCTCCGGCTCCGCAGCGTCACAGCCACCGACGACGACCTCCGCATCTCGCGGTGCAGCAGCGTGGAGCGTCTTGAGATCGATGACCTCCACAAGGCGCGGAACGTCGTCATCGCTGCCGCGCCACGCCTTGAGAAGCTGGACATCTACTCGTACCGCCCGCTACGCGTCTCGGTGAACAAGGCGCCGCGGCTGGACGCTGTGAGGCTCACCTTCTCGTACAGCGACCCGGAGGACGAGTGGAGACCAGAGGACACCATGGACTCTGACGTCGATTGCTCATTTTCTGAGATCGAAGAGATGCATGATTTCGAGAAGATGGCCAAGAGGGAGCACAAGAGGACGGATGAGATTGGGAACATGGTGACGTTTCTCAGTGGGCTCGGATGTGCCAAGAAGCTCCACTTGTCCCCTGACATCCCCGAGGTCAGTTGTGTTCATTTGCTACTTTCTGCTCTTTGCGCGTGGTTATTCCAAATTGCAAGCCGAAAGTTCCCATGTCAACTTTTTTACTGCAATGTACATGAACTACAGCTGCATGATGGGATCAGCAAATAGATAGATTTTCGCCGTACTTCAGCACTTAACATAAATTTTTAGTTTCTAGTAATGTCAGCAACATTGTCATACTTCCTTCTAACTAGGTGAATTTCCCGCAGCGCGTTGCCATACAGCGGGATGTCTCGATGTATTATCTATCTTGGGCACACGATCATCCACGTAGGCCGCCATACACGAAACTTTTTAGTTTTTACATTCATCATAGGTATACTTTCTGTAACAAGAACAATTAATGATAATCCTACTATTCATTAGTGAGATAGAGTATTCATGAAGCAAAAATCGTGCATATATGGCAATATGGCAACAAAGTACTGCGGTACTGCCTTTGATAGCATGTACCAGTAGATTGACATGGACGGCGGTGGTAGTAGCTGCTTGACCTGAGAAGCAGGCTTCATCTTCCGAATGTTGGAAGACCTCAACATCAGGATGGACCCTGCAATCGGCAAAGATCATCCAACCTGCTATGTTAGCTGGGTCCGATTTGGAAATAAAAACTGCTCTTTACCTGCAGAGTAATGGACGGAGCCATCTCCGCCAGTGTGCATATGGAAAAACTTCTGAATGATTACATCAGTTACTTAGCCTTGCATTTGCATACATTTAGAACCTGTACAATGGTGTAGAATAGAGTAGATGAGACATAAGGGTTATGATGCCAGGTCTGAGTCCTGTACTCAAGTGTGCTCCATTACAAGGAAAAGTCTTTTTAATTGACTGTGGGATCACGTACAATCATACATCTTTGATTTGTAAGGATAATCCTGAATTGTCATAAATTCACTACTTTGCTCAAGGATTTGTAAATAATGTTTCTTTATTAGGAGGTGTGTGTATAGAAGCATTCCCGTTTTGTTCAGCAGTCATCTGGTTCCAATACATAGACGATTGTTTCTTCAATACCAAGTCAACAAAAATCCCGCTACCACCTCTTCAGTTGCTGGATCTCTGTTGAATTGAGATCATATGGGCATTTGGCATGTGATAAGATTATTTGTAGATTGATTTTTACCTGCATGCAATTCTGTTTGTTCTGAAATGTAAATGATCCTTTCAAATAAAAATGGTAAATGCATGGTGGCTAGCTGCAATATTTGTCTTTCTCATAGTACAGTCTAAATTTTTTTTTTCCTTATAGGTGGTTTATCATAATCCTTTGACAGTCCAAATGTTTAGATCATTCACTCTGCTTTAGGACTAACATGATAATTTAATTTACATGATTATAATTTGGGGGGAGGGGTGCATTAAAGCAAATATTTCCCATTGAAAAAAATTATTCAAATAATTACTTCAAACATAGTTTCAGATGATTCTCATGGAACCTCGAAATAGTTTATGAAAACAGCATAAGCTTTATCCTATCCTTGTTTTGATTAGGTCTTGGGCAGGGGCAAGGTCGCAATGCCAAAGGTATTGCCCAAGAGAAGGTGTTTATTTGGATTGGAAAAGCTTAACCTTGCTCTGGATCACAATCATGAAGTGTTTGCCACCTTAGTTTCATGCTTGCTGAACAGCTCTCCTAACCTCAAGGATCTCACAATCATTGTAAGCCACAAACAACTTATGCTTAACAATTTTCGTTGAATAATACATTTTTGCCACTAAAATGTTTATCTCATGTGTTTCCAGGACGACTCTTATTCAAGAACGCCCTTACCTGTGGAGTACTGGAAGGAGCAGATCGATGCAGACGGTGTCCTAAGTCACCTGTCCAGTGTGACGTTCTTCAACAACTCGATCTTTAAAGGACACCCTTGCGGGGGGTTCTGTCAGTTCCTGGTGATGAACGCGAGGGCCCTCAAAAAGATAAGCATCATGTATTATCGCAGGCAGGTCAAGCCTGAGGATGCAGCCAAGCTAGAAGCAATCCGGAGGGAAATCCAGCTCTGGCCGAGGGCTTCTCCAGATTTGCGGCTGGAGCTGTGTCCCCTTAAGCACTATCCAAGTTTCACCCTGGACTCTGATTGAAGTGTGGTTTACACTTTGCTACTAGTGAAGTCTGTTTATTTCCCTGTTATGGATCAGATTTCTTGAGTGCTATCATGGGTCATGGGTCATGGTCATCTTATCTTGCTACTAGAACCGAACAATCTTTTCTTTATCAAGCATGCATATGGCTTCTTGTTAGCTGTTCTGCTTCAATATTTGGCGAAGATATGGAGCATGAACCAGACTATTTGCTACCATCAGATCTTTCATGCCTGATTGACTGTGAACCAGACTATTTGCTACCATCAGATCTTCCGTGCTTGATTGACTGCAGTTTTGACACATTATGATCTGATGACTAACCATGTTGGTCAGCACAATCCAACGACCATACGTACAATGTATCTATTGAATCTAGAGATGTAAGTTTTGTCTTTTCTGAGTTATTTGGTGAACTAGAACCGATTCATTGAACAACTAATCTAGGTTCTAACTTCTAAGAGAACTAGAAATGAAATGCAATATGTCCTTTGCAACACTGAAATCGAGAGTGGAATAATTTAATTAGCACATAGATCAATTTTCTAATGGAGTCTAAACAATTTTATAGGACATTTTTTATGAAACTAGTAGATTGAAAAGCTGGAAAGACACGGAAGTCGACTGATGAAACTAAAGAATGGGTAGACGATGAAACTGACGAAGAGCGTCTTGCGGAATGCCTGCCTCCAGCAGGGGCGCTCTCGCCAAAGCCGCCTTCCCATCCTTCTCATTCCGGATCAGTTAATATTGCACATCACTATTCTACTACCCAACCCCCTCATTAATTCAGGTTTCAACGGCTCAAGTTGATTGTGCTGTGTGAGATTTCTGTTAGCTAGGGAAAGCAGGGACAGGGAGTCATAGTTTCTATTCTGGCTTCTGAAATAATGTTTTTAATCAGCAATTTATTAGAAGCAAATTGAAGTGTTTTGATGTGGCCGTCATAACTCGACATTGAAATAAGAGGGACAAGCCAAGTTGATGATGTCGAGATCAAGCGAGGTATGGGACCGAGGCGAGGCAATGGACCTGGCGACGCGGGGCGAACCCTAGCCCCTAACGGGCCGCCCCGCCGCCGCCGCCGCGCGCCGGCCGCCTCCTGGGCGCCGGCGCCGGCCACCACCACCCCTCCCTCCTCTCCTCCTCCCCCCCTCCCCCTCCTCCTCCCCCTCGCCCCTCGCCGCTCGCGCCTCCGCCGCGCCGGAGGTGTCGCCATCGCCGGGCGCCCCCGCGCTCGTGCAGGAGGCCGCCGGGGCTCCGGTGAGCCCGGATCTGGGGGCCGCGGCCACCTCCTCGCCGCCGGGGCCCACCGCCGGAGCCCCAGTCGCGCCTAGGCCGAGGGCGGCCGCCAGGACCGCGGCGTGCCCGGCCATGGAGGATGGGGCCTCCGCGCCGCCTCCAGGGGCTGCTTCCGGCGCCGCCGCGGCCTTGGGCGGGCCGGCGGCCGCCGCCTCCGACCCTGTGGGGCAGGGCACGCCCCCCCTCTCCTCCTCTACACCAGCTCCGGAGGAGGGGGCGCCCATGGCCGGGGAGCGCTGGCCGGAGGGCACCCGCCGGGTGCTCGATGTTTCGCCTCAGCCAACCTCGCCCCTGGAGGCCGGCCCATCGCCCCCTCCGCCGCCGTTGCCGCTTCCTAGGGACGCCGTCACGCCCCCCGGCGATGACGAGGTCCTTGTGGAGGATGTGCCGGATGGCGACGACAACGACGATGGCGACGACGACGACGACTGCGGCAGGGGTGGGGGCGAGGGTGGCCTCGGCCTCGACGACTTCCTCGTCAACCCTTCGGCCCCCGCCCCTAGCCCGGCCTCAACCTTGTCTCCCCAGGCGGCGCCTTTCTATCCCGGAGGCGGCACGGCGGGTCGAGACAAGCGTCGGCGGTGGGCGGACAACGACGACGACACCTCCGAGGATGAGCAGCCCTCATCATACTTGGAGGCCGCCCGTCAACCACCGAAGCCTGTGGCTGCGCCTCAGCGGCCGCTGGCTGGCTCCGTCCCGGGTCGCAGCGGGGCGACTGCGAGGAAGCCGGGCTCCCGACGAAGACAGAGGAAGCGCGACCGTCCGCGACCACAGCTGGTCAGTGGCATCCCTGTCCGGCCGGTGGAGGGACGTGTCCCGGCCCGGCTCCGCCTCAGTCAGCGTGGACGCGGCGGGCGTCCGCCCAGCGACGCTGCGCCGATGCGCGTCCCCGTCCACCAGCGGCTTGGGTCCGCGCGTCGGGCGACCGTCCCGGACGCCGATGGGTGGCAGCGCGTGCTGCCCCAACATGCTCAACAACCAAGTGCAACCTCCGCAACAGCGACGGCGCCCATGAGGTGAACGCCGATGGAAGGCGGGCCGCGACTGTTCCCCGTGTACGCCGATGGTCGCGCTTCAAATGCCTCGCGACGGACACCGCGTCGCCACCGCAACCAACCCCCGGCGGTGCCTCCGCTGTCACGGCCTTGGCCACCGCGTGCGGGACTGCGAGAAGCCGAGGCGCGCTGCCGGCACCAAGCGCGCTGCTCGGAGGAGCGGTTCCGGCACCGTGAGCGGCGGGCGCGCTCCCACGGGGGTCGACGGCCCGGCTGACCCCGACCTCTCTCAGCGTGGTCGTGGCCATCGACCGCGTCGGCAACGACGTCGCAGGCGGAAGAGGCAGGAGGCGGGCATCGCCGACCGCACGGTGTGGCGGCCACGGTCTGCTCGGCCTGTGGGTGGAGCTTCGACCGAGCCTCCTTCGGAGGGCTCCGGCCAAGGAGCACCCGAAGTTGATCCTGTGGCCGCTGCGCGGGACGTCGCCTGGGCTGCAATCCTCGAAGGCCCGCTACCGCCGACCGGCGAGGCCGCGCCGGGGGGGCCGACTCCGGAGCCGGCTCCCGCCCCTCCGGTGGCGCCCTGCTCTCCGGGGGAGTCACGCACCGCCCCGGTGTCGCCAGGCGATACGGGCACCCCTCCCACGCTCGAGACGCCGACTGTGGGGGAACGCGGGCAGGACGACGCGCCGAGGGGGCCGGAGCAGGACAAGCCGCCGATTGTCTACGGCCGCCGCCGCAAAAAGCAGCTCACGGGACGGAACTCCCACAAGACGTGATCGGGGTCCCCGCGCGGACGCAGCGGTGGCTCGGGAAGCTCGACGCGCCGGCGGATGACCGCTGCACGCCGCCGCCGGGCTTCGGAGCGCCATCGACACCAACGTGGAATTCTTCGCTCGGCGGCGCTTCCAAGCGTTTGCCGGCAAGGTCGTCAAGCCCGTGGCGGCGGCATCTGCGGCGGCCGTCGCCTAAGAAGACACCCTCGCCCAAGAAGACAACTTGGCGGAGGCCACTGCGGAGCCGGAGGATCGCTGCCCAAAGCCACTCTAGGATCCCGGTGTCGAGCGCGGGAGTACCTAATTCTCAAGCGCCTTGGCCACGTCTCTCCTATGTCTCGAGTCCATGGCGGCCAACGAGTTCGACGCTCTCTTTGGTGGGCGCCGGAGGACGACGAGGCTTTCGGGGTGCTCTTCGGCGATGGCCGTGGGCGCAAGAGGCGCCGACGTGCGCGGGCATGAGCCAGCCATGGTTCTAGCCATGAGTTGGAACAGTTGTTAGTTAGCGAGTAATAGGATAGCGCAGCTCAGTTGTGGGGCGTGCTTTTCTTGCTTTGATTGAAAATCTTGTAAGCACCCCGGTTGCACTAAAACTTTCCTTCTTAATCAAAATACGCGCAAATCTTTTGCGTGATTGAGAAGAAAAAAAAATAAGAGGGACACATAGCTTAATGACTTAATAGGATTTTAAAGGAGTTTCATTTTCATTAAATGATGTGATATATCAGTAAATTTACCGAGATAGCAAATTAACTACGAAGAGATAGAGAGATAGTTTTATAGAATTTCATCGTGGTCACAATTATCAACATAGTATATAAGATGAGGTGACAGCCTTGGCGATGTGTTAATTCTCCGAGTTATTATCAACATATAATGAAACTGGAGAAAAGTTATAAATATTGTACGTGCCGTCACCGAGTTATTATTTACAAAAATAAAATCACCCAAAATGGGAGCAAACAAATCGAAGAGGGGTGCTTCGCCTTCTGTCTCTCTCCCTCTCTCCCTTTCTGGCTCTCTCTCTCTCCATAATCTCGGAGCATTCACCTTCCAGTTTCCTGTGCGGCGTCCGGAGAACTCCATCGCCGTCAGGGTCCCGCCGCCATTGCCCAGGTTTGCCCCTCCTATCCAAAAACCCTAAATCCCTACAGTGATATTAGTTCTCCACTTCTCCTCCCGTCCAATCTGCAGAATTGAGAAATCGCAACTGTTCTTGTAGTGCAAATGTCTCCGGATCGAGTCTAGATTTCTCCGTTTTGTGCACACAGTTCTTTGCTTTGAATGTGCAATGTTAATGCTTTGATTTGATGTTTAATCTTTCACTGTAGGGGACTGGAAGCAGGGCCCCGGGGAGGATGGCGCCGGCGCGGCGACCCCGCGTCCCGTCGCGGCCGCCGTCCACTTCCTCCGCCGCGGCGGCGGTGGTTGGGCGCGGCAGCAAAGGCTGGCTGTCCACCCTCCGCCGTGACCCCGCCACCGCAAAACGGCCGCGCGGGGCCGACGACGACGGGACGCCGCTCAACGACGAGGTCCTCCTCGTCATCTTCGCCGGCGTGCGCAGCCTCGCGGATCTCGTCCGCTGCGCCGCCACCTGCCGGCGCTGGCGGCGCCTGGTGTCCGCGGAAGCCGCCTTCATCTGCCGCGCTCCTCGGCTCGTGACCGCCCGGTTCATCGCGCCCCTCGCGCTCGGCTTCTTCCACCACCACCAGGCGGACGGCGCCGCGCCGGGCTTCGTCGGCATGGCCTCCGCGTCGCGGCGCTTCCCGGGGCTCCTCCGGACCCCGCCGCCGTCCCTGGGCGCGCTCGTCGACGACGGGCTGTTCGACGGGTCGTCCCGCATTGTGGCTGCCAGGAACGGCCTCCTCGTCGTCGACATCCGGCACGGGAAGCACAACAGGGCGCTCAAGCTCTGCGTCTGCAACCCCATGACAGGCCTTGTGCACGTCCTGCCACCCCTGGCAGGCAAGGATGGCCTCGGGCACTATGCGTGCACGGTCCTCACAGCCGAGGACCGTGATGACAAGGCCACTGAACCGCCACTGCCGCCCTCCTACTTCCGGCTGGTCATGGTGTACTCTCGACGTGGGTTCACTGCGTTCCGGAGCTACTCATCGGACGAAGGCAGCTGGGGTGAGGAGGCAAAGCTGACCGACAATAGGCTCGGCAAGAAACAGATGGGCTTGACACACAGTGGAGTTGTGAGCCGTGATGGCAAGCAAGTGTACTGGATGGCCAAGAATGTGGTGCTTGTTCTTAGCCTCAACAATCTGCATTCCACACTGATATACATGCCTTGGTCCGGAAACGGAAAGTTCTTCGACATGGAAAACACCTTGCTGGGTTTGTCACCAAAGGGTTGGTTCAGCGCTGTCCAGTTTGAACCACTGCCAGCACATATGAAGGCTGACCGCATCTCCATACGCATAATCACCTGCACTGAGCATTGGTGGTGGGACTGCAATGAGATCGAATCGTTCCAGGTAGGACAATCCTTGCCTGCCGATGTGAGCAGTTTGAAGCTGAGGTGGTTCTGCGGGAAGAGTGGGATCGTGTTCTTCACAGCCGTCACTGGGAACACTGGCCAGCGGAAGAGTGACGTGTATGCTCTGAACCTCAGCACACGGGCGGTTGAGAAGCTAGCAAGCCACGATGGTGACGGTGATAGGTGGGAGGGGCTTCATGGGTACGAGATGGATCAGGTGGCATACCTGGCATCTCTTGCTGAGACAGATGGCCCGGAGGATATGTGATGGGTCTCTTCTATACCTGGCATCGTTTGCTACCTGCTGCTTGAAAAAGGAACTTGGGAGGTTACTTCTATTATGTTGCTGGTCAAAACTCCAGACCAAGTTTATCTGTAGTAACTAGGTATTGTGTCAGGTTGTTCTGTACAAAGTGTCTAGCATCTGTTATTTTGGTCTGTAAAACTTGTTGTTGGATGCTGATGGAACTGGTACCATGAGTCGTTTCTCACGGTGTGAGATTGTTTGTCCCTTCTGATTATCTGAACTACACATGTAAGCTGGTAACTAATGGAAAAACTTGATCCTTTCGAGTGCTATATATTATGTTCAATATGTATCCCGTGGTGTTTGTTGAAGCATTTCATTTCCAACATTGGTGAATTACTGATCAGTTAGCCAGCAGAAAGATATCTCTTGATTGCTTGTACTCAGGCAACCGAGAGAGGAGGCTCTGCGGTGTTCGGATCAGCACCAATCCCTTTCGAGGGCGAAGCCGAGTTTCTGAATGCACAGGTGGGGAAGGAAGCAATCGATCCAGGTACACAGCAGTCCTTGCAGGCCAATGTCACCAAGGTGAAGATGCGGTGGTTCTGTGAGAGCTGAGAAGAGCTGGGTCGTTGCTGGGTTTTCTTTCCTTAGTATATGATTTTGCTTAAAAGGAGCTGTTGTGTAATTCTGGCGTTGTTCAGGTAACAAGAGAATTCTGTGACTGTCAACTAGCAAAGGTATCAGCCGAATACGGGTGACGATGATGTGTCAGCTATCTGAAGCAAAGGCCTTTGAAGGAGGGAAACACAGCTGATCAATCGGCAAGCCAATCATACTGCTACTGCAATGCTGCTTGGAAGTCCCTTTTCAGTTCTGGTTGAGTGATGGGGGTTTGAGCCAAAATATGAATCCCTCATGACTGAGTAAATAAAAAAAAAAATTCTAACGCATGTAACCAAACGGCAATGGCAATTCAATCTTTAGAAATGAGCAAAATAGTGGAGTGATTCAAGTTGAACAGATCTACTGAAAAGAACATGAACAAAGAAAAAACAGACTTGGCCCTTTGCACAGTTTGTCAGGCCCAGCATGTATCCTAGTGTAACAAATCTCAAACAGAGTTAAATCCTCCAGAAGTCAAAGCCAATAACTTGATATCGGATACAGATATCATCTGGAGTAGAAGAAAAGCATTTGGGTTGAGGTCAATCTAGCACAGAAAATGGTAAGGGTATCTATAAGAAAGAACTATAATTCGTATTTGAAGGCACATACTCATTTTTATAACTCATCAGGCTAGAAGGCCAGCGTGTTATGCTGGAGCATTTGGACAGTGAGAAACAAACTCACTTTTCAAGGAATTCCACTAATTGCTGATGCTGTTAAACAAACTTTCAGTCGAGAATTCGCAATGGTTATCCACCGGGTGAAGAACAAATACTTTCCACAAATAGAGATATGGATAGACACTCTGTTGTAATCTTTTTCATTTTCTTCCTTTCCTTCCTGATTTAAAATGTACAAACTTTTATTCATTTTAATTTTAATAAATCTATAGTAGGGGGCAACCCCTCCTGTTTGCCGAAAAAAGGGTATCTATAAGAAAGAATTATAACTGTACATTAACCTTGGAAACTACCGTACAGCTATCACCTTCTAATGTAAGGTTCTGGGCATGTTTTTTCCTTTCTGCTTCAGCCTGCATCCCCATCTCCCCATACGAATCACGCAACAAAAGAGGGCCAACCAGCGTGGCCACGTCGCCCGCAAATCTCGGCCGTCCGATGGGGCGGACGGATGGCCCAGATCGAACGAGTCCCGGATATTTTGCAAAAAGGCCCCCGAACTCTGGTTTTTCCTGCAAAAAGGCCCTCCTGCAACCTCTCCTCCGCCGCCTCGGTCTCCCAGCTCACCGCCGATACGGGACGAATCGCCGGCCCCATCCCCAGCCTCCAATCCCGGCTCCGATTCCGCCACGGACGCCCTCATCTCTCAGCTGATGTACGTTGGGGAAATGAAATGAGAAAGTCGATGACTGATTCCAACGAACCGGGACAAGAACCATACCCTAACCCCAGATCGAACAAGAACAAAGAAAGGGGATGAAGTTTGGGCTTACTACCTGGGGCTAGATCGCGGGGCGCGCCTGTGCCCAGCGCCGTCGCGCGGACAGGCCGCGGACAAAGAACGGGCACCGTCGCACGGCCGCTCGACAGCGGCGCGCTCAGCCTCGGGCGAGCGCGCGCGCCGGCGAGGGGTCCCACGGCGGCGCCGCCACCTTCTCCTCTGACCGCCATGGCCATCTCCAGCGGCGGCTGCTGCTGACTGCTGCTGTTCTGTGAAGCCAGAGAGAGAGAGGCAGAAAAGGAAATGAAACCCTAGGGTTGGGGCAACCGGCGGCCTGGGGGTTTTGTCCCTTGGACTCTCGCGCAGAGCCGTCGGATGCAAACCAGTGGCCGAGATCAGCCGATGGGATTTCAGGCTGAATTGAGCCCAGGCGACCAGATGAATTGCCGGCCCAGGCCCACGTTACGGCCTGGGCATGGCCTGTGTGCTGCGCACGAGCGTGCTGGAGCGGACCGCAGGCTGATTTGGTCTCTGGGCCGAACGGTTTGCCTATGAGCCCAAATAAACAGTGACGATTACGAATTTTCGGCAGGCCGATTTGCATAACTTGCCCGCCGTGGGCCGGCAGGCCGCGGGCCGATTTGAAGACTGGGCAGATTGGTTTGCCCTTCGACCCATATATATATAAACAGTCCTCCTTAGGAATTTAAATTACAAAATTTGGTTTAACTCCAAAATTTTACTATGACTAGGAGTCTTCATTTTTGTTTACTAAGTCTGAAAATTTACCATAGTTTGGTTTCATAAAAATATGGCTAAGTCTAGAATTTTACTATCGTTTGGGTATATCAAAATATGACTAAATCTATAATATATTTTACCATAACATAGCAAAATTTTATACCCAAATAATATACCCAAACCATAGCAAAATTTTACCATGTTTATAAAAATAGCAACATTTTCAGACTTGTAGAAAGTCACAATTTTCAAGTGGTTTGGGTTTATAAAAATATAAAATTTTGCTATGGTTTGGGTATATTAAAATATGACCAAATCTAGAATTTTGCTAAATCATAAAAATAACAAACCGGTTTTGTTGAGTTTCTTATAACTAGATCTATGCATTTAACTCAAAATATCATATAATTTAGTGCTCTATTTAATAGAGCTATACATCTATATCTTTAAGTCACTGATTAAATTTTTTCCCTCATATCGCACATTAACTTAAAATATCTCCCCCACCTTAACTCTAAATAAATTCATACCCTTTTTTTATAACCTTCGTTTCCTAATTCTCTCTACCTTAACTCAAAATCAATTTATACCCTCTTTCATAATCTTTGTTTCCTAATTCTTTAATTTAATACTAACTCGTAGTGCAAATACTCCAAAACTAATAATCGCTAACACACATATAAGAAGCAAAATACTTCACTATATAGATGACATTCCGTACACTAGGATAGGATATATGAGTACATCATGTCACGCATATAAATAAACAAAACAAATACACTTAAAATATATGCCATAGAAATAAAAATATAAATACACAAACAACGCGTAGCTAACCACTGGCCACAAGCGGCAACGCCGCGGTTATTTCTAGTACCCACCATAATCTCATCTGGAGTAATTGTATCCCCTGCGTTGTCAATTTTGAAACATGAGAAACACTACACGAATAACTCAAAGGTTAATACTAAAACAACATACTGATTTCATAGAGGATACACTTCAGGATGCTAGAAAAATGAATAAGCAAGTAATTGTTGTTTCGTTCTTTTCTTGTTCAGTTTAGTAGGCCTTTTATAGTAAACAGATAGTACAAACCATATGACAATAATAGTAATCAACAGAAGATAGGTGCAATAGCAACCACCACCATCTTCGTGGTCGTGGGTTGTTTTATTCATCAGCAGGACGCAATTACATGGCTGCTAGCCGGCTATGATTATCCAGACACCATTTTACCGGTGTTAAACTTTTCATATGGTTTTCTTGTGTGCAAAGAGATGCATGTCTAAACTATTACAAGTGAAAGACAGTTCTACAAATATGCCAAACAGGTCCTAGTAAGAGGTAGTCAAAACTCATAAGGTATAATAGCGGCAGAATTCACATCAGAAATTCGGAGCCCACTGCAATAGCCCACATCAAAAGGTATAATAACGATGCAACCACGATTTTCAGTACATGACTAAAAGCTGAACTCAATGAACATGTATTCTACTGTTTTGATGTATCAGGATCAAGGTACGGGCAAAATCAGCCACATCTATTCTTGCCATCAGTCCATCACCCAACAGAAGATGAAGATGGTAACTACAACCAATGTTACTTTGCAGAACCGTCCACCATTACTTCCACATAACGCTTTCAGCAGTTTTATGTTCTCAAACTGAAAGGTTATCTCATAACACTTCCGGTCAGTAGACCACATCAAATCTATCCACCATTACAGAAGAGTTGCAGAATTTTCAGAAACTATGGGACAATTCTCTTGTCACAGTATCAGGGGCAGCAGTGCTTAAATGCTTTTGGTTGCCGAAGAGATGAATTTCAACGTTGTCAGAAGTTCTGGTCTCGTACTCATGCCGCAGCATCATCCGCTGCTGCTGCTGGATACCGTAATGCCGCAGCACCTGAATTCAGAAGAGAACAAGAATATAAATGAGACAACTAGGCATCATATCATGGGTATTACAACACTCAGAACTAAACAACAATGGACAAAAATAGATAAGAGTAGACAGTCAGCTCCACGATTAACACTATTGGCTAACAAGCATAAATCTGAATTATCTGAACTGGAGATCAGATTATGGGGATAGCTGAATTTGTAAACTGACCACCATGGTAAAAATGCAATCGGATAATTTGGACCAAGTCAAGAATCTGTCAAATTAAAGGACTGTTAAATCCTATGCAGCACTATGAACACTACAGACCTGAGAATGAGACTATTTCCATTCGAGTGCTTCTTCTATGTACAACATGTTTTAGATTAGTCCTAACAAAACGAAGTAAACCATTACCTCAATCACAAGTTGACTAAAATGTAGAGCCCCAAAAATCCATGAAGAGGACACTATAGACCACAACTATTCAAAACTAAACGACAGAGTTTCTCTGAACATCAGGGCTATGGAAAATAGCAGTCAAGTTCCATTTCCTGTTGTCAGTATGACACTATATGCTCTACTCAAAATCTATCATGCAGCTATTTGTTTTTACTCATTTCTTTGGATAACAAATTCAGAACTACAGAACCAAACTTCAGCTACGGGCTATGTTGCATAGTGTACAAAGTCACACTGCTGTTACACGCTGAAAACATTGAACATCACATGCTGAAACTGTGAGAGTACAAGCAGAATTTTATCTTATGACACTAATACTCAAAATCTATCATGTTGTCAGTATGTCAGCAGATTTTCCTGTTGCATTTCCTCTTGTCAGAATAGCAGGCAAGATGCATTTCCTGATGTCAATATGACACTACTCAAAATCTATCATCCAGTTTTTTGTTTTACTGATCTATTTGCATAGCAAATTCAGAACTACGGAACCAAACTTAAGCTACGGATACTGAAACTGTGAGAGCACAAGCAGATAACTAGTGCTGCACAGACTGCTGAGAAAATTGCAGAGTAGTCACCTGGTGTTCCGGTCCTGAAGACGACGATGTTCATGGAATCTAAGCTTCCAGGCAGGTAGTTGGTGGCCAGCGGCATCAGCCGCCCATGCGAGCCGGGCCGCATGCACAGCGTGTAGGCGGCGATGTCCTCGTTCCAGCCCTGAAGGATCTGCAGCTCGTCCTTCAGGAAGGACACGGTGCTTTGGTAGAAAGGGAATGAGGCCCAGTTGTGATGGTTCTGGTCGAACTCCCCATCATCGTTCGCCAGCACGTGACGGATCGTCCGTGGCGGTAACTGGGCGTCTCCCTGTGTTTCGGAAAAGAATTAAAGAAATAAAACGGCTGGACAATAGCAGTAACTGAATTTACATGTCTGGGCAATTGCAATCGATCCGGTATGAAATGAGTAAGACCAAATAAATAGCGCAAATCATTCGAGCTATCTGAAATACCATGATTCGACTCAGCTTGGGCGTTCTGCACACCATGATTCGACGCAGATTTAACGAATGACAGATGAATTCGTAAAGCGATGGGGGTACAATCTGGAATAGACAATACTTTGCGCACACCAAATAGCGCAAATCATTCGAGTACACATCGCAACGAAGTGCTCCAATGGAGCCCATACCATGATTCGGCTCAGAAATAACGGATGATAGATAAATTTGTAAAGCGAACTAATGCCGCTAAGAACTAATCCGCATACCACAATCTAGAATACACAACAATTTGTGGATTTTAAATACCACAATCTAGAATACACAATAATTTGTGGATTTTAATGTGCTCAGGAACAGCTCCCTAAAGCGAACTAGATGCAGAGGCACAAGAAGGTAACACGAGAAATCATAAATACTGTTTCCTGGGCATCGGATTTAAAACTTGTCAGCAAGAATTAACACAGGTTCAGTAGTCTTGTATCAGAAGAAACGAACAGTTTCAGACTCAAATAGTGCGATGCAGTAATAATCAGACTTCTGGGAAGGCGAAAATCAAAACCAACGCATCCATGAATGATTGGTGTTCTAAGTGAAGCTAGCCGATCCAGCACAGTAGCATTCCAGTCCAACCAATCGCAACGCAAGGAAGGAGAAGGAGCGCCGAAGCCACGCACCTGATGCTCAAGTGTAAGCGGGAGGGGTCGCAGTAGCGGGCTCTGTTGGACGAGGTGGACCTTCCAGTGCATCATGGTGGTGAGCGCCGCGGGGTTGGCGGTGACGCGCTTGTTCCAGCGGAGGAGCCAGCCGTTGGCGCAGAGGTAGCAGGGTCCGAGGTAGCAGGTGGTGTAGCGCAGGGTGACGTAGTCCTCGTCGGGCGCGGGGAGCCTCTGGACCGTCCACATCCACGGGTAGGGTTGCCGCCGAGGGTCGAACGACCCGGCGCCGGGCTCGCTGCGGTTGCGCTGGGTGGCGCGGAAGCCGCGGTGGCCGGGCCCCGCCTTCTCCGGCGAGTAGGAGAGGTAGCGGCCGTAGGCGGCGTTCTGGAGGAGGACGTAGGTGTACCGCTCCCCGACGAGGCGCTCCACCCGCCACACCGCGTTCAGGGCCGGCACGGCGCCGCTGTTCCGGCGCAGGGAGACGCCCTCCCAGTCCTCGTCGGCGTGGACGAACTTGCCGGGCACCCCGCGGCTGAGGAACTTGCCTGACACCCCGCGGCTCTCCAGCCGCACGAAGGCCCCGTCGGGGAAGAGCTCCATCGCCGGCCTGGTGGTGGTGGTGGGGGTGGGGCGGATGAACGCCGCCGGGCAGTTGCGCGGCGGAGGGGATTCGAAATGGGAGGGAGCGGAGCGGCGAGAGCAGAGCAGGGAAGCGGTTTGGGGAGCACGCCAAAGCGTCGGAGGCGGCGGGGTATTTCAAGGCCATGGCCGATGGTTCTGGAATCCAGCGTGGGAGGCGGTTGCGCTCGGCCTTCTTCCACTGACATGCGGGCCCATTTCCTCCAGCTGGCGCTCCAACGAATCTTTTTCTTGTCGAGCTGGGGATACGGCCTCGGCCGCTGCGTGCTTCCTGCTGCGAATTCAGTTGGAAGAATTCCATTCCATTGCGATTTGCGACGGCATTCCGAGCCCGGCCCAGTAGCGCAAGCGGCCACACGAGCTCACCAAGCCCACGGGCCGTGTATCTGCCGCGACGCCACCAACGGCGATGACATTTGATGCTTACGTGTCCTGCCATCGTGTCACAGGTTGCCACGTTTCTTTTTCTTTTACTTTTGTTACTATATACTATACAGAATTGTTAAATGAATGCATGATTTCTACTGAACGTATCTTTTCACCCATCCGTGAGGTCTGAAACTGGAAGACCAATTTGCTGCTTGGGTAAAGCTAGTAAGAATTTTCTTGTTTTAGATTAATTTTCTCATTTAATCTTATAGTATCATACTTTTCTACACTTACGGAATACAATTCATTGTACTCACCCTTCTCGGCCCCTCTGCTACCACACTCAATTGTTCAGAGTAGAAGATGAAGTTCCATAAAGATGGTGTTGAGATTACGATAGTGTCCCTCTGGTCAGCTACATGTGGAAGATAGTGACGTGCTCTGCTAATACTCAGTGTAAGTTTTCCGTAGACCCTCATGTTATTTCAAAATGTCTGTAATAAAGATTATGATATATCATAGTCAAATCTATCACATGTATGGGTAACATATATGTAATTTGTATTCGATTTAGTTCTTAAATGATGTGTGCTATTTAGTGGTCATCTTGACTCTCGGAAACATACTATCGCCATAGTTGTGGGTCAATTCTTGCCCCATCACTCTTTACATCATAGTATCCTACACTTCAAAATTAGGATTTGGTTGAGTAAAAATGCCACTCTTAAGACCAAAGTCTTGGCAGCATTGCATTCTAGAGTGCTAGGGTGTTATTCTAGGTTTGAAACCACTTATAAGAGGATCAAATTTCCTTTTTTATTGACCCTCGATGAAGAAGAGACTATTCGAGCTGTATATCAAAGTTGTTAGCAAGCTAAGCCCGAGCAAGTTAAGTACCCAGGGATTCTTCAACCATTAATAACACATGAACATGCTTGGCAAAGTATTTCAATCGACTTCATTATTAAAGGCTTGCGTAAATCTAGTCATTATTATTGCATTATTGTTGTTGTTGTTGTGGACAAATTCTCTAAGTATGCATGATTATTAGCATTGGTACATCCATTTACTGCCTAAGCATACATGCACGGCAACAGATCCTATACAAACTAGGCATCCCGTGCAAACTTGTAAACTAATGATCTGGACCGCAGGATGTTAATCCAAGGGGCGCGGAGAGATTGGGTAATTTTGCACTTAACCGTAAGCTTCATTAGTCACTTTTGGCTAGAACTCTTTAATTAGACTCTCTCATGCATACTCGGTTGAATATGAGCAATGCATATCATCCTTAATCTAATAGGCAAATAGAAGGAGTTACTCAATGTTTAGAAGCGTACTTGCAATGTTTCCTTCATTCATATCCCTGTTCGAAACTCTATATGGTCATCCTCCCAAACATTTCAGTATTAATGGCACTGAAGTGTAATTAACTAATGACCAATTTAGTTCAGCAGCATTTGAACCTCAACTTTGTCGGTGAGGGGATCTTTTAAACCAGCTTTGAATTCACTCCTAGAAAAATGGAAGACATGAAGTTTGTTACTGAGGCTTTTGCAACCAAAGCGCTACATGCCTACAAGCCATTTCGCAAGCAACGGCCAAACTCGACATGAAGCTTGCAGGCCAATTCAACCAAATCAGCAGGCCGCTTGAAACTTGATCATCTCATGCTTTATTTCGCAATCTTCTTCATTCTCATGTGTTTTCTATTGAGACAAGAAGTACTCAAGTACATAGTTGATAACAGGCATAGGCTTACGAGTTATGATTGAGTATGCAGCAGCAGGAGAGCAGAGGCGAGTTCGCTGGTTGGTCTGGGCCCAGAAATGGCCCCACGTATCAGTGGAAGTAGACACGTGGCAACCGACATACGCACGCCTCCGTGGCAACCGCGTCCGAGGAGTAGCAGTGAGGAGCACGCGGTAGGAAGAGTACCGCGTCATCACACGCCGGTCGTCGCCGCCGCCGCCGCGTTCGTCGGCCGCGGTGATCACCGTGCACGCGTAGGGCCCGGTGGGGCTGTCCTTGCCGCGCAGCTGCGGGAGGACATCGACGCGACGCCGGCGGTGGCGTTCACCGGGTTGCAGACGCCCAACCTGACGGCGTGGGTGACCTTTGGGTTCGCGTGGCGGGACGTGGCCCAACCTGGAAGGTCCAGCACGACTGCACGAGGCAGCCGTTTCTGGACGCCACCACGCGGGACGCGCCGGCGTCCACGAGCGCGGCGAACGAGGGCTGGAGACGCGAGGCGACGGCGGAGGACAGGGGCACGAACCGCTGCTGCGCGCCGCCGCCGCCGTCGGGCACGTGCGAGTGGAAGAAGCCGAGAGCGAGGCTCCGGATGCAGGGGTCCGAGCGCGGGCAGACGAAGGCGGCGCCAGCGCCGACAGGTGGCGGCGCAGCGGACGTGAGCGACGAGAAGACGAGGAGGAGGGCCTCGTCGCTCAGCGGCAGCCCTGGCCCTCCTCCCGCTGGCGCTTGAACGGCTCGCGCCGCACAGACAGCCGGCGGCTGCCTCGCACGGGCACGGCGCGTGAGGACTCCGCGGCGGCGGCGGCGGTGGCTGACCGGCGACGCGCTGATCTCGGCAGCATGGTAGGTAGGCTGCCTGGTTGAGTAGCTCGTTCACCAAAATTCAGCTCATCCGATTTGTGAATTTGTGATCACGAGAGCAATGTTTCCCTGTTTCTTCTTTACTTTTTAAACATGATGTGAAACACATACTTGTTATTATTCAAGGATGAAACTTCTCACTATTATGCATTTGTGCCTAAGATCTGAATGATTAAAAGAGTGAGAAGTTTCATTCTTCATTCATGTTCAGTATGAAGTGGAGGGCCAATTGCCACATTGCTATAGAAACTATATAAGCCATAGAAATTTAAACTGGACCAATGAAAATAATTTAAAGGACAATGAGAATTGGAAGGGGTAATATTTTTCGAGACAGATATATAATTGAGAAGAAAAAAATTAAGACTGGATCTGTACATTATATGTGCTCTACGAAGTGACTACACTAATGTGTAGTTGTGTGTGATCTCATTACAGGATGAGAAAAACGTTAGAACTCCTATGATGAGAAACATAAACATTACATTCTAGGAATTAAGATCCCATTGCAGAGAATGGAAACTCACCAAGTTTTGAAACAAAAAAAATGAGCAGAAATTAGGCAATAGAACCAAGAAACCCCAATTTGAAACAGGGAGGTTCAGATTCTTTAAAAAAAAACCGAGGGAGATTCAGGAGTAGAGTTGCAGGAAGGTTGTTTCAAAGATGCACACTGGACTGACCTTTCTACAGCCTAAACTTTCGACAACCTGAACTTTCTGTCATGTGACGAAAACATCAAGAAACAAAGAGAAGGGATGTCCTGTTAGCTTTATCAGCACACAAATGATGCACAACATGATTTTCAGTCCATGACTAAAATGCTGAACTCAATTAACAGGATCAATGTACGGGCAAAATCGGCCACATCTATTCTTGCCATCAGTCCATCACCCAACAGAGATGATGATGGTAACTACAACCAATGTTACTTTGCAGAACCGTCCACCATTACTTCCGCATAACGCTTTCAGCAGTTTTATGTTCCCAAACTAAATTGTTATCTATTCACCATTACAGAAGAGTTGCAGAATATATTCAGAAACTATGGGACAGCAGTGCTTAAATGTTTTTGGTTGCTGAAGAGATGAATTTCAACGCTGTGAGAGTTCTAGGACAGTTCTCTTGTTTGCTGCCACTGATGGTGGTTCTGGATACTGTAATTCCGCAGCAGCTGAATTCAGAATAGAAAAAGAAAATCAATAAGACAACTAGACATCATATCATGAGAAATAAAAAACAGTGGACAAAAATAGATAAGAGTAGACAGTCAGCTCCTAGATTAACACTATTGGCTAACAAGCATAAATCTGAATTATCTGAACTGGAGATCAGATTACGGGGACAGCTGAATCTGTAAACTGACCACCATGGTAAAATGCAGTCGAATAATTTGTACCAAGTGAAGAATATGTCAAATTAAAGGACTGCTAAATCCTATGCGGCACTATGAACAGCACAGACCTGAGAATGAGGCACTATTCGGC
This sequence comes from Themeda triandra, assembly GCA_018135685.1. NCBI lineage: Eukaryota > Viridiplantae > Streptophyta > Magnoliopsida > Poales > Poaceae > Themeda > Themeda triandra. Next base: position 21,243 of record JAENPR010000596.1, on the reverse strand, counting down.
ATTATGTACAGCATGTTTTAGATTAGTCCTAACAAAACGAAGTAAACCATTACCTCAATCACAAGTTGACTAAAATGTAGAACCCCAAAAAGCCATGAAGAGGATACCAGACCACAACTATTCAAAATTAAACAACAGAAGTTTCTCTGAACATCAGAGCTATGGTATGGAAAACAACAGGTAAGTTGCAAGTAAGTTGCAAGTTACATTTCCTGTTGTCAGTACGACACTATGCTCTACTCAAATTATCATGTAGCTATTTGTTTTTACTCATCTCTTTGCATAACTAATACAGAACTACAGAACCAAACTTGAGCTACGGGCTATGTTGCTAACATTGAACATCTAAACATGCTGAAACTGTGAGAGCACAAGCAGATACCAAGTGCTGCAGAGACTGCTGAGAAAATTGCAGATTAATCACCTTGTGATCCGGTTCTGAAGACGACGATGTTCATGGAATCTAAGCTGCGAGGCAGGTCGTCGGTGGCCAGCGGCATTAGCCGCCCATGCGAGCCGGGCCGCATGCACAGCGTGTAGGCGGGTGTGTCATCGTTCCAGTGCTGACGGAGCCGCAGCTGGTTCTTCAGCTCGTCCACAGAGCTGCCGACGAAAGGGAATGAGGGCCAGTTGTGATGGTTCTGGTCGAACTCCCCTTCAGCGTTCGCTTGCACGTGCCGGATCGTCCGTGGCGGATTCGGACAATCGTCTGCCTGTGTTTATGAAACGAATTAAAGAAATCAAACGGTATGTTCACATACCAATTCTTTCAGAATCTCTCACAGAAATCAGTAAAACTAAACCAATTGCAATAGATCCGGTATCAATGAGTATACGTGTCACTGTCGGTTCCCTGTGTTTAGGAAAATAATTAAAGAAATCAAGCGGTATCCCTGTCACTGCCCGCACATGTCTGAATGAACAATATCTATAACTGGATGAAAATGTCTGAATATACATTTAACTCACAACGGAATGTTCAGAGACCAAATTCATCTCACACAAATCAGTAAAACTAAACCAATTGCAATCGATCCGGTATGAAATGAGGAATACCAAATAAATAACGCAAATCATTCAAGTAGGTATCGTAACAAAGTGCTCCAATGCAGCTCTACCATGATTCGACTAAGAAACAACAGATGACAGGTAAATTCGTAAAGCCCAGGGACCACAATCTAGAACATACACAACAAGCTCCCTAACGCGAACCAGATGCATCACATGAACGTAACGCGGGAAACCATACAAACATCTTCCTGGGCATCGGATTTCAAACTTGTCAGCACGAATTTACAGGTTCAGTAACCTTGTATCGGAAGAAACGAACAGTTTCAGACTTAGCCAAGGATAAACGCATGCATGCAGTGATCTGACTTTCTGGAACTGGGAAATGAAGGCGAAAATCGAAACCAACGAATCCATATGATTGGTGCCTGGTTCCAAGTAAAGGAAAGCTAGCCGATCCAGGACAATTGCAGTTGCAGTCCAACCAACGCAACGCAAGGAAGGAGAAAGCCAGATACGCACCTGAGCCCCAAGTGTAAGCGGAAGGTGTCGCGGTACCCGGCTCGCTGCGACTGTGTGGACCTTCCAGCGCATCATCTCGGCGATCCGGCGGGCGCCTGGAAGTGGATCGCTGCCGACGGTGACGCGGTTGCTCCCGGAGAAGAGCTTGCTGTTGGCGTAGAGGTAGAAGGCGGTGTAGCGCAGGCTGACGCAGTCCTCGTCTGGTCGGGGGAGCCTCTGGACCGTCCACATCCACGGGTAGGGCTGCAGCCGAGGGTCGAACCCGTCGCTGGGCTCGCTGCGGCTCCGCTGGGCTGTGCGGAAGCCGCGCTGGGGGAACGTCGCCTTCCTCGTCGAGCACGAGAGGTAGCGGCCGAAGGCGGCGTTCTGGAGGAGGACGTAGGCGTAGCCCTGCCCGACCCGGTGCTGCACCCGCCACGCCGAGTTCCCGGCCGGGTCGGCGCCGTTGATCTTCCGCAGGGAGATCTTCTGCCAGTCCTCGTCGGCGTGGAGGAACTTGCCTGACACCCAGTAGCTCTCCAGCCGCACGAAGTCCCCGTCGGGGAAGGCGTCCATCGTCGAGGGAGGTGGTGGTGGTGGTGGTGGTGGTGGAGATGATCGCCGGGCAGTTGCGGGGCGGAGGGGATTCGAAATGGGGCGGAGCGGAGCGGCGAGAGCAGAGCGGTTTGGGGAGCACGGCAAGGCGGCGGGGTATTTCAAGGCCATGGGCCATGGCGTCTGCTTCTGGAACTCGCAGCGTGAGCGTGGGAGAGGCGGTTGCGCTCGGCCTCCTTCCCACTGACATGTGGGTCCATTTGTTGGGTGCGGGGACGAGGCGGCCAGCTGTCGCTCGAACGAATCTTGTTCCGGTCCAGCTGGCGATACGGCTCGGCAGCTCGGCTGCTGCGTGCTGTGAACTTTTTTTTTTTTTTGAATCGATTCAGTTGGGAAGTAAATGCATTGCGACGACATTCGGATCCCGGCCCAGTAGCACAAGCGGCCGCACGAGCTCACCGAGCCCACGGGGCGTCTGGCACGAGTGGATCCACTGTCATGAGCACCAAGCCAACGAGATTTACGTGTCCTACAGTCGTGTTCGTGTCACAGGTGGCCGCGTCTTCATTTTTTTTTTACTTTTGTTACTACTGTACAGACTTGTTAAGTGAGAGCACGATTTATGCTGTACCTTTTCACCCATCCGTGAGGTTTGAGCATGCTTGGCAAAGTATTTCAATCGATTACATTAAAGGTTTGTCTAAATCTAGTTTCTTGCATTCTTGTTGCTGTGGACAGATTCTCTAAGTATGCACAATTTTCTAGCATGGTGCATCCATTTACTGTCTAGTGCCATTGATTAAGAATGGATTTTCATTAGTCATTTTTGGTAAGAACTCTTTAGTCTCTCTAATACTCAGTTCAATATGAGCAATGCACATCATCCTTAATGTAATGGGCAAATAGAAGGAGTTACTCAAAATTTAGAAGCGTACTTACAATATTTCCTTCACTCGTATCCCCTGTTTGAAACTCTATATGGTCATCCTCCCAAATATTATGGTATCAATGGTGCTGAAGTGTGTGTAGTACCTGATCTTCAGGAATGGATCAATGAGAGAAAACTGATAACCAAATTAATTTAGCAACATTGAATGTGTGCTCAACAAAAGATGAAAGACTAGACTCATAAACACAGAGCTACCTGGCAGTTCGCAACGGGTGAATTTCTCTATCTCAAGCTTCAACTTTGTGTGAAATGTCTTCCAGGGGTAACGACAGACTCTGCCAGTTCTTGGGGACCAGTTTGCTTATGTGAAATTTAGTGCCTGACTTTCAAACTCCAGATACCTTATACATATTATCAGGCTGCTTTCCAAAAGTAAATATGGGATGATTTGGGGATAAAATTAAACATAGAGAAAAAGATTGTTTTAGAGTTGATGGTGTTCAGTTGAAATGTCTTTGCCTCTCTAGTATGGTTTCCTAAAACTTTTGAAATATATAGTTGCAGAAAATGAGAGATGCTTCCATGAGCTAAACAAGCAACAACCAAAAAAAAAAAAGCGGCCAACCCGAATTTGATCTCCGCATGGCATTGCTTTTGAAGGTAGAAGAATTTAGCCTCGCTGGTTGAGAACCTTTTGACCGAAGACTGGTTGAGAACCTTGAACCCTGACTTTTTCGGTGAGGGGATTTTTTTTAAAAAAAAAACCAGCTTTAAATTCACACCAAAATAAAAAACAGGACACGAAGTTTCCTACTCAGGCTTTGCAACCAAAGCGTTACAAACCATTTCGCAAGCAACGGCCAAACTCGACAAGAAGCTCAGTGGCCAACTCTACCAAATCAGAAGGCCGTTTGAATCTTGACCGTCTCATGCTTTAGCAATCTTGCACAGTAACTTTGGTTGCAGTTATCTTCATTCTCATGTGTTTTCCATTGAGTTGATATTTTTTTTTGACCAATTATTGAGTTGAGAATTGAGAGGTACAGTACATAGTTGATAAGCAGCAGCAGGTCCGGGCCCAGAAATGGTTCCACATGTCACTAGACACGGTGCAACCGACATACGCACACTCCTGGTGACTTGAAATCCCCCGCTGCCGTATCTGATTGGATACCATACGCCATGGATACACCTTAACCTTATGGATCCAGGTCGTACTAGAAGTTGTGGATACATATTAACATGGATACTAGTATCCAATATGTTGGTTACTCAAAAAAAAAAAAGTATCCAATATGTTGGTGCTGCTTTGAATACGGCCCAACTAGCCAAACAGACTCCTTTGATCACCCAGAAAGAGTATAAACTAGCACCAGAACCTCTCACAGGTCATTCTCTCATCATAGTGTACACATTATAGTATTTTGTTCAATCGTGATCGTCTATTCCAATTTGATATAAAGACACTTTAATTTTATATTTTATTGTTCTTTGTCACTACAAGTATATGCCCCCATGCACTTAAAATCTTAAATTATCCTACGTATAAGTGTTGGTTGTTGTACTAATAAGTTGTTAAAAAACATTATTTACTAGTATTATTATGTTATTTTATATTAATTTGTGAGTCATGAATATAAAAATATATCTCTGTGTCACTGTTTTTCAAGAATAGCATATTCACGTATCGGATACGTATCGATACTCGTATCTATATCTGGTCAACATAATCCCCCGGTTTTGCCGCCCAAACCTAACTACCGACCTAATGAACACCTGCTCTGCTCTCCCTCCCCTTCCGAATCCCGTCCTCGCAACAGCCGGCCGTCGCCGCCCCACCACCATCACCAGGCGATGGACCTCTTCCCCGGGCGTTTGCGGAGCCATGGGAACCGCAAGTAAATGATATGTGCACGCCACAAGTACATGCACGCCGACGGGGACTGGGTATAATGATATTGTACTTTCAGAATTTCAGCTTGGAAAAACCAAGCCTAAATTAGGAACTCTTTACGTAAATGTAGTTATTTAATTGTATGATATACATTCCCTTCAGAATTTTGTCTTGAAAAACTAAAATCAAATTAGGAAATTCTTTTTTTTTCTCTCAGTCACACATAAGTTGTGTGTGTTTTTTCATTAAGAGAAAAACAGTTTGTTACATTGGTGGGTTTCCAGATTTTCAACAAGGCACACCCCCATTCCCTTCTCTCTAGTGGATTACTCTCTGAAGGAAATGACCAAGGTGCTTGGCTCCTGCCTAAACCCACAGCCCGACCTGTTGCTTGGTCATGTGTTTGATTGTTGGAATATGTGTTGCCGCGCCGCGGAAGCAGCGAGCATTGCGCTTTTTCCATAGCTCCTAGGACATGAGCGCGAACATAGAGTTTGCTCCCTTGACGCAGCCCGACCATAGGTTCCTCCAAGTCTCCCACCAGTCGATGATGTTGTCGGCCAGTTGTTGAGCGAGGTGAACTACCAATGCCGCCGCCGCCTCGACCCAAAGCTGCTTGGCGAAGGTGCAATCGATGATTACGTGGTAGATCGTCTCCGGCTCATAAGAAGCATTTGTCCAGGGCGTCGAGTCTGTGCCTTGTCCTCCAGTCAGTGGTCTCAGTGGTCCACTGCTGGCGTCGCACCGCGAGCCAGAGGACCCTGAGCGGTGCCCATGTCTCCTAAATCTGTATGCATCCCAGGATTGGGTGGGATCCCAAATGCAACGCCTGGTACGCCTGGTACGCCGAGCGGACGGAGAAGCCGCCGTTGGATTCCCATCTCCATACAAGGCGGTCTGGCGCATCCGAGAGCTCGAACCCTTCCATGGTGTGCCAAAGCTGTAGGTACTCCGTGGCTGCAGGCGTGGTGACTCCCCCGGTGATGGTGCACACCCGGTGCCTGTTTTGTAGGGCGTCGGCAACCGTGAGCTGGCAGGAAATTAGGAAATTCGGAACACAAACTGTGAACTTTACAATGTCAAGACCCGTAATTTCGTTACAGAATTCAGCTTCAAAAACTACGCTCACTCTAGGAATTAGGAACTTTTAAAGAACACAAACTGTGAACTTGGAATGTCAGGTGCCTTCACCGACCGAGCGAGGCGAGCAGTGTCACCCGGTCCATCTCGTACCCACACATCTCCGCCAACGACGAGTCGGCGCCGGCTGTGGTTGCCACCCTCAACTCCTGCGTCTCCACGTCCAATGTGTAAACGTGATTCAGGCTTACAACGTGATGGTCAAATATACTCCTGGCCGTGAAGATGACGAGGCCGCTCTTCTCGCAGAGCCACCGCAGGCTCACCGTGTGCACCATCATCAGCGCCTGCTTCATCGTCCACCTCCACTTCAACGCTTCGCCCAGCAAGCAGCCGCCGCCCTCGACGATGTCTCCGTCGCCGTCTTCGCGTCCTCCCCGGTAGGCCCGTATCGTCTCTCTGTCAGCCTCCACTCGGAGCAATCCACCGCCAGGTATAACTCCGAGCAGCCGGTGTGTCGCGCTCGACTGGCGCGGCCGCGATGCGGTGGACATGCCCGCCACGGTGTACCGCGGCCGCGGCGGCGGCGCGCCGTCGTCCTTCGCCGCGGACACTGCAGGCGCCGGCTGCAGCACAGAGTCGAGCCGCAGAGCCACCGCGAGGCCAGGCCAGAACACGACCCCGCGGTGCACGACGGCGGCGTGCGGCCCGACGGCAGCGAGCTGGGTCCTGCCGATCCTGGCGCCGGTCACCTCCGCCTCCGGCCCCCAGGTTCCCGCGTCCGAGGAGTAGCACCGGACCGCCGTGAAGCTGCGGCGGTTGTAGAGGACGAGCACGCGGTAGGAAGAGTACCGCGTCATCACACGCCGGTCGCCGCCGCCGCCGCCGCGTTCGTCGGCCGCGGTGTGCACGCGTAGGGCCCGGTGGGGCTGTCCTTGCCGCGCAGCTGGGCTGTCCTCCCGCTGGCGCTTGAACGGCTCGCCGTGCCGCACGGACAGCCGGCGGCTGCCTCGCACGGCGCGTGGGACTCCAAGGCGACGGCAGTGGCGGACCGGCGACGCGCTGATCTGGCGGCATGGTAGGTAGCGTGGGAGCAAGAGCAACTCTGTGGGCAACCAAACCAAGGATCCGGCGGTGATGAATCGACAGGGACAAAGGCTGCTTGGATCGGATCCGCGTGGCCTGGTTTGAGTAGCTCGTTCTCCAAAAATTCAGCTCACCCGATTTGTTCCTCCAAACTAGTCATCTTGTGAAAATATATTTTGTTATTATTGAAGGAAGTGTATATTCATTTTTCTCACTATTATGCATTGTGTCTAAAATCTGAATGATGAGCGAGAATTTTCATTCTTCATTCATGGTCAGTATAAAGTGGAGGGGGAATTGCCACAGAAACTATATAAGCCATAGAATTTAAAACTGGACCTATGAAATGAATTTAAAGGACAATGAGAACTGGACTTGGGAAAAAATAAGACTGAATCTGTACATTATATGTGATATACAAAGCGAGTACGCTACATGTGTAGTTGTGTGTGATCTCATTACAGGATGAGAAAAACGTTAGAACTCCTATGATGAGAAACATAAACATTACATTACATTCTAGGAATTAAGATCCCATTGCAGAGAATGGAAACTCACCAAGTTTTGAAACAAAAAAAAAATGAGCAGAAATTAGGCAATAGAACCAAGAAACCCCAATTCGAAACAGGGAGGTTCAGATTCTTTAAAAAACCCAGGGAGATTCAGGAGTAGAGTTGCAGGAAGGTTGTTTCAAAGATGCACACTGGACTGACCGTTCGACAACCTGACCTTTCTGTCATTTGACGAAAACATCAAGAAACAAAGAGAATGGATGCCCTCTTAGCTTTATCAGGGCATAAATGATGCAAAACATGATTTTCAGTCCATGACTAAAAAGCTGAACTCAATTAACAGGATCAATGTACGGGCAAAATCGGCCACATCTATTCTTGCCATCAGTCCATCACCCAACAGAGATGATGATGGTAACTACAACCAATGTTACTTTGCAGAACCGTCCACCATTACTTCCGCATAACACTTTCATCAGTTTTATGTTCCCAAACTGAAAGGTTATCTCGAGCGCTTCCGGTCAGTAGACCGCATCAAATCTATCCACCATTACGGAAGAGTTGCAGAATTTTCAGAAACTATGGGACAATTCTCATGTCACAAGTATCGGGGCAGCAGTGCTTAAATGTTTTTGGTTGCCGAAGAGATGAATTTCAACGTTGTCAGAAGTTTGCCTCAGCATCATCCGGATAGCGTAATGCCGCAGCACCTGAATTCACAAGAGAACAAGAAAATCAATGAGATAATTAGGAATAATGCCATGGGTATTACAACAGTGAGAACTAAACACCAGTGAACAAAAATAGATAAGAGTAGACAGTCAGCTCCACGATTAAGATTACTGGCTATAAAAAGCATAAATCTGAATTATCTGAACTAGAGATCAGATTGTGGGGACAACTGAATTTGTAAACTGACCACCATGGTAAAAATGCAATCGGATAATTTGGACCAAGTCAAGAATCTGTCAAATTAAAGGACTGCTAAATCCTATGCAGCACTATGAACACTTACAGACCAGAGAATGAGGCTATCTCCATTCGAGTGCTTCTTCTATGTACAACATGTTTTAGATTAGTCCTAACAAAACGAAGTAAACCCTAACACCTCATTCACAAGTTGACTAAAATGTAGAACCCCAAAAAGCCATTAAGAGGATACTACAGACTACAACTATTCGAAAGTAAACGACAGAGTTTCTTTGAACATCAGGGCTACGGAAAATAACAGGCAAGTTGCAAGTTGCATTTCCTGATGTCAGTAGGACACTATGCTCCACTCAAATTCTGTCATGCAGATATTTGTTTTTACTCATCTCTTTGCATAACCAATTCAGAACTACAGAACCAAACTTGAGCTACGGGCTATGTTGCTAAATGCTAACACTGAACATCTAAACATGCTGAAACTATGAGAGCACAAGCAGATACTAAGTGCTGTAGAGACTGCTGAGAAACTTGCAGAGTAATCACCTTGTGATCCGGTACTGATGACGACGATGTTCATGGAATCTAAGCTGCGAGGCAGTTCGTCGGTGACCAGGGGCACCAGCCGCCCATGCGAGCCGGGCCACATGCACAGCGTGTCCATGACCTCGTTCCAGTCCTGACGGAGCCGCAGCTGGTCCTTCAGCTCGTTCACAGAGGTGCCGACGAAAGCGAATGAGGCCCAGTTGTGATGGTTCTGGTCGAACTCCCCTTCATCGTTCGCCCGCACGTGCCGGATCGTCCGTATAACGTGAGCATTATTGTCTCCCTGTGTTTACGAAAACAATTAAAGAAATCAAACGGCTGGACAATAGCGGTAACTGAATGAAATGTCTGAACATACATTTTTACTCACAAAGGAATGTTCAGATACCAAGTTCTTTCAGAATATCTCACAGAAATCAGTAAAACTAAATTGCAGTCGATCCGGTATAAATGAGTAAGACCAAATAAACAGTGCAAATCTTTCAAGTATACATGTCACTGTGGCTTCCCTGTGTTTAGGAAAATAATTAAAGAAATCAAACAGAATCCCTGCCACTGCCCGCATATGTACGTCTGAATGAACAATAGCTGTAACTGGATGAACATTTCTGAATATACATTTTACTCACAACAGAATGTTCAGAGACCAAATTCTTTCGGTATCCTTTAGAGAAATGAGTAAAACAAAAACCATTGCGATCGATCCGGTACAAGACCAAATAGCGCAAGTCTAACTATACACCGTAACAAAGAACTCCAATAGTGACTTCAGCTTGGGCTTTCCGCATACCAATATACCATGATTCGACGCTGGTTTAGCGAATGACGAACGCGACAGATAAATTCGTAAAGCGAAGGGGATACAATCTGGGAAGGCGAACATTAAGTAGCGCATAACAAATGGAGTTGATACCATGATTCGACTCAGAATTAACGGATGACAGATAAATTCCTAAAGCGAACTAATGCCGCTCAGACCGAATCCGCATATCACAATCTAGAATACACAATAATTTGTGGATTTTAATGTGCTCAGGAACAGCTCCCTAAAGCGAACTAGATGCAGAGGCACGAGAACGTAACACGAGAATTAACACAGGTTCAGTAGTATTGTATCGGAAGAAACGAACATGCAGTTTCAGACTAAGGCAAGGATTGACCCAAATATTGCGATGCAGTAATAATCAGATTTCTGGGAACGCGAAAATCAAAACCAACGCATCCTTGATTGGAGTTCTAAGTGAAGCTAGCCGATCCAGGACAGTAGCATTCAATTCCAACCAATCGCGACGCAAGGAAGGAGAAGGAGAACGGATGGCGAAGCGCCGAAGCCACGCACCTGATGCTCAAGTGTAAGCGGAATGTGTGGCGGCACCGTGCTGTCTTCGACCAGGTGGACCTTCCAGTGCATCATGGTGGTGAACGGGGGGTTGCTGAAGGAGAGGAGGGACTTGCACTTGCGGTTGGCGCAGAGGTAACAGGTCATGTAGATGTAGCCCAGGGTGACGTAGTTCTCGTCCGGCGAGCGGAGAGCGCTCTGGACCGTCCACATCCACGGGTAGGGGCGCGCAATGTGGAACCCGGCGGTGGGCTCGGTGTGGTTCCGCTGGGTGGCACGGGGGCCGCCCTGCGCCTTCTTCGTCGAGTAGGAGAGGTAGCGGCCGAAGGCGGCGTTCTGGAGGAGGACGAAGGCGTCCCCCACCACGTCGCTGTCCCCGGCCCGGTGCTGCACCCGCCACACGGTGTTCAGGGCCGGGACGGCGCCGGTGTCCCGGCGCAGGGAGACGCCCTCCCAGTCCTCGTCGGCGTGGACGAACTTGCCCTCCAGCTCGCGGCTCTCCAGCCGCACGAAGCCCCCGTCGGGGAAGAGGTCCATCGCCGGCCTGGTGGTGGTGGTGGTGGCGGCGGTGCTGGGGCGGATGATCGCCGGGCTGTTGCGGGGCGGAGGGGATTCGAAATGGGAGGGGAGCGGAGCGGAGCGGCGAGAGCAGAGCAGGGAGGCGGTTTGGGGAGCACGCCAAAGCGGCGGAGGCGGCGGGGTATTTCAAGGCCATGGCCGATGGTTCTGGTGGGAGATTGGAGGCGGTTGCGCTCGGCCTCCTTCCCGCTGACATGTGGGCCCATTCTTTCCCATTCTCTGGGCGCGGGGACGAGGCGGCCAGCTGGCGCTCAAACGAATCTTTTCCCTGTCCAGCTGGCGATACGGCCTCGGCCGCTGCGGGCTTCCTGCTGCGAACTCAGTGGGAAGGATTCCATTGCGACGGCATTCCGAGCCCGGCCCACTAGCCCAAGCGGCCGCACAAGCTCACCGAGCCAACGCAGTTTTTCCTTTTTTGGCTGCTAGCCTGCTACGATTATCTAGACACTATTTTACCGGTTTTCTTGTGTGCAAAGGCAAAGAGATGCATGTGTCTAAATAAAGTATTTAGTTTTACAAATATGCCAGACAGGTCATAGTAAGAGCTGAGAGGTAGTAAAAGCATAGCAGCAGAACCCAAATGTCTTGCATGTCGTCTCAGCGACGTTACCTAATTACTTCCCCTTTCCGGAATTCAGAAGCAGAGAAAACTATGCACAAACATTAGTATTCGTAGCTCCACTGCAATAGCACATATAGGGCCTGTTTGGGAGGGCTTAGCTTCACTAGAGAAGTCATTTTTTTTGCAAAACAGCTCTATAACCAGCTCTTTGGAAGAAGCTATGTTGTTTTTTTTTGTCTTGTTTGGCAAAATAGCTTCACATGATGGAATCAAACAACAAATGACCAAAATACCCTCTCTTTTCTTTTCTTTTCTGTTCTTTTTCCTCCTCTCCTTCTCCACGCATCCGTCAAGATTCGCCGCACTCTGCCCCGCGGCCGAGCTAGCCCCATCGACGGCCGCGCTGGCCCCGGTGGCTCGCGTCTACCTCGGCAGCCGCGTTCGCCCAGGTGGCTCGCGTCACCCCGGTGCTCGCCCGGCGGTCACGCCGGCACTCCCGCCATGGCCTTCCCCGGCGGCCGCGCGCCCTCGCGTTGGCCTCCGCCGCCAAGCCGCGTCGGCGCTCTCCGGCGGCCCCCACGACGGGCCCTCCCGAAGCCCCCCGCGCCGTGCCCCGCCGCCGCGGCCGGCTCGGCCCGGCCCGCGCGCGGTGGCCGCGCGCTCTCATGCCGCCGACGGGCGGCACTCCGGCCACGCGGTGCCTGCACCCTGCGCCGCGATGGCACCCGCACTCTCCCGTGCGGCCGTGCCTCGGCAACCACGGCAGCTCGCTCCCTGGCTTGGCTACGGCACCCGAACCCGGCTCGGCGGCGATGCGCGCCATGAAGGCGCTCGGCGGCGACCGCGCCCGGCGCCGGCGGCCGTGCTCTGGCCCTGCGCGGGCGGACGCGTCCTGGCACCGCGCCGGCGGTCGGGCCCTAGCCCTACGCCGGCGGCCATGCTCGGCTCTGCGACCCGACGGGCATGCCGCGCCCTTGCTCGTCGGCAGCCTTGCCCCAGGCCCGCATCTCCGGCGGCCGTGCTCTGGCCCTGAGCCCGTGCGTTTCTTTCCAGGTGAGGGGCAGGACCAGTCCACTGTACACTTTGGGTCCCACATGCGTCAGAGAGAGCTGGTGAGAGCTACTATTTTCAGCTCCCTCATCTCCCATCCCTTTGTGAAGGAAAAGAAAAATGGCTTCACACATGAAACTGTTTTAGAAGTAGTTGTTTGGCAAATAAAACAGCTCTCAACAGCTCCCTAAGCTGTTAGAAGCTGTCCCAAACAGGCCCATATTGATCAAAACAGATTTCACAGATGAACATCAAGCTCAGCAAAGAGATAACATGTTACGAGAAGTGGACAAAACCAGAGCAACAGTAGCCATAAACTAAAGCATTTGCCATCGTGTGCGATTTGTTTCACCAACGTTAAAACCACCTTGCCTTTTTTACAAACTTCCATCTAATAAGAAGGAACCAAGGTATAACCTTCACCAGAATCAAAATCTCTCTATCCGGGGTCGCATTTAGCTCCCAGAAACCGAATGCCTAGGGGTCTATTGCCTTTCTGCCGCACATCAGCTCTCTCAGACTAAAGAAAACTAAACCTACTGGGTGTTTCTCAGTGACAATTCTCATTTCGCAGAACAGTAGAGACAAAGAAAAGGACTTCAAGCGCTTGAGCGAAGCTCACTTCTTGTTCTTGGGGCGCTGCAGCGTGAAGACATGGTTAGAATCTTCTTCCTCAATGAGTGGTGGAATAGCCTCAGAAGATGTGGGAGCAGGGCTGGTCTCTCCTGATTCCTCCAGCTCTTCTATCTGGGGGTGGTTCTTTAGTGCCTGGCTGTGCGAATGGATTTGCTGATAAGTCTTCATCGCCTGGGCCACGAAAGATGCTGGGCTGGCACTGTCGCCTGGAAGGAGCATGGTATTTGTCTGGATTTGAAAAGGAAAACATCAGCAATTGCAAAATCACAAAATGAGCCGGAGATCAAGAGTAACAGAACTATGACAATCTCACCTTTTGTGCCAGGTTTGAAAATGCTTCGATGTATTGCTCTGCAAGTTTTAGGCTAGCAGCCTAACACAGAAATATAACATTGTTAGCATTGAAGAGCACAGATGTTGTAATTAACCATTTTGATATTCAAGAATCCTCGATACCTTGGCACTGCCTTCAGTTGTCATCGCCTGTGAAACCAATCTCATTCCTTGAGCAGTAGCATCTGACTTGGCAAGAATTGCTTCGGCCTCACCTGGTGGTGATTAGCCAGGATAAGTAAATTCTAATGGTGGAGGGAATAAAGAAATGCAAGACACTTAGAAGAAAAAACTGCAAATCATTTACAATGCTCAATTTAACTAAACTGCACCAATAGCCACCATCAAATCAAATAAGGTAATTTTTTCTTGAACACGCAGGAGAGCTGCATATGATTTCATTGAAAGGAGAAGATCTGCATAGACCCAGTGCATAGACCCAAACACAAAAACAGCAGGTGGAATAATGCATGCTGAACAGATTTACAAAAAAAATGAGAACATGGTAAAAAGGAGTGTGAAATCTCACATACCCTTCGCACGGTTTGCTACATCCAACATAGCTCCTGGTACAATAAATGAAATAGGTCAGACAGAGTTCAAACCCCCATATATCAAAAATACATCTCTCAGATGTGGAATACATTAAAGGCCATCCTATCAATATTTCGGTATGAAGAATTAGAACCACATATATTAAGCTGAAAGATAAAAAGGGTTGCACAATCATCACCTTCAGATTCAAGGATCTGGGCAGTTTTCTTCCCTTCTGATTCAAGGATTTGGGCTTGTTTCTTCCCTTCTGATTCAAGGATTTGGGCGCGCTTTCTCCTTTCTGCCTCAGCCTGCATCTCCATAGCCTGCTTAATCCCTGTTGGAGGAGTAATGTCCCCTGCATTGTCAAATTTAAAACATTAGAAACAATGACTATTGAAAAATGCACAAATAACCCAAATGATTAATAAACAGGAAAAATGGCATACTGATCTCATAGCGGATACACTTCAGTCCCCAATCTGTGGCTGCTTCATTGATGGCACTCTGCAGACAATTGACAGAAAACATTAGCCAGATGTTTAGTGGTAGCCAAGAGAAATACTTGTACGTCTGATGAACAAAGAGAGACAAAGATACACTCAGAGATCAGAGAGAGAGGAACAACAGCTACCACATCTAAGAAGCTTTTGTGGTCAAGTTTATTGCTTCTTCAGATTGTTTGGGTTATCAATGGGCCTTTCATTGTAAACATAATACAAAATCATTTGATAATAATCAAGAGTACAAATGTTCAATGGCAAAGCAATCATAATTTACCCAGCAAATTTACAAGTTTCCAAACATTAGCTTAAATAAACTGCATGAATATACAAATAGCTGTTGTTGAAAGCTAGGATGATCAGGTTCAGCTTAGCCATCATGTTACTTCTACCATACAAACAATGAGCCAAACTAATAATATGTTAAAGTTGCAACAGCTTCCTAGCTAGAGATCATCTAATGCAATGGCATTCACTTTCCTGGCAAGGGAATCTATGCAACACATACCATATTTCCACTAGGATGCCAATTTGGATGGTCTATTCACATAATCCAAATATTACTGGATGGTAGTACAAAAACAAAATGGAGAGACTATTAATCAAAAGAGTACAAAACCTAATGCATATTATTTTTTCCACCCCAAATGTATGGTATGGAAACTTAAAGAATTCAATATGGAAATATGAATCCATACCACAATTTTCTCATTTAATGCATCTCTCTCCTCAAAAGTCTTGTCTAAGGTTATCTTCCCAAGCTCACTTCTCATGGTTGTTTGTGCAAGTTGTAGGACAGCATAGATTGGATTCTCCACACCATAGGAAGCAAGATATGGGTCCATGATCTGCAAAATTCAACAAAACAATGAGTTTCTGGCTTTCTGCTCAGCTCCAAAACCTGAATAAACAACTTCACTGTAGAGGAATTTCCCAAATCTGACCCTTGCAGGCCACTAGAGTCAATGGTACAATAACACATGCACTTATCACAGTAATACTTACTACAAAAAACACAGATGAATAGCGACTTCACATCAAAACAGAATGGACTGAATTATATATCCATTCATAGGTTCCTATAACAAATATAATGTTTGCTATCCTATCAAATAAAACAAAACCAGAATAAAGCATTAGGACTAAATAGCCACTCTACCTCAAATGCCTTACCACAAATGAAAAATGTCAGCAGCTAACCAAAATAAACAAAGATTGGTCCAACAGACAATATATCGCAAGGAAATAAGCACTATGTTTACAATCACAACTCATCATCACATACAGCTTTCCCATAAAAAATATTGACTCTGAGTTGCATTTTGATCAGATGCATATATCTATGGAAGCACTAAAACCAGTATGATCCACCTGCAAGCAAACTAACCAAATCACAAAACATACCCATTTCCACGCCCAAGGCTATGCTGAGTTCTACAAAAGAAAAATTGTATAATTTTTTGTCACCAGGACAACGAAGCAGTAAATTATGTCACATAATCATTGGTTCTACATCCCTGACAAAGCTTTGATTCCAAATCCAAACAAGGAAACAGAAATCAAATACAATATTTTATCCAAGAAATCTTCAACAAGTTCATGAATGGGAATTGTGCAGCATCTTGAACTTGCTACAGCCATTGAGGATGTGCATTGATCTCGATGACCAAGGGTGGTACCATCCACAATGTAGTGTAGCATTGCAATAATAACTACCCAACTCATACTAGGCAAAGTGGCAATGTCTACCAACAACATGATGCCTCATCCTGAACTCCAGAGTCAAGACAATATTGAATCATCACGTGAAAACAGCTTGAGCTTTGCTCTGCGAATGGCCATATAACCTAAATGTTTTTGTCCTGGGATTGGGTTTTATAAAATGGCATCATCATACATTGCAGAGACAAGTCAGGTATCGAAGAGAGACCTACAGTGTCAACTACTGCATGCAAAAATAAGGCTGGAAACCGAAATTTCAGTATCTAGGCTTCACAGAATACAGGACACTAATCGAATCAGGAAACAGGACACTAATCAGCAAACTACTGAATACAAAGTCCTTCAATTCTATCAGCACACTAATCAAGACATCCTGAAATCCACACAGAAAACATCCTGCATCACAATGTCCCTACCATCTTCAATTGCAAGTTCAATCAACTAAATCCAGGATCCATCTGTACTACGCCAGGCAAATCAAAAGGTGGATCAATCCAGTTGACACTAACTTTTATCATACGAAGCGTCACATCCACCCACCCATCCCTGATCTACCGGCAACAACTGCAGCAACACTACTCGACAATCTGTATGGAGGACCGCACAGGCACAGGCGAACAAGGGGAGGCAGCAGGCAGTATTACCTTGACATAGATGACGCTGTCGATCTGTATGGTGACGTTGTCCTTGGTGATGGCGTTCTGGTGGGGGATGGGGATGGTCTCCTCCTTGAGCGAGTGCACGTAGGAGATACGGTCGACGCCGGGGATCAGGAGGTGGAACCCGGAGCCGAGCGTCTTGAGGTACTTGCCGAACCTCTCGATGACGAAGGCCTTCTTCTCCGGGACGATGCTCACGCCCCAGTTCACCGGCGGCTCCGGCGGGTCGAACCTGATGAGAGGAGCAGCACACACACACACACACACGTCCAGGAGCGTCAGTCTCGGATCGCATTGCAGAAGTTCGGCGAGGGCGGAGAATGCGGGGGAGGAAGGAAGTGGGTAGGGTTTTACTCACATCGAGCTGTCGTCGCGGGGGTGGAAGCGGGAGAAGGAGCGGGCCGCGGCGGGGGCGGAGCCGGCACCGGCCGCGGCGAGGTGGCGCGGGAGGAGCAGCAGCTGGCGCGCGGGCGCCGCGGATCGCCGGAGTAGGCTTGCCATCGTCGGCGGCGTCGGCAACGGCGGCGGCGGCGATGCGGTGTGGGATTTGGAGTAGACTTGGGTGGGGGAAAACGGAGAAGGGAGGCGGCTTCTGGACTGGGGTAATAAGGCCGGGGGTTTCGGTGTGTGTCCGTAGCAATTACGCTGGCCGGACGGACCAACTTGTGTTCCAAGATGCGTTGCGAAAGACTTCTGTTGCAAGAAAACGGGGTGATAAACTCGTTATTATCCTGTAATATCGTAACCCACAAAAAAATTAGGAAATTATTAGAATAGATTAAGCTCGTCTCAAGAAATGCTTTATGTATTTAATTCTTTTATTTATTTAGTTAAGATTTTTTTATTTACTTTAAATTTATAAAGATTCTTAAGTGGAGATGTAATGTGAGTCTAGACTAGAGGAATTGTTTTTGTTTTTCTTTTTGTCCGTCTCCTGACCGGTTTGTGAGAAGTTTAGCAAAATTCTTATCCATGTTTGGGAAGAAGGAAGTTTAGTTGTCTTCTTATGTTTGTGAGTTCAATTTGCGTGGATTCTCGGCATCAGACTTCTTTCCTCCTCCGTTTTCATTTTGGCAAATTCTATTTTGGGCCAGCGTATTAACGTGCAGCCCAACACATCTGTTTGTATAAGCTCTTTAGATGGGCCGAGTCAATTACCTCTTACACCTTTCTCTTCCCTTGAGGCTTGAGAATTTTTTTCCTGTGATAACTGAAAGAAAGGGAGACTTGAGAAATAATTGTTGATCGATATGCAGAGTTCGCAATCAATTCCCTTATTTGGTGCATATAACATAGATGGTGGATCATTTTCTTAGAGCAAGTATTATGGTTACGTCGGCTCATCAGCCGTAAGAAGACCCACATCATGCGGAGTGTCAAAAAGTAGTGGCGGACCCCACCAATATTTAATGCAGAGCTACAACGTGGAAGAATTGGAGTGGTCAAAAATCAGAGTGCATTTCGCCCGCTCAAAGCCGGCGCTTTGCATGTCGCCCGCTTTCTCGCTGGCTGATTCTCCCTGTTGCTGATTTGGTGTGAGAGAAAAACACTATTGAATCGCTGGCTGAAAACGCTGATAAGAGCAAACGAACAGGCCGTTTCTCTCTGCCACGCCAGATTTAGCCTTCTATTCACCGGTTATAATACTTGCTCTAATACCGCTGTCACACGTTTCGTTCACCTTGATCACTCTTGAATACAGTAACTTTGCAATTTTCATATGGTTAGCATCCACATCCTTTTAGCAGCAGGGATCGCTGTTCTGCTGTCACAGAGAGTCTCACATGATGCTGATATAGTGACATTGTTGGATGAAGGCTCATTTTCTCATGCTGAAAAATCTGAGAGCTGTGTTTTTTTTTTTTTTTTTGCATGCTGAGAGCTGCGTATTTGATGGGAACTCAGACACTCAGTATATGCGTGCAAAAAACGTGCCAAAATGGGTCTGTCTGGTCGAGAAAAATGTGTATGCGTCCTGCTCTGATCATGTGATGACTATAATCGTTCTTGTCAGATTAAGAAAGAACCTTGTCTGATATGCATGTCCTGTGGTTGAGCATGTACCTACAAGTACTACTTCTAACAGTAAACAGGCCTGCATTGGAAAAATTGGTGGCATTTTGATTGTTTCAATCATTCTAGCACCTCAGCATGATGACGCTGCAGTTCAAGCACATGAAGAACACGAGAGGATAGACTGAATTGAATTAAACAAAATCCAACGTGTAAAGTGGAAATGACAATATCTAACAACTGAAAATGGCTTTAAATACGGCAATGGATATTCAGGAGACGAGGGAGCATGTTGTCATCTACAGACTGCAGGTGCAGGTATTGTGCAGAGCAGGTCATAGTCATAAAGTTCTTCCACGAATTTGCGTATACGTTCAGCACTTCAGGCACCAGCTGAGGTGGGCTACGGTCTCTGTCAGCAAGAATACTCCACTAGACGCAAGAAGTTCTGGACAAACAGAAGGAACAATTTCTGTTCCAGAGCAACTTCAAATTCAAGCCAATGCCGTTGCCGGAGTTAGTGGACTCGTTGAGACTGTACATGGTGATGCTGGTGCCGACTGTCGATGAAGGGGGTTTATCAGTGTGCTGATGCTACTGATAAACTCACCCCCTTGCCAATTGCCATCTGGAGTTTCAGGAGCCAAACGGTTCAGATGTGTTGGTATAATGCACAAAAGAGTTGCGACGTCAGAAGCCACAACCCTGTGGGCTGTGGGCTGTGGAAAGTGGCATCACCAGTGAGAAGTCTTAGGCTCTTAGCTTTAGTTAGTACTTAATTAGTAGTACGATCTTGTTGCGTGTGTTTAGTTTTGGAACCGGTGGCAAATTGGAAAATGCGTGAACTGATTTTGTCTATAAGTGGTGCTGAATTTACAAGAACACTAGCTAGGATCAAACAAATATGCATGTCCAAACTGAAGTTTACTTTTTGTCACTTTGAAGGAACTCATTACTTGTCCTACTCTGAGAGCGAGCAAAGGAAAGAAGTAATACTTAGTAGTATTTGGCATGAAAGGCCAAATTAGGACATCGGATAATCACAACGAATATACAAACGACCGCCGGCTCTAGCTACTACATCGTCAGTGACGGGAATGTGGGGGCCGGGTAGATTGAAGCTGTGGAGCCAGATCTACATGATCGCCGCGCCACGATCATTGTCACACACTCACATGCCACCATCCATTTCTGCAAGAAGCTATATAGAAAAATGCAGAGCCGGCGGCTTCGTCCGTTCGGGAATAAGAAAGAAGCAGGCGACGGCCTGCGACAGAGTTATCCGAGAGTGATCGACCCGCAGGCCGCCCACAGTGCCGGCGCCGGCGCCGGCGCCGCCGCCCTGGGGATTAAACTTAAACCCAGCAAAACCCCGCGCACACCGTTTCGACCGACCCACTCGGCGGCCGCTCTCCTAATTTGTCGTGTGTCTCTCTCTCGCCATCGACACCTGCAACGAACCTCTGATCGGACTCTGTCTGTCCCTGTTCGTCCCTTGTTGAGATCGAAAAATGAATTTGGAATCCGGCGGCAAGACCTCCGTCCCCTCCAGATATGTCCTGACAATGCAAGCTCCTCCTGATCGTGATGCTGCATTCAGGTAGAACTATGGCATACAGTATGCAGGTGTGGCGATGACAGAAACTACCCGACGGCCACTGAGTTACGTTACGTAGATCACTAACCAACTGCACCGTTGTCCTATGCTACCTTATCCCATTTTTTCCTCTGACGCCTGCGAGGTTGCAAAATCAGCCAACTATTGCAAGGCCATCAGAATGAGACAACGCCGTACGTACATCTTGCCGGCCACGCGCTAACAAAAGAAGCTAAAGATTAATCACTTTGTTAGCAACTACATTGCTCATTGCTTAATGAATCAGCCAGCCGTACGTCGCTCTCTGCAACATTTCCCTCTGTTAATTAGCGCATATGCGCATGCCAACAAAAACCTCGGTATAAAACCCCACGCTCCTCTGTCTCAGCTCCACCAGGTGTAGTGCAGCAACTTCTCTGTCCGCGCGCGCGCCATGGCGGCCCTCGCCCTGCTCTGTCTCGTGCTCCTCCGCCTCTTCGCCGTGCAAGCAGCCGGCATCTTCGACGACGACGGGAGCTTATTCACAACGTGCCTGGCCGCCGCCGGCGTGGACAACGTCACGACGCGCGAGTCCCCCGCGTACGCCGCGGCGCTCCTCGTCTCCGTGCAGAACCTCCGCTTCGCGGGCGCGGGCGCGCCGAAGCCGGCCGCCGTGGTGGTCCCGGAGTCGCTGCAGGAGCTCCGCGACGCCGTGAGGTGCGCACGGGCGGCGGGGCTG